>BMAW01056564.1:225334-286011 GCA_019974015.1 Nephila pilipes
TGGTAGTCTAGTGGATAAGGCAACGAAATCGCGGCCGGCGGTTTACGTCGCGTCGTGGGTTCGAGCCTTAATGCCCTAAAACACCCGCCATGTAGCCGGGGCTGATGCACGTTAAATCTGTCGGAACCTAAAGTCCTCCCGTTGGCGTGGTGTGGAAATTAGGAGAGGAGGTGCCAGCTGAGGTGTCGTCCTTGTCATTTGACCGAGGTTAAGAATTACGAGGTTCGTCGCCAATAGCCCTCGTGTTGCTTCTAGTGCGACGTTAATAAAACTAATCAATCATGTATCGTAACTTTCGATCAATATGTTAAATATCTCAAGAAAAAATTCTACAGTGCTCTAGAAACTATAAGCAATGAAGTGTACAATAACTATGCGATATAACACTCACTGTCCAAAAGGCCAAGAAGTATCCTTGGCGATTTTTTTTAGACAGCGATAGTAATTTTTTCTTCAATGAAAAGTACATTATTTGCTTTTTAAAACACTCACACAAAACAATATAATATACGTATTATTTTCCGATCTCTACTAACACTGTGGTAAGTTATCTGATTTCTACGCACTAGTTTCGGTTCGATCCTCAAATTTTCATTATCTCTTTTATTATAACTTTTTGGAGGCACAGCATGCTGATATATTCCACTTTTATTATTAAGCAATTGACAGGCCATTGAACATTATGTCATTAGGGAACGCACTCTCCAGTATTTTTTTAGAATGCAGTTTAAATGATTGAATGAAAAACATTTGTCCAGACGTGCAGCAGACATTGCTTGTCCGGAATCGCATAAAACACATATAGGTAAGTTAATTTTGTTAAAACGAAACAAGTCGGCACTAAGACAATTGCGCGCCAGGTCAAAAGTCTAAACATAGCCACAGCAGCAGCACGGGGTGAATCCGGGATTCAGTGGGATTACGGAGTACACTCCAGGACTTATCATCATCAGCAAGAGAGTCGAATGATAAAATTATTGCTTAGAAATCACACTTTTATGATCAAAGAAAGTAATCCTCATGATCTTTCCACCAGATTTGGTTTTTCGGAGGCTAACTTTGAATCATTCACCTCCATTTCTGTAGGGCAAATAAAAACTGTTCTTTAAAGAAGCACGTAACTAGGAAAATAAAATCGTCTGTTTCGTTTAGAATTTTTATAAACGTTCAGTTAACATTTTGAAAACATCGTCTGCACTTTTAATTTTTAGTTATGAAGTGTTGTCACCATGTAAAAAAACAACTCTCAGATTTTACGGAATGCCCTTTTTGTATATTCTAATAAATAAAATGATACTTTCGAATTAGATCAGATAATAGAAATGAACTCTTTACTTTTGAGTAAGAAAATGGAAAAACTAAGGAAATTAAATTAGTTTTCGGCGCGAGTGGTTTTCCGACCCCGAGGAGGGGGAAAGAATTGTTAACCTTGATGCTGCAGCGTTGTTTCGAGCCCTGGACGAATGGGGCCGAAGTTGACAGTCCTACCAACTAAGCTGAAAAGATATCTCATCTGGCTAATTGAGTAAGGCCTTTTAACTTCTAACGTTCTTGTAGAAGAGAGTCCCTGCATACTCCCCTTCCAGCATCATTGTGATGATACGAAGATATTGTACAGAAGGTTGTTTTTCGATTTTTTTTCAGGCATTACTGCAATTGATATACATCCCCTCCCTGTTGAGTTTTGCTTGGGACAGTTTCCATTTTGAGTAATCGGCTGTCTCGTGTTGAGTGGCGGGTCTCGTCGACACGTGCGCCAGAGCCGGAATATCACTAGTCGTGATTTTGAGTACGTTTGTCTTAGTTAGACGTACAGAGGCAAATATTTTTTCTTCGGGGGCATATGCAATCAGTAAGAATAGGCTGTGCTGCCATCTAGAGATCCCGTCCGGATCACCACTTCGGCCGCGAATAGTTTTCCGACCCCGAGGAGGGGGAGAGAGTTGTTGACTTTCAGTGTTGTTTCAAACTCTGGACGAGTGGGTCCGAAATTGACGGTCCCACCAACGAAGCTGAAAAGGTATCTCTTCTTGCTGCTTGATTAAGGTCTTTTAACTTCTAACGTTGTTGTAGAAGTGAGTCGCTGCATGGTTTTCCGATCCAGAGGAGGGGGAGAGAGTTGTTTGTGACCTTGATGCGGCAGTGTTGTTTTGAACCCTGGATCAAGGGGTCCAAAGTTGAGGATCCTACCAATCAGGCTGAAAAGATATCTCTTCTGGCTAGTTGAGTAAGGCCTTTTAATTTTTAACGTTGTTGTAGAAGAGAGTCGCTGCAAGTTTTATGCGAGATCTTTACAAATTAAATTCATTACACAAAAACACACGCACGCACGCACACACACATATATATAGGAATAACTGAAGTAATAAAACAAAATAGTCGTAAATCAAGCCACATCGTTCTGTACTAATTCAGTTTAATGTTTTATTTTGAAATAATGAACCAGTCATTCTGTGTTATGTACACCTCTCTCTCCTTGTATATATACATACACTCTATGGTGTGGTTATTAAATAATGAGAGTGACGCTGCTGCAAAAGAAGAACGCAGGCGCCGAACGTCAGTCCGTATACCCGTAACCTTCGTTCGAAATGGAGTTTTTTTTTTTTGTTTCTTCCGAAAAAAATGACAAGTGGGCAACGAATTGTTATGAAATTTCACATGAAACTTGGAAAATCCGCTAATGAAACTTATAATTTATTGAAAGAAGTGTATGGCAATTAATGTTATCGCATACACGTATTTTTGAGTAGTTTTAGTTTGAGTAGTTTTTGCACTCCATCGAGGCAAGCGAGTAACCGATGAGCTTGCTCGTCGGATACAAAAAAGCTGTATCCTACATCACTATTTCTCGATTGACTGATGACGCTTCTCTTGTTAGCCACTCTCCCGCTCATTTCAGTACCTAGAGAAAAAAGATTCCTACCTTACCGGTCGGCAGGTCCGATACCCATCGGACCACCCCATGCCGCAACCGATGTACTTCTCACGTGTCGGCAGACTACTGAGGGCGTGCTCTCATTAAGCCTAACCAGCCACCACCCATGCACTTCATCACCGCTGCTTCTTCCTCGATTAAGTCGCTATTCTCCCGACACTTTTGTGTCCCCCTTCTTACCTTATGACAGAGAAAAATATCCTCTCGGTAAGGATTGGATCTCTATTAAATATCAGGCCCGTGCTGAGACTGTAGGAATCAGCAAGGAATCTATACGACAAATTTGTTCACCAAGACACTGTACTGGCTCATTCCGCATTGTCTGTCAAGAAGATTCAAGCCAAATATAGCCTTCCAGTGTCAGATCGAGTCATGCAACATCTATCTATTTTTTTAAGGTGAAATCTGCATTAAAAGGAAGAAGATTAGAGTTGTTGAAGATGTGAAAGAGCGACATGCATCCTGAAAGAGCTGAGAGAAGACTACCATCATTGTTTTGAACAATGGAAGATTCGCTTGGACCGTTGTAGGGATAGAGGAGGATGGGTGTATATTGAAGGTGGTAATCAGTAAATACTAGGTGTGTAAGTATGAAACCGGAATTTTTGTACAGAAAAAACACGTTTATTGTAATTATATGATCCGAACCGAAAAGAGATGGCTTCTCGGGTCACCTTTAACTGATCTGCCAGTTGTTGTTGTGTTTGAGCATCGTCTTCGTCCAACAAGGCGTCTTTAAACTGTTTCGGTGGTCTTCCACGTTCTTCGTTCCTCACGTCAAAATCGCCACTTTTGAACCACTCGAAACACTGTGTTTTACCGAGAGCATGCTCATCAAATGCCTCCAGAAGCATTCGATGCGATTCGGCTGCGGTTTTCTTCAGATGAAAACAGAAAAGTAGTGCTGTCCGCAAATCGTAATTTGTTGGCACAAAACTCGACATGTTTATCTCTAATAAACTAATGCTACTGAATGAAACTCGTGTTATTGTGAGTTGGAAATCTTTGTCGGATATCAATACAATAACAAGACACCGCTGACGTAATGTGTCGGTAACTGCATCGACATCTAGCGCCACCTACGGGCAAATTCCGGTTTCATACTTACATACCTGGTATATATGACATTAAAATAAAAAGTTTTACAGCATCAGTTTCGTTATTTAATAGTCACACCTGGTGTATATATATATATATATATATATATATATATATATATATATACCGATCCTATTGGCGTGTAATAAACATTTTTATAATAATTTTGCAGTTCAGTTGTTAAACATATCAGTTTTATTTATAATTATTAGTATCATATAGATCTCCTACCCACTCACTGGCTAATACAAACACTGTGGTTAAGTACAAAGGTTTTAGCTAATCTCTGAAGCAATCCCAAATTACAGACTTTAACAGCTTCAGAACAATAACATCCACTATAGAGGTTTAGTTTTTATTAACGTCGCACTGGAAGTAACACGAGGGCAATTGGCGGCGGACCTTGCAATTTTGAACCTTGGTCAAGTGACGAAGACGACACCTGATCTAGCACCTCCTCTCCTAACTTCCACATCACGCCAAAGGGAGGATTTTGGGCCACGATAGACCTAACGTGCATCAGTTCCGGCTACACGGCGGGTCTTTAGCGGCCAAGGATCGAACCCGGGACTCAACGAAAACCGCCGGCCACGAATCCGAAACCATGACCACTAGGCTACAGCAACCATACATCCCCTATATTAAAACTCGGAACAAATCATGAAAATCACTCTAACAATACAATAATCTATATCAATTGCAGAAATTGCTCGATTACTCCATTGAATTATTTATAACTGTCCAATCATTTAACAGAACCTTTTTAAATTTTATATTGCCCACTACATTTATTTATCCCTGCAGGAGCTTCCCTACAATCCTAAAGTACCAGATCTTGCAGCTTCTGTCTTTCAGGAATTTGAGATAATCTAAAGCGACGGCACAACAGTAATAAATCACAGCGTTCTCAAATGACTGATTTAGATTTTAATGCAAAATTCAAGTAATTGTAGAGATTTATTTTCACAAAAATTTACCAGTCTGATTAGAAAGTACTTAAAAATTCGTTTAAAAAATTATTTTCATATCTGGTAAGTGCTTATTGGAAAGAGCAACTATAAACATTTGAAAAGGGTGAAATTTTGGTATATCTTAAATTGCTAATGTTTTTCTTTTGAATTTAGTTTTATTATACTGTTTAATTTATTCGTTTGCAAAGATGGAATTTCGTAATAGATATTTCATTCATTTTTTGATGAGGTAGCGTTTCGAAATATTGTTTAATTACGCGATCCCAATAACCTAATGTTTTTAATACTGAATTATCAATCAATCAATTAATTTTAATGTCATATGAGAAAGAATCACGTGCTTGTGATGTTTGTAATCGGAAGAAGGATCATAAGTTATATTTAATTCGACCTCTATTTTAAAGAAACAATTAAATGAAGTACTGTATGAAAAACTGATGATAAGATTCCATAATATTCATGATGAGTTATGCAATATATTTAAAGAGATTAGAATTAAAAAAATATATATTAGCCACCCAAGGGTCCATTGTTTCAATTAACCCAAAAATTTCGTACCTGACCACTTTTTAAAAATGTATCTTGATTTTGCGTGTATTTTTGATGTCTACTTACACCAGAAACGAACTTAATTCTCAAAAATACCTCAAAATAAATATCTCCTAATTTTTTTTTTATTGGATTGAAATAAAATATATGCGATATATGTCTGATACTTGCTTTCACCACTAATGAACTCAATTTTGAAAAATATGCGTAATAAATTTCCCTCGAATTTTTTATTGGATTGAAGTGTAACAAATATAAAAATTAAGTATTTTATTTATTTATCGATTTATGTATTACCTTAAAACATACGTAAACTGGAATCAAGATATGACTGAAAGTAAATAATATTATTCAGAATTTTAGGACAGCAGTGAGACAACCATTTTTTTAGCCACCTAAGGGTCTATTGTTTTAGGCGGATCACTTTTAGCTTACCAGACCATTGTTCAATATTTATCGTTTGCTTCAAATTTAATTACATTTAGTTTAAAAATATTCAATTTAATAATTTATCGTTTCCACTAATTTTAATATTGGAAAAGTTTACTATTGTTCATTTCTCGACATTTCATCGATTACTTCAATTATTATATTTAATTGAGTAATTTAATAATAGTTATGAGAAAAAGCTCACTTTGGGTACCTAAAATCTATTCTTTGCAAAACTTTGTATATAACTTTTTTATTACTTATATTTACTATTTTTTTTTTTTTTACAAAAGCTTGGAGGGCAAATCAAACATCGTAAATGCATAAGGTAATGATAGATATATTTATATTAAACTAGAATTTTAATCACATTAATTTATATTTTAATTTTTATTAAATGCATAAAAAGATTCTTATATTCATTTATCGTTTCTTCAGCGCAGCACGCTTTTACATTTTGTTTCGATTCTCACTTTTAAGAAAAAATTTCTTCTTTTTGGTGCATTAGTAATTGTGCGATTTTTTTTTAAAAAAATGCTATGTAGATTAATAATTAATCACTACAAATTATTCTCCGAAATAAGAAATATAGTTGTAAATGAGAGATCTTGTATGAGGAAGAAAAATTTCATTTCGTTATTGCTCGTTCTCATTTCAGATAGTTATATTCGAAATATGTTTGCATATCGACAATGCAATAAATAATTGAAAGGACAAAAAAATCATTTTACTTACATAAACCTAAATCATAAAATGTATTTAGACCGAAGTGTGACGGGCATATCCTAGGAAAATTTCGGATTAAATTTCTCATCAATTTTTCTTTCTTGCGTTCTTTTAACAGCCCAATGTGAATTCAAAGGATTTCACGTTATTCAATTCCTAAAAAGGTTTTTAAGAAATGCGACACGCCGGTGTGGTAACAAAATAGACCAGACTGAAGAAATTTTTTCCTTTTTTTCCCAACACAATTACCATTTTAAATGTAATGAATAATTTTACATAATTTTTATTTTACTTTTTTTTTTAAGAAATCCCCTTACCAGAACATTGCAATAGCATTTCGTAGTCAGTACGGATTTCAAATTTCACCTTTAAAATAATACTTGTAAATTCATTTGGTCAGAACCCTTTCTTACATATAGGTGTTTCGCAGAATAGCATTATCATTGATCTATTGGCCTCCAGTTCTTCACTTCAAATGGAAGTTTTTTTTAAAAAAAAAATTTGTATCATCCAATTGCTACTGTTTTTGTTATCGAATAAAAATT
This sequence comes from Nephila pilipes, assembly GCA_019974015.1. NCBI lineage: Eukaryota > Metazoa > Arthropoda > Arachnida > Araneae > Nephilidae > Nephila > Nephila pilipes. The sequence goes on from BMAW01056564.1 coordinate 232,591, forward strand.
TGTTAGTACATATATATATATTGGTATCAATCTAATAAAAGTGATCCGCCTAAGACAATAGCCCCTTAGTTGGCTAAAAAAATGGCTGTCTCAAAATTCTGAATAATATTTTTTACTCTCAGTCATATCTTGATTCCATTTTACATATGTTTTAAGGTAATACATAAATCGGTAAGTAAATAAAATTCTTAATTTTTATATTTGTTTCACGTCAATCCAATAAAGAAATTGGAGGAAATTTATTATGACATATTTTTGGAAATTGAGTTCATTAGTAGTGAAAGCAGGTATCAGAAAAATGTTGCATATATTTTATTTCAATCTAATAAAAAATTAAGGAGAAATTTATTATGACGTATTTTTGAAAATTAAGTTCGTTTCTGGTGAGTTTGGTTTAGTTTTTATTAACGTCGCACTAGAAGCAACACGAGGGCTATTGGAGGCGGATATCGTGATTTTTAACCTTGGTCAAGTGACGAGGACGATACCTGAGCTGGCACCTGCTCTCCTAACTTCCACACCCCACCAAAGGGAGGACTTTGGACCCCCGACAGATTTAACGTCTCACCAGCCCCGGTTACGCGACGTTTCTGGTGAAAACATACATAAAAAATATACGCAAAATCAAGATAAATTTTTGAAGTGGTCAGGTACGACATTTTTGGGTTAACTAAAACAATAGCCCCTTGGGTGGCTAAAAATGTATAACTAAATAATTATCCATATATTAACATGCTCTAGAAATAAGCACGTGAGAAACATAACGGATAGACTCTTAGGAATCCTAATATTGTGATCTAATTTTTAACAAAACAAAATAAGGTAACTAGTCTTATCTGGAGCATATGAGGATTTCGGTTCTTAATCGCCATATGTGATGAAAAATTGTTGGAACTGAACTTTGGCTTCGCTTGCCCAGATAAATGTTTTGTTTTTGAATTAATTAGAAAGTAGTGGTAATTAATTAAAAAAATTATATTTTGAAATTTTAGAATTACATTATACACTACAAGGCATTGAAATTGCAACACCATGAAGGAAAGCAAAAACAAAAAAAAAATTATTGTGCGTAAACAATGTGGCATGAAGACAAAATAATTAATTTTGCAAGCAGTTTGGTGGTTTACAGGGTTGCGTGCGAAAATAATAGAAACAGCTGTCATCCCTGGCAGCTAAAACGGCCCTTACTCGGTTAAGTATGGAGTAGAACTGGGCTTGGATGAGAGAAAAGGGCTACTCATTCAATGCTTCTTAAGTCTATGCCACACTTCATCAACCGTATTAGCTGGAGAGGGGTGGCGGGCCAGTCTCTCAGAAGTCCAAGACCAGATGTTTTCAATGGGTGACAGATATGGAAACCGTGCAGGCTAAATCAGCAATCCAATACCCTGTGTGTTGAGGAATGTCAAAACACGACGTGCAGCATGTGGCATTATCTTGTCGGAAAATGGCGTTTGGCAGGCCTCGAAGATAAGGCACAACTACTGGACGTAAGATGTCATAAATGTACCTACCTGTGTTCAAACTACCGGCGATCCGAACTAAAGATGTGTGTGCGTCGTGTATCCAATGGCTGCAAAATAACCATTACACAAGGTACAGGATTCCTATGTCGATATTAAAAGCAAACAAACAACGATTGATCTCCTGAGAGTCTTCAGACACGTATACGGCTATCAGAACACAGCACGCAGAACGGGAACTTCTCTGAAAAGACGACTCCTGTATCCAGCTTTGTCGTTCAGCACCAGAGTTGCAGTGTTCTCTCTATACTGCATTGTCAAGGGAAGCCGAATTAATGGTCACCGTGCTGACAGTCCACGCTGCTACAAACGTCGTCGCATCGTACGAGCGGATACTGGGCGTGCTGCAAACATTCCCATTTCTTGATTAAAGGTCCGGGATGTGGTTGTACGTTTTTGCAGGGCCAACCTCCTAATATGTCTATCCTCTCGGGCATTAGTCAGGGGAGGGCGTGGAGAACCTGCATGCCATTCAGTATGACCCCCAGCAACCCATTGATTCTATATTCGCATGACAGTGGTTGGATTTCGACCAGTGCGATGGGCAATATCACGGAAAGATAATATAATCCACACTCTTGATAGGAACGATTCTGCCTATCGAATTCCGATACTTGCTAGCAAGCATTTATACTTCTTATTAGAGGCATAGTACGATATTCTGAGCAACTCCGACCTTACAAAGCGCTTTCCGAATGAGAAATCCACTACACAGCTTTTCTTTTATGCAATGCTTCAAATGTCGTTTCTCCCTACTACGTCGTCTAAATGCGCTGAAATACTAATCATTAGCACATCACAAACTCTTCTTTTCATGTGATGTTGACGCATGAAATCATTCCTCATGCGTCAACATCAATTTTGTTGTTGCAATTTTTATGGCCAGCAGTGTATATTAAGAGTTTTAGATATTAAATCCCCCAGAAAAATAATTATATTTTTAGAGAAAGTTTTTATCAAATAAAAGCTAAAGCTCAAACTTAGCAGCCAGCCAATGGAGTAAGTCTTTTGTGTCAGTGTCTCAATTTGTATCAATGTTTGATAAGGTTGTGTGTGAGATGTGAGGACGAGAGAACGTGTTCTGAATGGTTTTAGTTTATATTTTTTATTAACGTCACACTGAGAAGCAACACGAGGGCTATTGGAGACAGACCTCGAAATTTTGAACCACGGTCAAGTGAAGAGGACGACACCCGAGTAGGCACTCCCCTATCTTAACTTCCATGCTACACCAACGGGAGGACTTTGGGCCCCGACAGATTTAACGGTGTTCTGAATGGATAATGGGTTAACTGAGATAGATGGAGCTAGCTGTTGTTTGTGTCTATGGGAATTTAATGTTAGAAATTTTTGGAAAATTAGAAGTTCAAGGGAATGTTTTTAGGTTCCTTTTAATTTTCAGGTCAGGATTATAATCAGTGTTGTTTTGAAGAGAATTATTGCTGATGTTCATGAGAAAATTAGAGAATTTAAAAGCTATTTTTTGCATGGTATTTCGAACTGTTGGAAAATCAATTACAGTGTATGTCAGCGTTTTTCATAAACCATCTAGCGTTAACAATTAGTCTAATGATGTTATTCTGCACTTTTCCTAATTAGTTTATGTGTATTGTGACAACAAAACACCAAACTGGACAACTTGGATTAAAATTGGTACACAAAATAATACCTCGGAAGAAAAATCTCTAGCAGATTCCACTCTTGATGGTATTAAAGAGTTTAGTTTTAGTTTAGTTCTTTTATTAACGTCGCACTAGAAGCAAAACGAGGGCTATTGGCGACGGACCTCGTAATTTTGAACCCCGTTCAAGTGACGAGGACGACACCTGAGCTGGCATCCCCCTCTCCTAACATCACACCACGCCAACGGGAGGACTTTGGGTCCCGACAGATTTAACGTGCACTAGCCCCGGCAACAAGGCGGATCTTTGGCGGCCAAGGATCGAACACGCAACTGAACGAAAATCGCCGGCCACAAATCCGAAACCATGACCACTAGGCTACCGCGGCCACGATGGTATTAAAGAATCGTACACTATTTGAATATATTTCACTCTAATATTTTCCTATAGAAAATACTCCTTTTTTTCAACGATTTTATTACTCTTTGTGAGTAAAAAATGTATTATCATACGCATTACATACTTCTGTTTTTATTTAAGATCAACATCAAGAGTATGTAATATTTTAAGAACATAATTTTTGAGACTATTATTATTGAATTACCACCAGTACAGACAATAGTAAGCTTACATATATTTAATTACCAATTAAAATTTATTTGCGAGTTCCGAGCAAGTATTTTACAATAACACTACTTTAATTTTACTACATGGTATATTTATACATATATTAAAAAAAGGTAATATTCATTTTATGCAAATACATTAGCCACGCTATGTTCTCCATGTAGAAGAACTTTTAAGTTATTCCCATTACTGTTAATCCACATCACTTGTTACTCCAACAACGAAATAAAGAAAGCGAAAATGTTAACAATTTTAATGTAATGGCTTAAAATCAGGAATTTGAAACTTTACAGATTAATTATAATGGGAATATTATTTTGTAAGCAGATAGAATTAAATGGAATGGTCTTTTAAGTCCGGATTTTAAAAGCTTTCTGTACTAACAAAATATATATTTGAGATTTATATCTTCTTCTTAGTTTTGAATATTTATTCTTTTAATTTTCGATACTTCGATCGAATTTGGTCAGTAAAGGAAATAAATTTTGAAAGACGTTGATATACTTTGAATTAGCAACAAGAGGAAAATATGAGTATTTGTGTATGCTTATCGATTTTTCTTTAAATGAACAAAATGTAAGTGTTGTAAATATTTAAAAAATAACAAAAAATTTAAAAAATAAAATTATTTCTTACGGTAAAGTTTAAAGAAAACTTAAAAGTTCAGTTTTTATTAATTTTAGTTCAGTTGTTTATTAACGTCGCACTAGAAGCAACACGAGGACTATTGGCGACGGATCTCGTAATTTTGAGCCACGGTCAAGTGAAGAGGACGACACCTGAGCTGGCACCCCCCTTCTCCTAACATCCACACCACACCAGCGAGAGGACTTTGGGCCCCGACAGATTTAACGCGCATTAGCCCCGCCTACACGGCGGGTCTTGAGCAGCCAAGGATCGAACCCGCGACTGAACGAAAACCGTCGGCACGAATCCGAAGCCATGACCACTATGCTACCGCGACCATTCAGTTTTTATTAAAACAGCTTTAGGAAAATACCGAGGGCAACTGAAGACTACTTCGTAATTATAACACATCGATCAATAACTCCCGAGACTAACCCAGAGATGGCGCTCGTAGTAAACCAGTAACCAGGTCTTTCTAGAGTACTAACCTTTGCTTGAAACGTGTCAAAATTTTAAGTCGATCGGACCAGGAAAAAGGTTTTTTGAAGTGAAGTGAAAAAGGTTTTTTCCAAGTGGGTGCCGCGATTGCTTTCGATGGAACAAAAACAGCAACGAGTCGATGATTCAGAAAGCTGTTTATCGCTATTTACTCGCAACAAAAAAGATTTCCTGCGGAAAAAAAAAAAAAAAAAAAAAAAAAGATTTGGAAAAGCGTTGGAAGGATTGTATCACCCTAAAAGGTGATTAACAAAAGGTGCTATGTTGATGAATAAAAAAAAATTTTGCAAAAAAAATGTTGTTTTCAATTTTAGACTCGGGAGTTATTGATCGATGTGTTATCAGTGGTCAAAAGTTTAAAACAATACCTGAGCAGATAGATATTTCCAATTTTTGTGAGAAAATTCAGGCTTAATTTCGAGTATTTCAGAAGACACGTCTTTCAAGGGATTCGACTCTATAACTTAATTTGAGCATTGCCAGTAACGAAATTCGCGACCAAAACCATTCAGTTAGACGGCTGTCAGTTACTTTTCCCTTATTTAATCAGTTAATGGTATATATCCAATAACGCTGATCAAATTTCACCATTAAAAATGCTTTTTTCTAAAAAATACTACAATACACTTCAAATGGTACTACATTATTTTTTAAATACCACTTCTTTAATAGTATTTCACTATTAGGAATGCCATTTTTAATAATACTATAGACATTAAATAGTAGCTGAGACAATAAAATATGATCAAAACAACTTCGGGAATTTTTTTACCCAACTATTAAAGCTAACGAGGAAGAATATAGATGTATGTAATGATTTCTCTTATCTAATTCTTAATTTATTCTATATTTTAACTACTATATTATTGCATTCACTTTATTTCGCGATTACATTCCTTTTGATCTTTCAATTTATACAATCACGCAATTTCCAAAAATGCTTACATCGGCATTTACCATTCCGTGAACTAATAAGGATATTCCCAACTAGACACTCAGATTCTATGAAAAATACATGACGATCTCTACATCTTTTTTTCCATGTGTGACTTTCATAATCCTTACTTTAACTTCCCTGGAGAAACAAACAAGGGGAATATTTGTCATTTCGTTCAAAATTGCTTGAGTAGGTAGACTCCCAGATGCATCTCCATATGTGAAACAATAATAAAATCACGATTCAATTATTTAAAGTTCCCTTATTTTGCCACAATTGAAGCACAAAAATGTTTTAAATTAAATATTTAGAAAAATACCGAAGTATATTATATATATAATACATTTCTTTTTCTTTTTGAAACTTTCAATAGAAATCCATTACTTAAAGAACTGTACATTTATTCTCGAACAATTAATCAAAAATATATAACGATATTTTTATATCAAGTAAGCATTTTCATAAAACTGTTTTTCCCCCCTTTCTCTTTATTCTCCGCATCCAATTTATTCGTGCGAATACTTTTACAGTGCAATCATACCACAATCGGTCTTTGAATATTACATTCTTTTTTCGTCATTTAAGCATTTTCAGCGTGATTGTTTTATGTATTAAAAACGTAAATATTTTTTTCCTTCAAATTTTTGAACTGTAATAAATGTTTTTCATATTAAAAATTCAAATACAAATGTTTAATAATTTAAGAATTTAGTTTAGATACTTACGTGCATTATACACATGCAATTGTTAAGGTACACATTAATTTATTTTCTGTAGTTTATATATGCAGGATAAAATTTGAAGCCCCTAACCCCCCTTTCGATCAAAATCTAAAAATTGCATTTTAATAGTTTACGCCTTACTTATTTCTTAATATTTATATACGTATAAAAATAACAAAGACATCGCTGTATGATAATACGAGCTAAAAACTGTGTTTTCTAAGAAAATATTGTACTATGTATTTATTCAATTTAAAAGAAGAATTTTTTTTTTAAATAAATTCAAACGCTATTTCTTTTTGAATATGTAACGCTAGTGAAATATTTTTCTGCATAAATCTCGTCACTCACGAATACTTTTAAATGCTAAAATATCTTTTAACAACAGTTAACACAAATTGACACTAGGAATTTCCTTTATTGATTGATTGTTTGTTAATGTGTCATTTTGAAGTAACACGAAGGCTATTGGCAACTGCTTGTAATTTTGAGCCTTCGTCAAGTGACGAAAAGGATACCAGAGTTGGCACCTCAATCTACAAATTTCCACACCATGCCAATCGAAGGACTTAACGTGTATCAGATTCAACATGCACTAACCCGTTACATGGCGGCATCAGAATTCGAATCCATGTCTCGACAGAAATCGCACCAGCCGCAAGATCGCAATTATGATTATTTAGGCTACTGCGGTCACGTTGAGAGTTCAGAATACAATTAGAATTTAGAACCAGAATGGGAAAGAACTGCTTATCATAAAAACAATATTTCGCCATTTTCATCCATGAAGTAACAAATAAAGCGCTGTGGTACAAAATCTGTTTTCCGGTAAAAAGTAATGACGAATATCTGGAATGTCCATATTACTTTATTCCAAATATCCATTAAAGTCTACCGTAATATAGATATACTGATCAGTGTAAGTGTTCCTTTCAAAAGACTGTTTGAGTTTGTTCTATAAGAAATGACACACAAATAACTCGGTTCGAAATAAGTATTTATTGAGCCATGTATATAAAAAAAAAGGCCTCTTTTACAGCTGATTGGATAAAATAAAGATTCTGAGAGACCAGCAGAGGAGGCCGAGAGTAGTTTTCGGAAGAACGATAACGAACATATGTGCGCATCCATCTAGAAGTCAGGCCAAAAAAGAAAAGAAGTGCAGGGAGCGTTTTTCTTGATATGTCGTCACAGTATATTAAAATATATGGCACTTGAAACAGAGAGTTGCAAACCAAACAAAGGATGGAATGAAAATTGGAATGACTCAAGAGATTTTCATTATATGTGGTATAAATATTTACATTTCATTATTTTTAGATTTTTTTTTTTCAAATAAGGTTTTGGGAGAATCAAAATTCGTAAGCCCAAATGATTTTTTTAATCCATCGAATAGCATTATTAATTAAAAGGAATCCAATATGCTAGAAAAAGCTTTGGACACTGTCACATAATTTCATTTTTATCAATAAGTATTCCATTAATAAAAATTGTTGTTTAAAAATATTTTTTTATTTGGTTCACTAAAACCAACGAATTTCGAAGTAATTGACATGTAATAGGTAGAAGGAGAAATAGATAAATTGATATCTAGAAATAAGAATTCACTATTGATCAAGAGACATTTAATGAAATACTTCTATGTTTTCACTCATAAAAGTAATTGTATGATAATTCTCTCAAAAAATAAAAAAATTCTTTTCATTTTCTTCCTGTGATATGCACATTCTATACCAAAAATGTTTTTAGTATATTGATTACATTTTTGACTCTTACATAAAATATAAAAACAGAACAAAAATGAAAGGTCTTAAAAAATGTTTTTCTCTTAAAAACATGGAAATTACATTTTTAAAAATCAGCAAGCAGAGTAGAAATAAAAGACTGTTACAGAGAGAAACAACACTCAGGAAAATATATTATAGCTTTGGTAGTATATAAATTACAGTAAATTTAAAACAATATTGTTTTCACTCGACTGGAATGTCAAATACAATAAGTAACATGTAAATCTTTTTCTTTATTAAAAGGGAATATAATGAAATGAGATTTAATCAAGGTCCTTCAAAACAACAAGGCAAAATTTACATAAACACACCACAATAAAATATACTCTTAAAACATATATTATTTATCTATATACAAATTCATACAAAAAACTTCCAGGCCGCCTTATTTAATTACACTTTTATTCATCAAACAATATTCTTTGTAAGTCAAATCACAGAATGATTGTCCAGAAAACAGAGATTTGAATTAACCAATAATTTGTTTCAAAAGCAGTAGTCGTGTTTTAGTTAAAACATGATGATGAAATTAAAACTCAAGCAGCGTGCCTGGAAATTAAAATGTTTTATTTACACAGACTGATGATTCAAAAGTGTAACATGTAAATAAAATGGTATATTTACCGAAGTACTATTATTTTAACTTAAGAAATCAATTTCGAATTTCATAGATCACACAGAGATAGTCTGATTATCTGAATACAGCAGTGTGAGCAAGGCAAAATGAAAAACACGAAGGTATGGCCGATATTGAATCTAGTTCAAGCCACTATTCTCACTTGCAGTTGCATTTGTGGTTAAAATAAACGATTGCATGTAAGATTCAATTGTATTACGTTCTATACAAATTTTTTCTTCTGTTGGAAAAAAAAAATGCACACATTTCCTTAAATTAACTTTATGAAAAAGAAACTTACATAATTTAAAAGTCTGTTCGCATTCAAACTATTTTCACCAGCAGTTTCTTTGGTCCAACTGATATCTTCCACACCTGATTAATCAGACGTGAGTTCTTTGGTCTTTGGTCTGTCTTTTGAGGAGATCATTGTAAATGTGGCCTAGAGTCTTGTAGACAGTTTTAAAAGGCGGCCTCGAGGCTGGCTTTCTGTTCCAGCAGGCCTTCATGAGGTCGTAAATTGCTGTCGGACAATCGTCCGGACGTTTCAAGATGTTCCCCTCCTGAACGTACTTGACGACTTCCTCGTGAGTCATTCCATAATAAGGCTGGAGAGCGAAGGAGAAGATCTCCCAGAGCACGACACCGAAGGCCCAGACGTCTGATTCTACAATGAACTTGTTGTAGAGAATGGATTCCAAAGGCATCCACCGAATGGGTATGGCATCGTCTTCTTTTCCTTTGTAATAGTTAGCTGCATATATTTTCTGCGAGAGTCCGAAATCCGAGATCTTGACAACCATGTCGTCGGCGACAAGACAATTTCTGGTGGCAAGGTCACGATGCACGAACTTGCGTTCGGAGAGATATACCATACCTGCTGCCACCTGTTTGGCGATGTTTGTTAGGTCCAGATGAGTAAGACGCACATCACTAAACAGGTTGCCGTTCCCGGTGGTCATGATGTAGTTTGTGGGAGAACAAGATCTGAGGAACTCGTTGAGATCGCCCTTGCCCATGAACTCGAATAGAAGGCACATGGGCTTGCCGATAGCGCACACTCCAAGTAGTTTGACAATATTGGGGTGATCGAATTCTGCCATGAGGCAGGCCTCGCGTTCGAAATCACTCTGAAGGTCATCTGACGCTTCATCCTTGAGCATCTTGACAGCAATCATGGTGAAGTCTTCTCCTTTCACCAATCCAGGGGCCTTCGCTTGGAATACTCTCCCAAAGGCTCCCTGACCTATATCTCTGATGTAAATAATATCATTTCTGGGATATTCCAATTTTTCCAGCTTAGGATGCAATTTGGCTTGAGTTCGGTGGTAGGATACGTTAGAAGGAAGCTTGTCCAAATCTATTTCAACATCGGGATCGTCACTGTTACTGCCAAGGTGTGGAGGTCTTTCGTTGGGTGAGATATATCCAGGGGTAGGCGACAATATCCCGGACTTCTGTCGGATTCGCCTGAGTCCGAGAACAATGGCCAGAAGGATGACTACAGCGGCCAGGCTCAATGAACAGGTCATAAGGATGAAAGTTGGGGTGAAGAGAGGTTCGGAAGGAGGTTCGAATATGTCAATGATGTCATTGTCCGGCTGAGAAAGCTGGCTGCTGTTATCTAAAAATGAAACATTTATTTAGTTATAACACTAAATTCAGCTTTATTTTTAAACGATGCTTTATTCAAATAAAAAAAGAATGAACATTATCTCAAAAATATTTTTCTTTTGTTTTGTAAACAATTGAAATTAAACTGTTCTATGTGTGGATTTTCAGTCTAAAAATATAAATCAAAGAGTACTTTTTTTTTTTTAAAAAAAAAGTGAGTGTATTTTATAAAAAATGGAACTCACGATAACTAATTATCTTGCAGAGAGCTCCCATTTTATTACTCAACTTAGATCTTTGATTCAGTAACAAACTATTATTCATCACCATTGTTATTTTATTAATGAAAGGTCTATAATTCACTTAAAATATATTTACAGTGAAACCTTGTAAAGTAATATTAATTGAGACCAAAGCCGGTGTGAGATATCGAAAATCCGAAAACTTTCCGGTGAATGGGAAAATTAAAATAAATTACATATAGAATATCATCTTTTTAATGGACAAACAGAGCATTGATTATATTCACAGTACTTCGCGAACAGTAGATATTCATTTAAAGTTGTTTTATTGCATTTTCAGTCGAGACAATGCAGCACCATATGGTATTTATCACTGGTGATAAGAGATGTAATTAAAGTTTTGTGGACTTGTTGCTCTTCCCACTTTCTTTTCATACTTTTACAGCTATTAGAAAATTTCAGGAAAGAAAATTATTATATATCTGCCAGATTACTATATATAAAAAGTTTAGAAAAATATTTCGCTTTTCTATTCCTCTCCCCTCTCTGCCACTTCTAGACGATCAAAAATTCTTAATCACAAGTTAAAGTCTACAATTAAGCATTAATTTTCTACAATTTCGTTTCAACTGTTATTTTGGCATAAATATTGGTACATATTGTGATACACTGATATACGGACACAATACTTAGCTAATGAAGGGAAGGGAGAAATGAGACAACGCATTTGCTTTTTAAAACACCTGTTTTGATAAATTTTATAAATATAGTTTGTTTTATTTTTAACTCCCGTTTGGAAAATAAAAAAAAAGTAATATTATCATGAAGTTAAAAAGTAAATATGAAAAAAAGGTAGGTTTGTAAGACGTTATCTATCACAACAACTTTCATCCAGTAAAAATAAACTCAGAATATAATGAGTCGGTAATTAAAAAAAAAAAGATTTTGTAAAGCACCAGTCAAAACTAGAAGAGCAAATATTGGCAACTGAAGCTACTCACGCCTTCTTTACCGCAAAAAACATCATCATATACTTAAATATCGAGCGGTTGATTATTAAAATTATATAAACATGTATTACCTGATTCTAAATTGCATCGAATATTTGGATGTAAGAAAAGATGCTCTCCATTGTCAAGCTATTTAAAATTCTATTTGTTGTTCTTTTATGATATAACCTAAGTATTTTTCTATAAAATGGTAAACACGCTAATGCATACTATATTTCTTATGAGTTCGTAACTCTACTCATATCACAAGAAACTGAGTTATAAAACTTGTACTAAAGATACATGTACGATTATCAACAGCACTAAGACGCAACTGTAGATTCACTTTTCAGGGAAAAAAATATTTTCAAATTTTACATGTTCAAAACGTGGAGGGCAAGATAATTTTTTTTCTCTCGGGTCAACAGATTAGAACGCTTCAGGACATTCTATTTCACTTTTAATAAAATTTAATATGCCTATAATACATTTTTTATTGATTCCCCCCTCGAATGAACCTTTTCTAACACCTTGCGCTACAGCTTTAATATTGTTTTAACCCTTTAACGCGGCTCTACATCCAATGGCTTATTCACGAATTGAATAATTATAATTTATTTTAAAAAAAAATTTATTATAGTTTTTTCGTTCAATTCTTATGAAGCTACTGCATTTACTTAGAACAATAACGTTTTGAGATACGCCAATTTTTCTACCTTACTTACTACCTAGACTTTCTTTTTCGTCTACAGCAATTTCGTAACTATTCCAAATCTCCATGATTTTTTTAGATTCCCTGAATATTTTTCTAACACCAGCTTTGAAAGCGTTACAGAGGTTTGAGCACTTAAGAATTTAATTCCGCACTGCTCAGTATTTTGAATACGAGTTTCATCTCCTCGAAAGACTGGATTAATTCGTCTTACCATTCGAGAACACACATTTCTCTTGATAATCTTCTGAAACAACTACTTCAGGTTCTAAAGACCATACTTCAACTAAAGAATTAATATACTCGTCCAATTCTTTTCAGTTATTTTTCTTTTCCAATATAAATTCATATAATTTGCATAATTCATCCCTGTCTTTCTTTACCAAATTTTCTTCAACCCTCCCTGTTTAACAGATTAAAAACTGTAGCTCTCAAAGCGCTTCCGTTTTAATCTATTTAATCGTTCAGAATTTTCGTCAATACGAAATTGCACCCAAGACTGCAATTATTAAATCAATGAAATCTAATACTTTTAAATTGAAATAAAATATTTTCATGCTTTTACCTTGATTTTTAGGTCCCGATCTGGACCTAGCCTTAATTCTTCCTATGGGTAACAGTCGTGGAGCTCAGCTAGATAACTAATAAGTGGATTGTATGAATTTGTCTTTTCTGAGGAAATATACAATATTACTATCTTCAAATGAGACGAAATGTAAAATTTCGTCAAAGCTTTATAGTTTTAGCTTTATGCTGTCCTATAGAATAACCTCCAGACGATCAACTGCCTATGAATTTAGTTTATATCAACGATTATCATCTTGAACAAATTTTATTCTCTTGCACCTGACAGCACAGCCTATACAGGCACGTGCCGAGTCACGATCTCATATGCACCTCTAACTAGTTTATTAGCTGTTGTAGCCTAGTGGTCACTGTCACGAGCTCGCTTCCTGTGTTATTTCGTCGAGTCGCGTGTTCGAGTTCTAATGCATCAAAAGATACGTCGTATAGTGGAGCTGATGCATGCTAAATCTGTCTGAGCTACAAGTCTTTCATTGGCTTGGTGGGAAAGTTTAGAAAGGGAAATGCCAGCTCGGATGTTGTCTTCGTCACTTGACCGAAATTTCAAATTTGGTAGATCCTCGGGCAATAGTCCAGATGTTGCTTCTAAGTGTGATGTTCATAAGCAATCAAAAAGTCAATCAACATTCTAACAAGTTTATTTTCTAGCATCGAGCAAGCACTGCCTATTAAACACTTGCCGAATCGCAGGTACCTTCAACAAATCCATTAAAAAGTATGGGATTTCTAATGGTGTTGATGACATTGAAGATAATTTGTTGTGGGGAACTGATAACTAAGAGGACATTGACTAGCTAGTTACAGAATGAGACCCATATGACTAGCTTCTGAACAACTTACGTGAGGATGTACTTGATTTAGCTATTTGCCTTAGATGATGAAAGAAAAGATTTTTCAGGATTTTCAACATATTGGTTTGTTTTATTTTATGATGGTTTTACCTTATGTAAATTTCTCTATCTAATTTTTTGATATATTTCCTAAATGAAGACCCCCGATTTGGAGGGCCATTTTTTTATGATTCAACTATTACCTTACCTGCGGAAATGTACAATAATTTTTCCCGAAAGCAAATGAGTTAGATCGAAAAAAAAACACTTGAACGAAAATACACAAAAAAGTTTTCGTTTTGCCTGACCTACCGACATCACTTATTGACGTGGTGCTAGTTAAGATACTGCTCCAAAAAGAGAGGACAGAAGAGAAAAATAACTCCCCCGCGCAAGTCATCTAATATGGTGGCTCGCACAACCAACAGGGAAACCTTGAATATGTGAACAGTATTCATCACTTCATCATAAATTAAGAAAATGTTGAAACTGATGTCAAATTTCTCTTTTGTATAACCTTCGCTTTAAATATTTCATAAACATTTAATACCTACTTTTAAAGTTAAAATTTAATTTTGGTTTTTAAAATTGATAACCAGCAATTTTATGGTTCTATATATGATGTTCTAAGAGAGTATTCGTAGGAGATGTTCTCGTACAGCATTTTTCGTTCCATTTACTCAGTCTTTTCCAAGACGATCGTGTTCCTCAGCGTGTATGTATGCATGCATACACGCTGTATGTATGTGAGTATATATGATTGAAAATATTTAAGAATTATAAACTAAATAGAATACATTGAAATTACAAGATTATCTACATCTAGGTTTTTTAGATAATACAAGAAAAACGGACACACACACACGCACGCATGCACACACACACACACACACGCACGCACGCATATATATATTAAAGAAAAACTTTTTAAACAAATGGGAGAAATAAACCGAAAATTAACTAAAAATATAACTAGATATTTCTTCTCAATTTCTTTACTGTTAATTACATACGATCGAATACACAACACTATTTTTATTTATATAATTGTCTGAGGTCATTTTATTCAATTCTACCAATGCACTCCGTAAAAACTGCAATAGCATTATTTCTTTAGCGACAAGAAGAAATGTTGTAATTTCGTTAAATAAGGATGCATTTCATATTAATCGGTAGAGTATTAATCAGAGTTAAATAGAATATTGGAGGAGGGGAAAGGAAAAAGATAAAAAAAAAAAGTAAATGCATCGGTATAGAATAAAGTACCATTTTATGTAATCCAAATAATTCCAGGAAAAACAAACGCCAAAAAAAGGAAGACTCTTTTCTTACCTATTATGTTACACGAGAACCACTTTTAAAAGGTGGGATATATAACAAACAATTTTTTTTCTTTTACGACAATCTATGAGTAAGAAGACAAATTTAGGATATCCGATTAGCCCATTCAAGTTCCGCACTAAACCAAATACAATCGTATTACACGTTAACATTTTTTCCCCAGACAAAAAAATATATAAGTATAAAAAAAGCTAATCCTAAAAAAGTAACGAATTCTTTTCCTAGCAGACGATTTGCACGTGAAAGAAGGATAAATAAATTGGTTTAACCGAGCGGGTAAAAAATGTTTCTCTTGCCAGACGCTGCAAATCCGATATTTTCGCTCTCAGCCGCAGCTTTCAAAAAGTTTAAAAAATATTGGAATTTCATTCCGTTTTCGTGGTTGGAGGGGGAAAAAAGATAAATTTTTATCTCATATCGATAATTTACGGAACATAAAAATAAAATCTGGCTTTTCCACAGGAGTGTGTTCAAATAGAAAAGTTCTACAAAGTAAGAATGTTTTGGGGAAAAAAAAAAAAAAAAAAACCGAAGAATCGCGCCAAATGTGCTAACGAAACGAAGAGGGAAAAAAGAAATTGACTTCGAAGAAAAAGTTGGATTTAGAAGTACTTGTGTGTGAAGTTATCGACCAGCCAAAAAGTTAAATTTACTCATACATTTAGCAAGACATATTGTGCCTCCGCAAATCAAATGAATAAAATTTGTTAAAATATGTACCTGAGTAAAGGGGATTTAAATTCTTTTCTCTTTATATACAAAGAAATGAACACAAAAATAAGAAATTTAAAGAAACATTTACTGTATCTCTAGCATAGGCTTCTAGATTAAAATAATAATAATAATATATATAATGATTTAACTTAATTCATATTAGTTTCTCACAATAATTTAATTTCCTAATTTTTCTCATTCTCTCATTTAAAAGTAAAGCGTTCATTCTTATTTTTTGATACCATTCCCTTTTAACTTTAATTTATGCAATAACGCGTTTTTAAAAATTCGCTGACAACGCTGTACCCACGGTTTCAGACCTGCAGGGATGATTCCTACCAGACTTTAGGTCAACACTTAGATTCCCTCGAAATCTCTCCATTCATACCACATGTTCTATGACGTTCATTGTGAAATTTCCCTACTATACAACCAAAAACACGGAGAAAAACCCTCTCTGCTTTTACTCTCACCTAATCTTACGTTCTGATTGAACTGTAACTTTTTATCCAAAGGCGGAGTTGTGTAATTTCCGCCATGTGGAAATGGTCTCTCTCTCTGAGCTACAATAAAATAATTACTTGAAAATGAAATTGGCTTTGATATATATATAATACTTCTGTTAATTTTACTATGGATTTTTTTTTATTCCCCTTCTCTCTCTCTTGTATATATAATTCATTGAATATGACCTATAGTCACTGAATAATACGTATAATTCATTAAACTTAATTTCACGAAAAGGTCAGACCTAAATTACTATATAATTCTGGGCGTATTCATTCAAAAAAGACCTAATGTTTTAAGGATTGTGAGCGATAAATTAATTTTTAATACGCTTATTTTTGTTCATTTTGAATTTAACATTTGAATAAAAAATTTATAATCAAATTAACTAGAGTCTTAGTAAAATATTTCTATGATGGAAAATTTATAGAAAATAACTTATATTGGAAGTTATTCCTAATAATAGATAACAGAGAAGTGGACTTTTTCTAAAAATAGCATTTTTCAGACGGAAAATTGCAGTTTTATTAGTTTGTGCGGTCACAAGGCAGATATCCAATGGTGTGCTTAAATTTTTTTTTAAGGAGGAAGGATTCGAAATGTTTTTACTCGTTGAATTGCAAACAAGACTTTTAAGAAACAATGTCTTGGGGGGGGGATAGGTGAATCTGAATCCTTACTTTGCATACATTACTGATACATGTTCTTTAACAATATTCAGTCCTTAAAACTGATCAACATTAATAAACACCATATTTTTCATTTTAATCTAAGTCTTGTATTTTAAAAATATATAAAACAAAATGCATAATGTGTTGTTAACAGGAAAAAACTGTGATTCCAAAAAATGTATAAAAACAGGTTGAGTATATGTTAGTGAAACTATAATATGATATTAATATAAGAGTTTTTAAGTGTGTGAAAAAAATATTTTTAGTTAGAATTCAATGCTTTAAACACAGGTAAAAAAACCCTTTTAAAATAATAAATAAATATTAAAAATTTAAATAATAAATTTTTAATTTAATAACAGATTTTCGCATCAAATTATGAAGTAAGTGTTAATATCACTTCAAAATGTTTTAAGGTATTTGAAAAGTGAAATTGGAAAAAAACAATCTGTAACAGTAGCGAATCTTTTTTTTTGAAATGGAACATTAAAACAATTATTGTAGTTTGAATTTCGTTTTTCAGTTCAAACACATTACGTCTTTTTTCTAATTACATAAATATTTTTTTGAAATTACATTACATACATTTTGAAATAACACCGAAATAATTCAAGCACACAGAAGGAAAAAAAAATCAACACATTTTTTTCAATCCTTTTTTCTTCAAAAAATAAATTTAAAGCGACTCTTGTTCCATGGTATGAAAAATCTCATTTTAAATCATTCTTGGAAGGGGGAAAATGTTTACGTATGCTCCCTTCCCCATAGGAGTGTAAATACGGAGCAAAGAACAAAAATGAAATCATTTTCGAATATACAGTTGTCAATAATTTTGATAAATAACTGTCGTTTGTGACTCTTACGAGCATGGACGCTAAATCGAATTTTATACTTTATTCTCTAATAGTAAATTGAATTTAACGCTCGGGTGAATGATTGGAATCTGGAATTGTGCAGCTTGCTCGAAATTAAATTCTCCAGAGAAAATTGAAATTGACATTTCTCGGATTAAAACGTGCTTTCAGTTTCATTTTAGATTTGAATTTCATGCGATACGTCAAGCTCGGTGAATATCATTTCGTTTGCCTCAGGCGCTTGTTCCACGGGGCGGTAAACAATGAATGCAAGGGAAATAAATTTTTATCCATTTTTGATACATGTACGCACACATATCATTTTTCTTATTCTAAAAATTTAATATATTGTTATATGCGAAATTAATGCTTATAGTAAAGTTGAACTTCTATAATTCGAATTTTATGTTCAAAATCCTAATATACTGCAAAAAACAATGAGGAAAAAATCGTAGATAATTCGAATTTGCTCTAGACCATAACGATAAAAATAGTTTCCGATTTTCCGGTTAACGTACTTTGGATTCTTTTTTTTCCCCATCACTAGGTAGGTTGGTATAATTTGCAATTACTCAAAGACTCAATTCAATTACTCATTTAAGAGATCTCAGAGCCCTTAAACTTCTAAATTCTCAAAGATACTACCAAAATTTCCGGAATTATAGAGAAAAAAAACTATGTTGCGCAACTTTCTTTTATGGTATTTTTTTTACCTTCAACTTCATTTTTCACAGGAAAAAAAAAAAAAGCTTTCACGCAGGATCTCTTAGAAACTATTAATTATATTAATTTTAAATTGCAGACACATGTTCAAAATAAGTCACTTTATGACTTTTAAATCAATTTATTTTTTTTAAAAAAAAATTTTGAGCAGAAACAATTTATAGGAATTTTAATCGGATTTTTTTTCTTAAATATTGCTATATATCTTAGTAATTGTATTAAAAAGTTTTTTCCCCCGTTAAATTTTTTAAAAAGTGCCTATAACTTCAAAACTAAATATTTTCGAATAGATACCATTAATTTTGTAAATTTTCATCAACGCTTTTCTTTAGAATGATTTTCGTAATGTTGAAAAAGTGTCAAGTTTATATTTCTTTATAATTTCAACAGAATTTTTTGGAAATATGAGATAATATATATGTATATGAATATTATATGCTGAAAGTTTAAAATTTCTGCTTTAGTTTATAGGTAAGTTATATTGGTTTGATAAATGATGTTTTCGCACACACAGAAAATTGTTAAGAATTCTGAGGCCCCTTTAAATGGCAAACAAAAATACACAATTATTTTTAAAACGTTGTAACTTGTTAAGGTATATAATAAAAATATTACATTTAATTGAAAAATATAAATGCAATATAGTATATACATTTTGTAAAACGAAAACTCGCATGTGTTACATCTTTGATAATGGACAGGTTTTTTTTTTTTTTTTTTTTTTTTTTTAGAATTGACTACTTGTTTTCAGGAAAACATGTTAATTCGAATTTTTTTCTGACCCTTTGGCTTCGAATTATTTAAGTTTTACTGCATTTGAAATACAAGCTATTCATTTTTGAAATAATGAAATGTACCTAGCAATTATAAAGTCATACTTCGATAGTGGGCTTCTATCTGTAAAAATCTGCATTTGTTTCTTTAAAATACACACCCCCTTTATAATACTGTAAAGATTTTAAATTCCAAAATAATTTGAAATTCATATCAAAAACATATATTTGCATGATAATTTAATTCTGATACGTAAGACGAAAATTCACAATAAATAAATGATATTTATTAGTGAAATGTAATAAAATACAAAAGGAAGCAAATTTTCAAAGGCGAAAGCATATTAAATTTTTTTACAAGGAGGGAGTTTATTCTCTGAAGAGCTGCGGATTTTTGTTATTTTGCAGTATGCGTTCGCAAAATATACGTTGTTGTACAAAATGAAAAGCCTAAAAATTAGATGTTTCTGCTTTGGCCTCATTTTTTATTTATTTTCCTTGAGAAAAATATCTTTTCAACAATTAGAAGCAAGAGCATGGAGCCTTTCGCTTATAATCTAGAGACTTTTACAATAATTCAAATTTTTAGAAAGACATTTTTCCTCCACATCAATACATTTTTATTCATTTTTGATGCATCTACACAAATTGTATTCTTCGATTATTTGATATAATTTAAGACTTCATTAAATCTTATGTATATATTTGATTTTTAACATGCAATATTTATATAAAATCCTCCAATGATCTTGTTATTGTTGTAATGTAATTTATGCACATTAATTTCTTTCCTTGATTGGATCTTATAATGTACAAAATTCAAACACATTTTCAAAAATAATCGCAGTTAATGGACAGATAACAGTTAACAGTTTTCGATTCGCAGTAATTTATACAAAAGTACATTTTACTTAATAAGGACATGTCGCTGCATAACAACGTTTATTCGAAAACATGCCTGAAAAAAAATTTCTCAAATGCAAAAAAAATTATGATATGCATCTTATAGGAAATCACAGATAACTTTCGTAAAAAACAAATTCGGTTTCTTTACAGTGATTAAATGAAAAAAAGAGAATACTTATTATTGCATGTGAGTTTTTTTAAAAAAATTGTTAGCCAACCATTATTACCATAATTAATTTAAAAGAAAATGCTTAGATTTAAAAATCTCCTTCAGCAAAAGCAACGGCTTCAATTTAAATGAAAAAGTCATACATTAAAATGTGATTTCCATCCGGAAATTATTTCTATGCGAATGAAATTATCAATCTTGGAATAATTAAACGATGGAAAAAGTTATTTGAAAGTAATTTCCTCGGGATATTTAAATACTTCTTTAAGCATAATTTTCAATAAAAGTTATTTTAAAAAGAATATAAGCTATTCAAAACTACATAAGAACATATAACAACATTAAAAGAAAAATAAAACCAAATGGATGACGTCATAGCCAATAAAAATTACTAAACACAAGAGATACCAGAAAAATAAATTGAGAGTCGCGGTATTGAAAATATTAAGACTTCCTCATTGTTTCACGAGCATAGAAAGACATCTTCACCATTTATTAGGGAGCGGTGACATATCTAATTTCTTTTTCAGTTAATTCTTATTCATTCTGGCACCACTTCTTGGAAATATGCCATGGAAAAGTCGTTTAACACTCGAAAAATGAGATGCAACATCTTTTGGAAACAAGAAAACTTTTGAATCATTATTCACTTAAATAAATACTTCGGAGCAATAAAATATAATGTAAAAAGCGGAGACTTTTACAATGTAGAAAAAATATTAACTGTTTTAAGTAAACGCAAATTGACATAATTTGAAATATTTGTACAACCATACGTCTCTCTCCAGATGCACACATTTAATACAAAATAAAGTGTTTAGAAGACGCAAGTTTAATTAAGGTTGCACTTAAGAGGAAAGTATTTAGTTTGTTTCATTGATCCAATATTGGGTAAAATGGATGCACAGACAGCCTTATTAAATGGCCTTTCGTTTATTATTACGTGTTTAAAAAACACATTTTTGGTTTTGTATATTTTTTAAATATTTATAGTTTTTGATATTTCTAATATTTATCTATTCAATTTTGCAATGGACATACTTCTTATGAATTTTACGTAATTTTTCTTATACAACTTTTATCTGCCTATTTTTATAGTTTGATACAAGTCTTCTTTCTCATTGGTCCAGTTATGATTTTTTACAATTGTTTTAATTTTAATTAACGTTAATTTATTTGATATGAATTAACGTATATATATATGAAAAAATATTACAATGGTAGTCTAAATTGAAAAAAAATTGTCATGACAAAAAGTACAAAGAAAAATGCGTCATTTTTTCACATATTAAATAATAATTCCATTTGATTGAACAAATTTATGTATTACGGAAAGCTAAGAACATGTCAGAGTGTCAACTGTCAATTTTCAGCATATTTATTTCTTAGTTAAGAATATAAAATGAAATATGGTATTTATTCTCAACGATAATTGCAACGCAAAAAATTTCCGCCACCCGGTGCAAGCCTTAAATTTGCCAACCCCTATAGAAAAAAAAAAAATCTCAAACACATTGTTTGCGCATAAAACTATAGTACTTATAGTTTAACACGTTAAAACGAACAAATAACATTCTACGTGGGTAAAACTGCAGAGCCTTTGAAAAGTTCGCAAATAAACAAAAACATTTACTACAACACTTCTATAAATTCGACGAATCGTTTAAAACAAAATCGACTTTATAACATCTAACAAATTTAGGTACACGTGAAACTTTTTCAAAGTATAAAAAGAACAATATTAACACTGTAATATTAACTTAGGGCATCATTCAGTTACGTATAAGTATTGAAAACATTGCGATTAAATATTCATTCTTTATCGTTTTGATTTCGATTAATTTATCAGGTTCAGGCTTAAACTTCATTTTGCTCATCGCATTTTCTAAACTTTATTAACTTTCGTTCTATTTTCATAAAAAAGAAGCTATGACGAGTTTATTTTGTGAGTACTTTGCATAACATCATTCCATAATTAAAAAAAAAAAAAAGTGATTTAACTATTTTCAATACATATTATTATTCTTTAGAAGCATGAAGCGCGCCCTTTCGAAAACCAAGCAACGTGATTTTGTTAACCAAACCTTTGAGAATACAGAATTTCTATTTTTTTTCCCCACAAAACAAATAGAATTTCAAGTCGAACACAAGCACGTTCATTACCTTTCACAAAATCCTCGATCTCGATGAATAGCATAATTTTAACTCATTGAGGATAAATTAAACCACAAACAAACTTTTCCCTCTCAGAACGTTCTCGTTGTGAATTTTTAGCGAGATTTAGAACTTCATTTTTACGGAAAGACTTCAGCAAATCGACATTCCATTCTCCAGCAACGTTCGTCCTGAGTCAAACGAAGACCTAATAAAAATGCAAATTTATCAGATCTAAAACTTCGTAAAGTCGGCTCCGGTAAAGTTGAATGAGAGAGAAATAAGTAAAAAAAAATCTGCATAATAAAAGGTAAATCGCCTTACAAAAGGAAGATGCTCCAATTTCAAGGTTTGTTCTTGTTCGAATAAAATTTGAAAATTGAAGGAAACAAGTGAGAAAAAAAATTATAAGCAAATTGACTGCGACGTAAAGAAACATACTATTACAATCAATAAGCCTTTTTCTCCTTAAAATGGAAATGTTTGAACTTCCAACTAATACTCCAGATTTAAATTTAATTAAATCTGAACCTCAGAATACATTTTTTTAGAACATGAACAATACACTTCATAGGGATTAAAGAAAAAAAAATATTTCTTACTAACAGAATGTTGCTATAAAATGAAATTTCACTGTACAAGAGCTCGAGTTTCAATTCTAAGAGTTAATTTCTAAAAATATAGATGTTGGAAAACTTCAATGCGTCAGGCTATATGTTTAAAAAAAAAAAAAAAAAAAAAAAACCGCTGTAAAAGAGAAATAACAGATCTGCTTAGTAAACAATAAAGCTTTTTTGTGATGCCATTTACTTTTCTTAAACATTATTTTTAATTAATTTTAAATCCGTTTATTAAATTTCAGGATCCTAGATATTCCGGGAACAGTGCTTTTCCTGATGGCACGCATTATTTACGTGATGGGGGGGGGATTATATTCCAATTTATAATGATGAATTAATTTGTTATTTTTTATTCGGTCCCATCAGTCAAAATTCGGAGAGTAATTTGTTTTTTCGTGATGCTGAAAACAAACAGAAAATAACGATATTTTTAAAATCCATTTTTTCTGTTCGAACTTTATTATTTTATACTAAAATCCCATTAAAAATAGGTTGATCTTTCACTAAACAGAAAATCCTATTTTTTAAAAAGCCCAATAAAAAAAGTGAACATTAAACTAAAAAATTTGCCTATTAAATGTTTTTTATTTCACATAACTTGATTGCGATAGATCATATATTAAAGATAAATTTAATTTTGGATGCAATTTCAAAGAAAAGTAAAACAATAGACAATCAACATTAATTTAAATTGTTGTCGTCGTCCTGTCCCTGGATAATGCAGTATATATTAGAGAGTTTCTAAGTTCAGAATTGTAGCCACACTGTTGGATCAGGTACCCTACATCTGCAAAGAAATTCTTATGGAACGAATTTATTCATCCCCACAAGTTAATATGCTCTGATTTAAAGGTGTATCCTGGCAATTTCTATGTTATTGATATTGGTTCTTGTATTGTTACGGGATGAATTTTCATGTTCTTGTAGAGATTTGTTTAGTCTTGCTAGTGTTTTTGCTAAACATTTAGAACCGTTAAGGTCTATAACTAGGGATTTCTTTAGAGGTTGGCTAAAATATCTGAACTTAGCCACAGCGTTTGATTTAATATGCGAAAATATACGTTAAAATACTGTAGCTGTAAACATTATTCAGTCAAATATGCGAGAAAGCAATTTATATAATTAAGATACGGATTATTTGGATTTTAATTCCCGATTAAACATTTTCAGCTATAATTTTACACACCACTAAGAACCAAGTTAGCACAGACTGTATTATATTATTTATACCTCCCATATGAGATTTTTATATAGATGTGAAGTGGTACAAAACAAAAAGGAGCTACATTTAAAAAAGCAACATTACATTTTAAAGAATTTTACACTGTTCGTATATCGTGATTTTTTAAAAAAGAAATCATGGATGAAGTGTAATTTTGGATTCTATATACTAATTGTCAATTAAACATTTTAAAATACACGTTGATTCTGGTAACAGAAAACACAACAATTGGCAATAATTTTTTCACGTCATTCCGCTTCTGCGATGATGTGTGTTATAGTAATTTTTAAAGACTTTAACATAACAGATTTCAAATAATTTTGGGAAAAAAAAAAAAAAAAAAATCTGATGAGTGTTTAAAAATAAACTAACAATCTATTTAATCAATAATACTTTTATAAAATTAATCAGAAATTCTAATAAGAGGCACAGAAGACATTTTTAAAATATTGATTGACTTGGAAAAAAATATTGAAGTTTTGAAGAAATTATCAAGAACGTAGAACACTTTTCACCCATGGTGAAGCGAATATGCTTTCTAAATAAAACTTTGATGATAAGAGTCATATTCAACAAAGCTTCCCTCCCGAAAACTGAATTAACAACTCACACCTGAAAGAAAACTTTTGTTCTAGAAATTAACAATTCCTTCCTCTTGTCTTGGTGGCTACTTCATTATAACTAGGGAACGGTACAGGGTGAATAGGATGAAGTGCATATGAGATCTTTCTTCTGACATGACGTGAATGCTAACCAGCATTGTTAGTAAATACTAGCACACGAATAATTCCTGAGGTTAAGTCAGACATCGACTTTGATGGTTTCTGACTACAAGTCGTATCATTCTCTCTTTTTTTTTCCTGATCAACCAAGTCTCTTATAACAGATTGCACAGGCATTTTTCATGATAACTAACTTGATATTTAAGATTTAGATACACCACGCTCTATTGAATTATTAACTTATTAATCTTGAAAAAAGTGATAAGTAACAACAACAAAACAATAACTGCTGGCGGCGTTTGATTTGCAAGCTTTGTTACCGACTTCAAAGAGTATGTATAATAAATGTGAAGCGGTTATCGACATCTTAGTAAGCATGTAAATCGTAACAGAATCAAAACGTAAAGAGAAAAGAAAATCTTATTCTGTGTTCCATAAAAATATCAAAATAATAATAATTAAGTGATTATAATTTTATGAAGTACAAAGATGGTTCAAAATATAAATGAGATTATTTTTAATAGATGCAGTTGGTGTTTATACATTTTCTCTCAGTAATCACGATAATTTAATTAAATTCTTAAATAATTCTTTAGCATCAATTTTATTCTATATCAGTTAATTTAATCAGTGACTATTTCCTTGAAACAAAGTGGTCTAGTATGGAATGGTGTAAGAGAAAAGTGAAACTTCATTAAAACTCTGTTTTATCTGCTAGAAAATTTCCCCAATACTATTTTTTAGAATTCCTATTGATTCTTTTTCATGATAATCAATGTGAATCCTTCAATATACAATTAATGTAGCATACTATTGTGAATTTTTGGAGAATCAAAAAGCAGTATACCAGTCCAGAAAACGATCCACTGTGATCAACAATATTATCCTACACAACGATGCTACACCTCATACAGCTGAGGTGACATAAATAAAAAGAAAGTTCCCTGGACAAAACTCGAACATTATATCTATAGTCCGAACATAACATTTATGGACTACTATTTGTTTGAACCTCTCAAAAAAGTGTTAGGAAAATAAATATTTTCTTTGAATGAAGTAAAATAATTCGTGAGCAAATGGCTTTGTACATGTACGACTCTGGCAAAGGAATTTAACTAAAAAAAAAAAAAAACAACCCGCACCTCCCAATTCGTTTAAAAAAGTATCTTAAAGGAGGACATTATACATATTAAATTTAAAAAAATAACGATATAATTTTGACGAGTAAGTAGTATTTGAGAAAATATCTTATAAAAAAGTCTCGTCTATATTTGATCCACCCTCACAAATTACGATTCACGAAAACTATAAACACAAATAAGCATAACAAAAAGACGATGTTTCCAATTTTTTTGTCTCCCGAATGATTAATAAAACACAAGACGCAATTTTTATTGCAACACATAAAATATAAAGTTAAAAAAAAAAAAAAAAAAGAAGTGCTACCACAGAGGGGAATATCGCAGTGCTGCCATCGGACTCTGGGATCCATCGTGTAGCACCAAGGTACGGGTTCCTCACCGCCAGCGTTCCTGCAGTAGTTCTCGGAGTTGAGCACCTCCGGGAACACCTTCGGTGGGCGATTGTGGTGGTGAGGCTCCTGCAAGACAAACATTCTTTCGAGGTGAATCACTGTTCTCTTTCAGCAAACATATTTAAAAAAAAAACATGAGTGTTCCATAAGCATAAGAAAAGGAATCGAGCTTTAAAGACGAAGATTGTAAATTCAAAAATCAAGGAAAGTATAATGGCAAAGATTTTTGGGTTTTGTCACGAAAGCTCTTACAAGCATTTTTATTTTTATTTTATTGAATCGTTTTACTACTAATGAGGTGAAATCCATGAACCCTTTCACCGTTCGAATTTCTCTCGATTCCATCTCTCTAAGGATATGCACGAAATAAATGTATATATGAAATAACATTTGAAGGAAACCGGCAGTTGAGTTTTGAAAAATGTATTAAAAATGTGAAAAAATTTACTATATACGATTTACTAAATTATTATAAAGATTTACTACATTATTAGTAATGTCTAAAGATTTACTTTAGACATTACTAATAATTAGTAACTTAAATATAATAAAGGCATCGAATACGTTTGGAATTTTTTACATTTGAAACGTATTTGATGCCTTTATTGTATTTACAACTTACACTCTAGCTAAAAAATTTGTAGTTCATACGATCGTGCATGTAATGCTAGCCTCGAGAACTTTTTAATTGTTGAGTTAACAGAATTTCCACCTACCCCGTTTTTCTCGGGTATAAAAAGTCGACGCGATTCATTGGCAGTTTTCTTTTCTTTTTTGCCTCTATATTTTTTGCTTTGCATCGTTTCCAATAAAATCATATCCAACAATGATTTCATGTTAAGAACACCAATTTACGCACTTTGTGATACACATTAACACACACAAATATTACAACAATTTAACTATTAATAAACACCTAGATATGAATAATTTTATTTAGAAAATATTTTAGTGACCTAAAATTCACACTAATAAAAGCAAATATGAAACAGAGTATTTAGACATACAATTGAAAATTACAGAAAAAATAATTAGTAGTAATATATATGACAAAAGAGGCAGTTTTAAATTTCATATTAATAAGCGATATTTCTGGAGTAACTAATTAGACATTTCTACTTTTAGAAATATTATTGAAAATTGAATTATTAGAAATATATTTACAATGATTTACTAAGTTATTCTACATTAAAAATAATTACAAGTTTTGCACAAATACAAATTATCCTGTTAATTTTATTGATAAATATTTAAAAAATGATTAAGATAAATTAAAATAATAATATTTATATTTACAAATATATATATATATATATATATATATATATATATATATATGTTACATGTATGCAAATAGGTATGTATATTTATGTAAGTGTATATTTTTGTACTTTTTGTTTTGTGCATTTATAATTTGCTTTATAATTATGGAAATTAGTTTGCATGATTTATATAGTTTTGTAAGTAAATCTTGGTTTTGTTAATTCTTTTTTAAAAATATTCAATTAAAAACTTTGTAACTAGATTGCAATTTATTTTTAGATCATTATTTACGAATTTTTAAATATGAATTATTTTTAAGAATTTTAATTGTTATTTCGAAAAATATTTTAAAAATTGTTTACCATTTTTTTCTCGGTAGAAAGGTTTTAAAAACAATTTTTAAAATTGATAGGATAAGTAAATTATTTTTGTTTCGTAAAACCTATCAATCTATCAAATTGTTTGACGATAAAAACTATCTGGGGAACAAGTATATCGTGGCATATTGGAAGGATTAATGGCTTAAGTACATAATTTGTGTTTGTTTATGAGGAAATGTCTTTTCACTCTTTTTTTTTTAACTAAAATTATTTAATAAATGTGTATAAATTAATATAGTTTATTTTTAATGGACATGTTAATTTGCTTCGATTTAAATGAATATGTTTCCCATGTTTACTTCCTATTTTTTTTCTTAAGTTGAAGTTTTGTTTTATTTTGGGATTTCTTTGAAGTGCGATACTAGTATATACATATTTTTCTCAGGCCCAAGTCAGAGACTGCTTAGAATTACTTTATCTCGAATTTGCAATTTAATTTCTTAATTTTTTTTAATTGAGACATACTTGAAAGGTCTAGGGAGTTAGTTTCAATATATTGTACTTATAATTTTTTAAAAATTATTTACATGTTTAATATACATTATTGTATATTATGTAATATTATACTTCCTGCAATTTGATGACTTTTTTATACAGTAAACTTAGTACATTTTGAATTATAAATTATCAGATAATTATACAAAATTTAATGTTTTGTAATTTTGATTTAATTTTATTATATTTTTTTTCGTAATTTTTGCAATTTAATAGTTTTAATATTTATTAACTTTAATTTTCATTAGATTTTTTATTTTAATATACATATTAAAATTATTTCTAATTTAAATTAACAATTATATGCATTTGGTAATACAAAAATGACAGAATATATATATATATATATACATATGTTCTTACCTGCACATCCCATCGCTGGCAAGCAATACCAGCTTTGGTTACATTCATTGAGCCTTGATAAAAACGTCCTCGGGCACGAATGCAGTCAGCTAAACAAAACAACAAAAATAACTCATTACTACATTTACAATATGAATACATATACATTTTGAATCATGTATTTATTATTGCTACTTCAGTTCATTATTTAAATACAATAAAAATTTGTTCATTAATTTTAATAAGAGGATTACAAGTAGATCTGCCAAAGTAATTATCTTTTCCTATCTATGTTCTTTATAACTTGATCGCTCTAAGCTTAAATTAAATGATGTAAGAGTATTGATATCGCACCAAGGTACATAGTTTACAATTGCGAGCCAATAATTGAAGTCACTTTTTCTGCAACAAATCTAAATTGGGAGGATTTATTTTGAGATAAGGAACTGAAATTAGTAATGAGGACGAAGAGAAAAATGTTTCGATTATACAACTATGCAATTTTTTCGATTCCAATATTTCCCCCCAATAAGATCATATTTCATTTCATTTTAATGGTGAGCAATTAAGGTGTCTTGCACGACATCTGTCTCATATTAGGGTTATTATTGACCCGCCATTATTTTTCTATTGTATTACTAGTAGATAAAAAGTTACTTAAAGATGCAAAATACAAATTAGTAACATTTCAAAATTTTCTTGCAGTGATTTAGTTTTTAAGTAAGCAAAATGAGTAATTGCTTTTATACCTCAAACATTTGGAAGATTAAATTGCTGAAAATAATTCTGAATACTGTGAAACAGTTTGTAGCTTAAGAAATAAAATTCGGATAAAATACAGCTAGAAAGCGTTTATCGCTATCTTGGAACATTTCCTGCACTTAACATTCTAAGAATAATCGAGACATTTACAATCGATACATTACAGCGCTGGCAAATTAAATTTGAAAACTTAGCATTAATATTTGCTTATTTCTTCCAAAAAAAAAAAATAATAATAATTCTTTTCATAACGGGATGCTTTAAATGCTTTAGTAAAACATCAGAAATATGAAATTTCTTTTTCCCTCATTTAAATCGCGACTCAATATTTGAAGAAAAAAAATTCTTCTCTTATTGAGTGTTTACTAACATCGCATTTAGACGCAACACGAAGGGTATTGGTGCCGGACCTTCAAATATTGAGCCTCGGTCAAGTGATGTGAATTACACTTGAGTTGGCCCCTCACTCTGCGAACTTCCATACCACACCAGGGATGACTTGGAGCTTCGACAGATTTAACACACATCAATGTCGCAACACGGCAGATATTAAGTGGCATCAGGATTCAAATCCACGACTCGACGGAAACAACGCCGGCGTGAGTTCATGATCATGATTGCTCTATCGTAGCAACAAGAATTTTGATCAAGCATTATCTTTAGAAGCGGCATCACTCGTAGACGTTATACTACAACGCGAATCAATAAATATTTTCAGAGTAAGAGATGAATTTGGCTTATTTAAGAAAAAAATTCATTTCGTTGGAAATATGGAATCCAAATAACTGAATTATACGAGTAGATCATAAGTTTAGTGACTGCAAAATTCTATAATTATATATTTCTTTCTTTTGTAAAAGATTTCTTAATTTTAAATCAATCTTAATTTCAAATTTCACGAGCATGAGAGTGCTTATTTATTGCATAAATATATAAGCAGAAATATAGCTAAAAATATCCATACTAAAAAAATTAAAACATCAGGAAAAACTAAGAAAAATGGCATCGAAACTGTTGAAAAATCGATCTGCTAAGAAAGGCGAAAATTTATTCTCTTAACGTGTCATTGGAAAATCAATTGCTTAACTATTTCAAATAAATCAGATTCAGAGATCTATATTGTATGCAATAACTAAATATTTTAAATAAAGTACATGGATAAAGTATTTAGTAACAAAAAAAAAAAAAAAAGATACCGAGATACTCTTCTTTATACCAGAACTAAAAACTTTTGAGTAATTTTTAAAACAACAATTACATTGAGAATAAACGTTTGCATTTAAAAATTACCAACCATAAACTTTTTGTTCAAAAAAGTAAGATCAAACAACTATATATAGTTATAAATACACAGAATATAAAACTTAATCAAACGAAATAAATCAATATTAAAAAGAATATGCGCAAATAATATTTATGGGAAAATTGTAATAATTTGGTTCATTAAAATATTTCCTCAAGTGAGTTAATTTCAAAAAAAAATTTAGTTTTAATCCTAAAAGAAAAAGTAATACGAAAATCAAATCCCCAGCTGGTTCGAAAGTTTTATGATCGATATCAGACAAGTATAATGGTCAGCCAAACGGAAAAATACGTTAAACTACAAAAAACCCCTCACCGTCGTTTTTTAAAAGAATGCACAAAGTTCGAATACCACAAGAACACTCTTTCCATTACCTTTGGCTATCAAAGATGCAATAACAAAAGACAAAGTATGGAGCTAGGCTGTCTAGTCTTAGTCTGGCCACACTCAGAGAGGACTGAGCATAACAGAATTTTTAGCTGAACGTCTCGAAATAAATCATTCCAATTTCAATCCAATCTTTCAAACTTTTTTTTAATGTTACGTATAGGAGGAAAAAGAATTTTATAAAAAAAACCCCCTTCAATCCGTACAAGAAAATTCACTATGCTAGACTGATACTTTACAATATACGAATCTTTAAATCAAAACTTATGCTTCATTGGTTTCTCCCCAACACGGATTTGACTTTTTTTAGTCTGTGATATAGTTTTGTTAGACAGTATATTGTTTTACTAAGATTGAATGAAACTCTAATGCTAGGCGAAATACCTAGAGTTACGCGAAAATGGAATGTTCTTTTTAAAGTAAAACCTTGATTTATTCTGCGATTGAAATATGAATCCCAAAAGTTGAATTGAAATACTTAAGACTTTAAATGAAACTCATCCAGTAACAAATAAAAAAGTCTGGATATTGACGAAATTGTCTAATAAAGAATATGTTGAATTCTTTCGCAGATAAAATAAATTATTACGATCGTGTTATTGCATTGACTTTAATTGTTAAATAAACTAGATCTTCTGCTGCTTGAAAAACAATGAGTTATGGCGCAGGTGATTTTTTTCTATGAGGTTAACATCAGCAATTACAAAGTTAAAATTGGAACTAGTCAAGCAGTTAAAATTATGAAATTGCTGTAAGGAGTCAACAATTATTTATTGTCAAAGTTGGCAATAGCTCTGTGCCCGTGTCGCTCATTATAATCTAGTCAAATTATGTTTGCTATGTTCAAACAATTTGAGTTTTATCATCCAATTATTTCTATGTGTTACTGAACAAGTTACAGTAACGGCAATTCAACAAAATCAAAAAATTGGTGGATCTCAAAAGATGTTGAGAAGAAAGAAATAGTTAAAAAGGTCTTGAGACAAATATGACGGTTTCATAATTGTCTAGTAAAATTATGAATAATTTAGAAACTTCATTTTCCTGAAAATGAAGTTTCTAAATTATTCGTATTTTTTTTTCTCCATGTAGAGCATCAATCGATAACATTGACATTTTGACTTTAATCTCGCAAGAATTTTTGGATTAATTTTTAGTTATTGTTCTATATATTTGAAAATTACGTTCATCACTAAAGAAAGTAGGCATGAGTGGTTGACACACTCTTGTGGATAGTCATCTGATTAACTCCAGATCAGAAGGTTTAAGCGTCAGCAATCTCATACTCAATAGCAATTCATTAATTTTAAAAATATTTAAAATACATTTAAATTAGTTAAAACATCAGCTGACGACCTGAGTAGTTAAGAGAAAGAGCCGATGAAAGGTCGAAGTGGAAACCGGCGGTGCAAGAAGAGAATGTCGAGGTTGAAACTGCTTTTCATATAGCGTTGCAGAAGAACGGGTCTTTAATTCAATTCTTTACAGTTGTTCGTTTACACTTGGACGATTCGTTCTCTAACAACTGTCAACTAGTTTTCATGGTGATAGTTTTGCAAGACGCCACAATATATCGATATCGAAATTGAAGGTCGGGTTGATCAGACTGAAGGATCCAGCAAGAATCCAACCGGAGCGATACAACTTGTATTAAGACATACCACATAAAGTACAGTGTGGGAGTGAAAATCCCAGTGCATAGATTATAGGGAAGTACGGGTAGTTGCGCTGAGGACAATGAATGTTAGATTCGAGAGTCCAGCACAACGTTATAGGAAAATCTGGCTAGCTACACTGAGAACGATGAAGGTGAATCGAGCATCAAGCACAACATGCTTCACTTTATGTTTCGCACGATATATCCCCACGAGGATTCAGCAACAGAAATTTCATACAACCAACTGAATAGCACAATGCTACAGAGAACTCTGAAATCCACTGATTTGAGAAATCACATAACGTTCCAGGATGAATCCAGTAGATTCTAGTCGTCAGCAGAAACAAAGTAATATTGACAAGTCTAGGAGGGAATTCAGGATCAGAAAAATGGTAGTTACCGGCAGACAACAGTCTGATCACATAAGTAGGGGGACCAGTCAGTTGTTGATTTAGAAACTGGACTAAGTGATGGCAAACTGATCAGGAATAGTTACAGGCTGCGATAGCAGTGCATGGTGCTGATCTTTAATGATTGTCGTAATTAGTTGCATCAACTAATTATTAACCTTTTTCATCAATATGGATGTCACCTGCCTAACTACAGATCAGAAGGTTTAAGAATCAGCAGCAGCACACTTCAAGTTTCACAAGATGCCACACTCTCATTCCATTATTATACATTATATAGATACTATTAGATTAAAACCATTAATCTCGTTATGTTCCAACTTTTTCAAATAAATACACACAACAAAAGTTATATGTATTTAAAGAGATATAACAATTAACATCGAAAATTATGCGAATTGTCATTGATAGTGCGCTAATTAAGACATTTAAGCATGTTACAGCGATATTCTTAATGCAGTTTTTAAAATAATAAATTATATATATTAATTTTACTAGTCCAATAGTTTTCGCCATTCTATAACGTTACAATGAGAAAAAAAAGGGGACAAAATTAAAAGTGATCATTAAACTTGTGACGTTGATCTATTCGCGGGGTTTCTCTTAACTAACCTTGGGAACTTTTTGTAATTTGAATTGCATAAAATTAGCAATATTGTCGATCAAATGAAATGTGATTATGTAAATTATATGTGTAATGAATATTGAATCTGGGATAGCGAAATATGAGAGAAATAGAATTGAAAAGAAAGAAAAGGGAAACAGATGACAATGACGTGCTGATATATATTTGTAAATTGGAGTAAATTATAGTAATTAATCGTTGGTGGTAAAATTGGTTTGAAGTGATTCTTGATTAGAATAATAAGAGTTGAATCTGCTGTAATCGAGAAGAGTCTCAATTGGCACGACTGATTTGGTTCGCGAATTGTTTCATTATACGCCGAGATTAAAGTGAGTTAAGAGAAATTCGAGAAAGAGCGACTTCACATATTCTGAAATAAACTGTATTGTTCTTTTTCTGACGTCACTTCAATTTGATTTGTGAATTTATTTACTATTTAATAAACTTTAAGATGCCTCTGGAGTTTAACAACGAAAGGCAGACGCTACAAATTGAAATATTGAAAGTTTAGATGTTTCTAACCAGTAACAAGAAATAGTATTTTAAGTTTAAAAAAAATCAAGATAACGCTAAATTGCTGTAAGTTTCGACAATCATACAAACACAGAATGCATAAAACAAGCAAATAAACCAGTAATTTTATGTCCATACTCTTTTACAAATGTTGAATTATAAAACATGTCTATGAACGTTTAGGGTTCATTAAAAAAAATAATAATCATTTGCCAAGAAATTCAATTTATTCGCAAAGAAAGGCAATTTTATGTTACTTATGATTCAAAAATGTTTTTATGATAGTTGCATTCGAGTATATCTTTTATACATATGAAATAAATATACACCAGGAATGACAGCAGTATTTTTATATCATCGTAGCCAAATAAATAAATAAATAAATAAATAAATAAAAAGATCCGAGGTCATAGTTCTTTATTCTTAAAATAAAACAACTTTCCCCCATAAAATTAAAAATTTATCGACGATCCCTCGTGGGGGCGAATGAAAAACCAACTTGCACTCTAATTAAAATGGCAAAAGCTAAGAATAAATGAAGAGAACACCGATGCAAATGTAGCTACACGAGTAGGTGGAGCAATGGAAAACAAAAAGTCGAAATTCGACAGAAGAGGCGAGCAGAACAGACTGCAAATGGAAGAGAATGAAAGAAAAGGAAATGAAAAAATATTTAAAAAAAAAAAAAAATTCTCGCAAATAAAATGCTTTAATGCAAGAATGATCACATTCTGAAAAGAAATTACGATGGCCATGTCCTCTGGGAATGTGAGAAAACGCAAATTCTTCTAGTTAACGTAGCAAAAGCGTCATTTAAAAACAACCAAGTACAACTTTTTTTCTCCTTTCTTTACACGGCACCGAACATTTGACTCAAAAGATAAATGGAATT
The DNA here is from genome assembly GCA_019974015.1 of Nephila pilipes. Taxonomy (NCBI): domain Eukaryota; kingdom Metazoa; phylum Arthropoda; class Arachnida; order Araneae; family Nephilidae; genus Nephila; species Nephila pilipes. The sequence goes on from BMAW01056564.1 coordinate 268,461, forward strand.
TGTTTTAAATTAAGACGAAACTTGCATTGAAAAGTTTTCTCGAAGAATGTGGTTGCTAGGCGGCGATGTAGAGTCAAGGTAAGTCACAAAGAAATTCCATTTTTTAGGGGATAGCTTTAAAAAAATGTGTGTGTACGTATGAGATTTTCTCTCGTCTCTAAATAATTTTTTCTTCGCTGCGACTAACGTAATTTCTCAAACATAATTAAATGCGATATACTTAAAAAAGATGAAGGAATGAAATGAAAGAGCTTGAAAGAAAATGCAGAGAAAATTTAATAAAGGATATCATATTTTTTCTTCATATTATGCATAATATAAATTTACACATGAAATAAAACATTCTTAATTAGTTCAAGAGCAAGCTGTATCAAAAAGAAATATACCAGTAATTTGTTATCTTATGAAGCTCAGTACATACCGAAGAATTAAATATACGAATCATTACATACAATTAATTATTCAAATTTTTATCTAGTTTGTATAGAACGCGTAATTGAATATTCATAATACATTTGATTTGAATGGGGTTTTGTTTTTAATTAAATGTATTTGTTTCCGTAATGAATACAGAAATATTTTTTTATTTATTTATGGGAAGGAAAAAAAAAAAAAAAAAAAACTACTGCCTGAAAATTAGTTTTGGACTTTATATATGAGATTGTATCGATATCTAAAGCAGAATTTCTTAAAATGAGGGTTGCGACCTTATTTGGGTTCATTTAACTAAAAGGTAGATTCAAAATGTACTTGCGATAGGGATGGGAAATGGGAATGGCGTAATTCACTATAGTATTGTCCAGCAATCGTTTTTCCTTTTTTGAAACAAGTCTATCTGTATGAAGCCCTTTGCATCTCCCCCCCCCAAAAAAAAAACATCTCCATAATTTTTCCGGCCGATGAGACCACCTTCGCCTTCTTTGGAGCAAATGTCCCGGATACAATCCATTATTTGAATTGTTGCCAGGTTTTTTGTATATAATGATGAATACGGGGCTCATAAACAGTGAAAATTCGTCGTGGCAACATTTATAGGGAAGCAAAACTAAAATTGACCAATGAATCAGAGTCAAATTTGTTTTTGCGCCGTTTCACAGATAGCAGCACGCAATGGTAACACCAAATGGCCATCTGTTGTCAGAAACATGTACTTTTTGAAACCCTTTCGTATATTCACAGGTTTTAGAAATGGCTGAAAGTTAATTCTAAACCAGTTTGACAACTTAAAATATTAACGTTCACATTATCCAAAAATCACTGAAATCTCAAAACATCGAAGAAGCTCTACATATTATATTGTAGAATCAAGCATTCATTCGAGATTTTTATTCATGTAAAAATAAACATATAGAAACAGTTCATTGGTATATAAATTTGATATATTCTTTAATGAATAGCAAAATCATATTTGTCTGTATATCAAATAAAAGTTATCTCGATGATAATTTGTCAGCAAATGTTTTCACACACATTTATGATTTATATTTATCTAAATCTCTAAGACGCAAAAATATTTGCTCGGGTAAAAAGAAAGGCAAGTTAAAAAAGAAGTATTGAGTTCTGTAGAATAGAACAGAAGTACAAGATTTTTTTTTTTTTATCCTAACTGAATTATTGGTATCACTGAATGTATAAGAGAATGCAGAATTGAGAATACAAGATATATTTACAGAATTAATTCTGTTATAAAAAAAGCTTTTCCCCCGTTGTTAGGGATGCAACCAAATATTGTTTTTCTTCATTTTCTACAAACCATGTTGAATAGATGTAGTAGTAAGCGCTTTTTGTGTTATCTATATACAAGTATTTTTAAAAAAAAGGCAACACGGTACAATCTAAACACCTTTTTTTAGTTTAACATTTGGAATTAGATTTTAACTGTATTTTATGTAAGCTATAACTCTATAACTATCATACGCACTAATTGGAATTTATTCCACAGTGTCTGTTAAATTTAAATTTAAAAAAAAAAAAAAAAAATTGAAACAAAAAAATTTGAAAATCGTTTTTTAAATACGCATATTTTTTCTTTTTTTACAATTCTTTTTCCAAGTACTTCATAATATATTACATAAAACTGAGAATCAGTTTCTTTCTGCTGCTATTATTTAATTTATTATTATTTTTAGAGTTAAACTCTCAAAAAAATTCTTACAAATAAAAATTACTACACATCTTAGAGCTAATTCTATATACAATTCTACAAAATTGAAATTTCAGAGCATTAATAGAAAATTTAACACTCCCTATTTCAATTCGTAAAAAAAAAAAAAAAAAAAGAAAAGCCTTAGTGTTTCGAAAAGTAGTATATGTCTGAACAAAAATTCAACAAGGAGAAAAATCAATTTTAAAGTTAGCAGACCATATGAAAAGTAAACGTGGCAGTAATGTTCACTTTCCTGTCGTGCATCAAAAACAGTTAAATAAAAGAGACAGATATAACTGGAATTTTACAGGCATATTTAAAATGATTCATGGCATATGAATGAATATAAGAAAAGTGTCAATATTTTGGTGATTTTTTTTCTCGAGAACCATGTCACCTCAAAAGAGGAGAACAGCAAAACCAAAATAATCGAAGCATTAAACAAAATTTTTATTCATAATTTTGAGTGGTATTAAAAATTTCGTAAGTAAGAGAAATTACGCTTCTCGTGTTAGTTTGCTGATAATCAGCATTCTGATTACCTTTTACCCTATTAGTTGCATAATCAAACAAATATGTGTAGTACTGAATAATACGATTTGTGGCTGACTTTCGTAAAATGCAACTTTTATCCGATGTACTTTTCATTACTGGTATAGCAGTTTTAAAATAATGAAGAAAAAAAAATTTTTTTTTTGATTCATTAAGTAGATATTAAGACATTTTCATTTTAAGTAATGTCCAATGATATTCGGCATACACTTTATTTTACAAGCACTTGTTTTATTTTACACATTGATTTCTATCAGTTAAGGTTGCGAAGCAAACAGAGTGATTATGCTACATTTCTCAAGCAAAAGAAAATAAACGTTTTCGAACTTAGGTGAGAATTCTTCCTTGGGAAACATATTAAGTAGCATAAAATTCAAACAGGATAAAAAAAAAATTATACAAAATGTAATTTAAAACATTCAATATTGTCACTACTGGTTCTCTTAACTCACACGGTGATCAAAATGTATTAAAATAACACCAAAGAACATTATTGATAAAAGAAATCAAATATATGTAAGGAATTTACAGAGACTGAAGTATAAACTATTTTTTCACCGAATAATGTAACAAGGACAAACAAGGAGTAATTCATTTTTACGGCGTGGATATATTTTATGTGTTTAGTGAGAACATATATCAAATCTGTATTAACTCCTGACATAAGAAACGAGTAAAAAAAATGTTGAACATTCAGCAAATGTTTTTCAGAGAAAGGTTGAGAACACTTTTTTTTCCATTAAAAAAGCACACAGTTTCATTAATGTTATTTTAATAGAGGCAATTTTTAAAGAAATATTTTTCGACTTAACCGTAAATGCTTTAATAACAATTAGTTTAAATTCAGATTTTGATACTTTTCAACCCGGAGAAAAAAAAAGTCAGATGAAGAATGTCCTTACTCGTGATCTCTTCCTCCCTCATGTCGGTGAGGTGTGCGTTGGAGCACGTCTCCTTACCCTTGGAGAGATACGGCAGAGTGTTGCAGTCGGGTAGCCTGAAGTGCCCCCTGGACTTGAAGAAGATGCCCCTTTGTTTGTTGTCCTCGACCAGCGCCCACTCGTTGTAGCAGAAGAGCTCCTTGATGGCGATGCAGTCCTCGCGACACAGGGGTTTCAACCTCGCCACACCGTCCGTCCACTCGCACTTCGGGAAGGCGTAGTAGCACAACACCACCTCAGCTGCACTCCTACTCAGAGAAAGACAATTGCAATGTTACGCTCTACGTACTTCAAAAAAGTTTCATGAGACTACGAACTGCGTTTTGAGTGGTTGTTTGGAATTCTTTCATAACAGAAAACAAAAATTAAACTAACACAAACTTCGGGGGGGGGGGGGAATATATATGGAACGTATAAACAATAGACAACTCAACACTTTCAGAATTCCTAAAATTTACTTTAAAAAGCAAATAAAAACAATTGTAAATTTGTCTTGAAAGAAATATCGTTGTGTTAAAATAAATGCTTACAAAAGCAATGTACAAACAAATGAGCTTAAATACGTACTTTTTCAAGCATCACTGATCGAAATTTTTTAAAGATATTAATTATTGCAAATTTTTTCAATACAATTGCAGAGGAGTAAGAAGAAAAACAATAATAGTATAAGGTCTAAATACAAAATTAAAACAATAATAACTTCTGTTTGTATCGATTGGATATAGAGATGCATTAGATGAAAACTAAACAATTACATAAAAATTGACAAACTTTCCTGACTTCAAACAAAACCTGATTTTCATTCAAGCGTACTTTAATCGTGTGCAAGAGTCGAAACAAATTGATCATTTCAGTTTGAAACACTAGACATGTCTATAAATAGTTTATAATTTAAATGGGAAAGACACGCAGAAACAATTTAAAATTTAAGTTACAAGGATGTTTATCATTTTATTCCAAAAATAAAAAAGTTTATTCCAAAGAATAAAATGTAAAACAATTCCAAACTTAGCATATGCTAATTTATAGCCCTTAAATAAATAAGGGAGTACAAAAAGCATCCTTACCTACAAGGTTCGAGTAGTGACGATACGAGCTCGCTCCATAATTCCGTGGTAATCTGTTCATTTAATGGAATCGGGTGATTTTCGCTGGTGAAATTGTAATAGACGTGTCCCGAGCCATTCAAGTATCTCCTACATATATGTCCTGTGTAAGGAGCACAATAGCCGACGGTCACTTCAGTGCCTGAGACAGGACCGTCCTCTTTGGGCTTTTCTACCCCAAGGATGTCCTCTGTGAGCCTTTTCTCTTCCCAGTTCCTGCTCTCTTCGTCCTCCTCCTCGATCTCGTTGAGAAGCAAAGGCTCCTCTTCGTTGATGTCCTCCTCCTCAGAGCCAGGAATGTCAGGAGGTAGTTCGTCATCCCAATCGTCGTCTTCTGCAAAGAAAAACAAGATTTTTACAAATTAAATGTGTCACATTCATACGGGAATGTTTACACAGCTATTAATAAGCGAAATAAAAGTTCCTCCCCCCCACAAAAACTTGATAAAACTTCTTTTCGCGCTGTTAAATTATTTTTAAATGAAAGTTGACAATTCAGTATTCCTCCTCCCCCCTTTTCACAATCTAGGGTCAGTTAATAAGTTTTACTGACGCAAAAATAAAGATATTTGACCGAATACTCATTAATTTAATAGTCCCCAAGAACAATGTAAATAATTGCTACAAATGCGTATATGTGATCTGACATAAGATGAAGGAATGAATATAACACATAAGTATTGGTTGCCAAGGAGGAGGATCGAAAACAGGGGGGAAATGCTGGGAAATCCAGGGGTGTGTCATCTGTGTTTACCAAAAATGGAAAAACCCCACAGACAAAATCATTCGGGTATCTCGGAATAAGAAATGACGTACTTACTTTAGGGGTCGCGATCTAGGATATTCAAATAATAAGAAGATCAACTAAAGCGATTTTTTTTTTGTAGTAAGATGAACAAGGAAAGCAAAAATAAGAGAGTCGATCCATGAAATTTTTAATAATTCTTATAAAATATTTTTCATTACAAATTTTAAAAGAATAAAGGAACTAATTCCATAAACGAAAGTTAATTTTGAAATTAATTTAAAAAATTACAAAATGAAATTTGAAACTATGAATGTGCAGAAAGAATAAGAAAGTTCATTGAAGAATAATTACATTCTATGAAAACGAATAAAAATTAAATATATGTAGCAGATGGGGATCGTTGCAATTGGTTCAAGATATCATTTAGGGAAAAGCAGTTTATATTTGAAATAAATGACATGTTATTAGAATACTGGTTATACACCTACCTAAACTAAATACTAACTTAAAATCTTTTAAAAAAAGGCTAAGAGAAGAAGAAATACGAAACTAAAATTTGTTAAACGCTTTAAAGATATAATACAAAAAACATTTCATTTAAGAAACTATTTCATCTAGTTTCAAATTAATCATTCTGACATGCAGATAAAAGACACTTAAAAACTTTATCAAAAGATCATTATTGAAATGCAAAAGTAAAACTCCATATGACACGAAGATATTTCACCGATTGGAAATAAATGAAAGAATAAATGCTCTATATTCGAAACTAATACCATTTTTACTCTGCAGCCTCTCCCCTGTCTCCATATAACTGCAATTAGATACCACTAATCACTAGAGAACCAAGAACATCGCAATACAGCTGATAGCATTCGAAACACAAATCTGAATATCGCCGGAAATTGTCAGGCCAATTGGCGAGAAAGAAAATTAGGTAGCAACGGGAAGTTTAAAGCCATTAAGGACTCGAGTTCCGAAATGGAAATTAGAAATGTTTAATTACTTTAAGGAAGGAACGAATCTTGTCTAAACGGAGTTTTTCGAAGAGACAATTAGCGACAAATCCATTGGAAGTCTGTTCGAGCTGCTTCAGAAGATTTAGTCCTAATGAGCACAACTGTCCTGAGAGAAATACTTCCGATTCGATTCGTTAAGCATTCAAATGCATTTCATGTTCCGGAAAAGTATACCATGGGTGTCCTAGGAGAGTTGCAAAAATGGACGAATTAAAAGTCTTCTTCAAATGCATTTTTTTTTCGACGATGAGTATAAAATTTTGTAAACGAAAATGGCATATTTATGGAAAAGCAAATGGATTATTAAGTTATGAAGAATAAACATTTTAATACCGCATTTTATTATTATAAAGACAATTGCATACAAATAGGAATTGATAAAACATTTTATTTTGATTGAGATTCAAAGGAAAATTTATTTACGATTGAATTTTAAATGGGAAAATTATTGCTGACAACTTAATCCCCCAGGTTGCTTCACCAGAGGATTGGACAGTTTTGATTCTTAAAATGCTTCATTTAACAATATCAAATTTCCCCCCCTCGTACTTATTTGAATTTTTGCAATCTTAACTCTATTTTTTATAGTTAATTTTTTTAATTATTTAATTTTTTGTTATGGAATATTTTTGTTTGTTAATTTAATTTTAATTCGTTGCATGACAACATTTTTTTTTTTTTTTAAAAAAACTCTTCTATATAAGTAGTCGCGTTTGTGGTTAAATATATGGTTAAGCAAGTTTTAACTCTTAACTTTTAAGATTCGATCAATGGGCAGGGCAAAACCTTATAAGATATGCGTTAAACAACGTAGAATATTTTTTTTCTAATGTGTGATTGAATTTTGAGAAAAAACACGCTTTCGTCATTTTCTAATAGTAACAATTTACATTACTTAAAATAGACAGTATTTTTTCGGGGACGGGATATTCACAGCGATAATTTTACAAATAGCCATACAATTTATTAATATTGGGAAACAGAAACTCCTGGAAAATTATGAAACATTTCGTAACATTAGAAGCAGAAAAGCACATAATTTAATTGATAAAAAAATTTTCAAAGTCGATCTAAGAGTAAGGACAAAAATAGACTTTCCTTAGATGATAAAAACTATTTTTAAAGTGTAAATAATATAACTAGGAAAATGTAAGAAATGATACATACAAAGAATTTCGTTATTTCACAAAACAACATTTCAGCTTTCAGTGAGCACTCAATAAACAATCAACAAGAATTATTCATTTTTCAAACTACCTCCGTTAGTAAAGAATACGAAACACTTTTAATAATAAAAAGCGATACTTAATCATTTTTGTAATCTAATAACGATGATTTGTAGTGCAAGAATTTTGTAATAAAAATTACCTATCAATACTTAATCAGTTAAGTATTCTAAAAAAAAATGCTATCAATAGACCCCATATATGCATATTTAAGTATTTATTAGCATTTTAAGATCACGGAGAATACAAACACGTCACGAAAGATTTATTCGCAAGAGAAAACGTAAATCAATTGCCTAGACATGTATTATACCGAAAGGCAATGGGTTCATTTTTAGACTTTGACGTTGTTTAGAGTTAGCTGCTGCTATCGATAACAATTACCTTCAGGTAATGAGCAATGTTTTAAAGTTCCAATAGTTTTAGAAACTTCCGAAGAGTTACTGAATTCCAAAGGGAACGTTTAATTGAAGCAGAAAGGAACTCCACGCGGCTAAGGATGAGAAAGGGTTTAAGACCCATTCTATTTTTGAAATCCAATCGAAATAAAACATTAAGAAATAAAATGTTGTGAAATAAAAAGTTTTTGAGTGAAATTAAAAGTGTTATTTCTTATGAAGGCTGCGTGGCTTTGAATTGCGTATTTAAAACTTCTAAAATTACATTTTTTTTATTAATTTTTAAATTTTAAATGATACTTAAAAAAAGAAACAAATGACCATAAAAAATAACAATAAGCATTAACTTAACATAATAGATTACATTAACAAAATGTGTTACTTTCATTATAGAAAATAAACGTTCTTAAAAAACATTTCAGTTAAATTCAAAAAATTGCTACGTTTATCTCTCCCTCCCCAAGCTGTATTTGGAAATTTGGTAAGTAAATTAAACGAAAAAAACCCAATTTTCAAATAAGTAAATCGAATACTGTATTATCTCAATTTCCAGGATAATTAATTCCGCAAAATCAGAAATAAAACTTAACTCATAGAAGTACATACATTCATATAAACATACTACATATTAAAAAACTTTTAATCGAAAAAATACCACAGATTTTTTTAATGGATTAGTTAAAGCCAGTTCGATTTTGAAATTTTGAATGCATGCACAAATAAGCAAAAACCAAAATCAAAACACAAATCACTGACTTAGTTCAGTAAAGAAAATACCTGCTTAATAGATATCGCATTCGTTATCATTTCACTTGACTTTTCACAATTAAAAAATATACACATAAATAATAAAACCATATAAGATAATCTAAAACAACTAACTATCATCTTACCATCTTTAGGCGTCACATATAGTTGGAACTGTTTACTATCCGTTACCAGAGACGAATTCAGGCTAACAAGGGAATTGGTTGCCTTGCACGTAAAGCTGGTGGTTCGGGTGGCATTTAAGGACAGCTCCGAATGCGTGTACACAGGATCGTCCAACGCATACTCATCTAACTATAATAAGAAAAAAAGTTTTAATTATAAATTTGAATTGTAAATTTCAGGAAAGTTGTGTTAAATTACATTCATTTGATAGTCATTGTCGGAGAAAGAGTTTTGGTGCTTCATAATACACAGTGAATTCAAAAAGTTCCAGGATTGATTGCGTACGGACCATATAACTAAGAGGATATACTCATATTTGAATACTAAGCTTTAAAAATACACGCTTCACAATTCCATACAAAAACTTGGAATGATTGTACATGTCCACAAACGTCTTTCGCAGCCCCTCCCCCACTCCAACACTATTGAGTTGCTATGTCAACGCCGTTTCATTCTCTTCAATCACCACATACCGCTGCCCTTTCATCTCCAATTTCAGCTTGGGAAAAAAAATAGTTCAGGGAAGAAAGGACTGGTTAGTACAGGTGATGATGGTTGATGAACATAACTTGATTTTAGACAAAATATGTTGCACAAGGATGGACTTGTGAGACGTTGCATTGTTTACAAGAGTCACCAATACCCAATGTCCAACAAATCGGGCCTCATCCGCTTTATTCTTTTCAAAAGCCGATCCAAAACATTTTTGAAGAATGCACCTGTCTCAGTGGAATCTTGACGACGAAATTCTGTGTACAAGCTCAACATTTTCATCATTTCGACTTGAAAGTAGGCGACCTGATCTCAGAACGTCTTCGGTTGGGTCTCTTCCAGCTTTAAATCTCGAAATCCACTAAAATACTCGGGAATGACTCATAGCATCATCACTATATACATATTTAATCCTTAAGTACGTTTCTGTGGCCTACTTTTCCAATTTAAAACAAAATTTGGAAATTACATTAGTAGCTACATTTTTTTTTCTTTTCTTTTTCCGGTGACAATGAAACACAGGCATGCAAAGCAATGCTGCAAAGTTGGAACTAGTCAGAAATGAATGCAAACTGCTTGATACGCGGAACTGATTGTCGCTGCTACATCATCTTGTCGGTTTTGCTGAGATAGTGCCATTTGCACTTTTTCACGAGAGGGTGGTCTGGAACTTTCTGAATACATTGTGTATTTTATGTGAGGCATCGGAGAAACACTGTCATTTTTTTGCAGAAGATTTAAGAATCGACCAGAGATATATATTTCTGTGTCATTTATGAACTTTGAAGACATTTTTTCAGCTATTTAAATAAATTTAAGACATCAGAAAGCGTAACTGTAGAACGATAAATATCATAATTATAACTACAATCCAGCCTTTTTCCAGTGAAAAGCCCGTATTTAAGAATATTAGCATGAGAATTTTGGTACAATGCAATGCTGAAAAAATATTATTTAATGGATATCTTTTGAAATTATTATAACTTTGTTGACATAAAATGTTATTTTGGATACTTTTTAGTGATTTAAGCTTATATTATTCAAAGCCAGGCCAAAGAGTAACGCTATTCACACTTAAAAAACATTTAATACGATTTAAAAATATTTAAAAAGGAATTTGAAGGTACAATATATAGATATAAATACAGTAACTAAAATTAACTAAACTTTATTTCATAATAGGGTACATCTGACAGATAACTTGAAACAAATAAATCACAACATTAACCAATTTAAAGACCTTTACCATAACTCGAGGGGGAAAAACTCTATAAAATATTATTAAGTAATCCATGCATCATTTAGATTAAATTAGAGAAATCAATTTTTGAATATTTTTTTAACCAAGCACATTAGCAAATACCATTTTCTAAACGTCAGGTTAATAACACCCAATTTATTGGAATGGACCTTTAACTACACAATTAAAAGAAAAATAATATTTTACTGAAGCAATTAGTTAAATCATAATCTATTATGGGGAATTTAATAGAACATATTATATAACCTTGATATTTTCCAAGTAAATAAAAAAAATGAAACAAAAATCAAAATGCCATTTAGTAAATGAATGCAACTGATACAGAAATAACCCATAAAAAAGCCCATTACTTATATCTATTGCGATCATTAAGCGAAAATAAAGCGAATATGGAGTCATGATCATTACAGGGCAAAAAATATCTGTTTTATCCTATTTTAATGGTAGTGAAGAATAACTGTATAGATAAAAGCTTCATCAAAAATGCCGAAAAAATATTGGTTGTAATATAGAAGAAAGTAAATTTATCAAAACTAACTGTAACCCATTTTAACTGACTGTTGAGAAATCGGTGGCCATGAATTTGACGTATATTTGAATTATACAAGCGATTCGAATTTCGCAAAATTCGAACAGCATATTTTAAGCTATGAAGATAAACTGAAAAAGTTAAACTGTATAGAAATTGCACTACATTTTATTCACGGCATTTAATTTGAACGAATAAATTGATATATACGAGACTATTACAAATTACGTATAATTAACTCAATATCATTCTTGGACTTGATTGTTAATAGTATTCGTACATTAACATATTTTTTAACTTTAGTATGTTCAATAATAATAAAAACTGAGTATTTTAAATCAAAGTTATTCTAGAAATAAGTTATTTGAACGCAATGAACAATAACCAAGCTTGCTATCTAGTACCTATAAAGTTATAATTTAAAGATGTCTTGACCTACTGTAGTTGAGAATAGAAACTGTTTTTTTTTTTTATTTCTAATGGCAGATTATAAATATTTACAGCAAAAGAAAAAGAAAAAAAAAAAACAATTACAATGCAATTACAAGGGGAAAAAACGCAAAAAAAAGAACAAGAAATGCTGCAACTAAGTTCATTTATCCAACATGTCTCTAGTAATGTTCAGAAAGAAAAGGCTTTCGAAGCGCAGGGCAATGGAGTACATGAGCGGAGTCCATATCCTCACCAGAGTTGCAATGAGTGCAAATCGGAGAAGTAATTTTGAATCTAAAAAGATGTTTTCGTAAGCAATCATGTCCGGTGGCTAGGCGGAATTTAGCGACCGCTCCATGTCTTGGGCCATTACTCAAATTAGAGACAGCATTCTTCCAAGCCTGGTTTGATATACGATTGCAAAGGTGATCCTGAGCATGGAATTTGATAAATTTTTTAATAAGGTTTTTAATTGTACAGAGAAGCAAAGGACGAGAAACAATTCGCTTAATCGAAGCACCCCTTTTAACCAGATAATCCGCTGTCTCGTTACCTGGGACCCCACTACAAGACAATAGTTTTCTCAAAAGAAGCCAGATTCTCGAGATGATGACGCTTACAAAAAAAAAAAAAAAAAAAAACGGGGGGGGAAAAATGCTCAAACTCATCAATATTATCACTTTAATTTCACTGCTAAACAGATAGCAGTATCTTTTATTAAATTATTCAATTTGTATCGATTAATCCTTTTGTAAAGTACAAAATAAATCTCATGTTTTGTCATCTTTATAATAATGTAAAAAGGATTATTAGCTTTATCTGCTGTGCATCGATACAGAGTGCTCTATGTTACAATTTTGGTACTGCTTTTCAAACATTAGGCAAAGGAACTCTAAAAATGTTATTGAAAAATAACCAGCGATAGTTATTTTTTTTAAAAAAAAATCTTTACATTAATTTCTTTATACTACAAAAACATAAATACAGCGAAAACAGCACATTATTTATAAATCCGAAGTATATAAGCAATACATCTCGGAGTAACTAACCAAAATTATTAAAGATTTTTATTACGAAAAGCATTTTTCGCCTTCATTGAAATACTCTGTACTAGTCTAGAACGCACTACCTTAAAATGAAGACGCATCGGCTTCCGTAAATATGCCTCCTGGAAAACTCAATCTGAAACAAAACAGAACTCATTCACTGTGCATTTTCAAAGTCCAACGATAAATGTACCATAAATTGCATCTCATAAGCAGTTCCCATTATACCTATCCCACTACAGGCCAGCTTCATTTCTCTTGTTCTGGAAGTTGGCATTGCGCAAAATATTCAGCGAGGATGCCGCTTCAGTAAACTTCTTTTTCCGGAATGGAATCTTCTTCCATTTTTACTTGAATAAATTGTAAGGGCGGTGGAAGTTGCTGGTTCGCCTCATTTGCTGGGATACTACTTTCAGAAGGAAGGAAATGCAATGGGGGTCTAAGTGTGGAGTCATAATCGATTTACGGATTTCAAAGCCGGATTCCAGGAATAGCGCAAATTTGCATCATAACAGTTAAGGTTGGGTGGAGTTCTCGCTCGGTAGTGTTCCACGTACGCATCGCATTTTCTTTATGCGTTCTAAACCGTGGTGCCATAAGAAATGATCTGTGATACAGTGCAGAGCTGAAATGACGGGTAAAGCTCGTTAAATCTTAAGCGAAAAGAAAGCTGGTTCTGAACAGATACTGAAACAATGAATTATTTGAGATATTTTATTTATTTTCTTCTTTGGCTTTGCTCGAAAATATGCAAAACTAAAAAAGAAAAATATATGCTCCCGCACACTCAAATTAATAGATGCATTTTTTGCAAGCAATATTCATACTAGAAAGGTTTTGCAGAGTGCTATCTTTTGAACTCCCGCATACCTTATTTGGTTATTTATGCGTTAACCATTAATAATAAAATGATTAAAATATTTTTCGTGGTTTGTAAGCAGAAATAGTTACACGCATCGGGAAATATTATGAGGTTAACTTTTTACAGATGTTGCTTCATTAACTGGTGTTTTATTCGGTCCTAATCGATTCTACTTCTACCAGTCAACCAATGTTTATTTCCAGAAGTGAATGTAAAAAATACCAGGAACGGAAATAAATCGCATTTTTAATTTTATATATGATACTGCTTTAGAATTCAAAAGGAGAGATTATAAATAACGATGTGATGAGATTGTTTATACACGTGGCACTGAAAAGCAACACGAGGGCTATTGGTGACGGAACTAGTAATTCTGAAGCTCATTCAAGAGACGAGAACGAGACCCGAGTCGGCACCTTCATCTCCTAACTTCCACACCACGCCAACGGGAGTAATTGAGACCTCGACAGATTTAATGTGCATCAGCCACGCTAAGTGGCAGGTTTCAAGTAGCATCAGGGCTCGAAACCACGACTAGACGAAAACCGCCGGCCGCGAGTTCGTGACCATGAAAACTAGGCTACCGCGTCCTATTATAAATAGCAGTACAAATTTACAATGTCTAATTTTGAGGTTGAATTTTGAATACTTCGAATCTGAATTTAGAATAATTTGTTAGCTTGTAAATTAATTTAGTCGTAATTTGTGTTTATATCCCACTACCTAGTCAGATTATAATTCTATTTATGACACGCCGAGGCTTACTTTTAACTAAAGCGCTCAAGTTGATAGTTTTGTAAATTAATTATATAAAATATATAGATTTAGTTCCTAGTCTATTTTGTGAGAATATCTAGCTCCTCAAATTCTGTGATCAATTCATAAAATATAAGACGTAACTTCAGAAAACTGCCAGAGTCCATAATGCATCCAGTCTAAACTATGCACCCTGTCCTTTTTTACTCTATTAGATAAGACGTTTGAAAATAACCCATATTAGTTATTAAATAAATCAGGAGATTTTTCAATGTAACAAACTTTTCACTGAGATCTCTGGTTTAGATTCTAATCGAACGTTTATTTATAAAAAACGACACACAAGCTCAAATAAAATCTACTTTAAAAAATTATTAACTACAGTAACTCGAAAAACGATGTTGACTCTTCAGTTCTAATATAAATTGGAATTATTAAAATTAAACCACAGATTTCACCCAAGTAACCCAGTCAAAAGTTAGGCCATGGTCACATTCAATTGGTTACAGCTACATATACCGACATTTACGTTGACATCGGAAAAATGTTAGTGGAGCATCAATCGTGACGAATGCGTGAAATTCAAGTCCTTGTGTCATCAGAATGCAATCATAATGAAAACTACATTTCTGTTGGCCACTGCTAAACAACTGCAGTATAATTAATCGGGAAGTTATACACGACAGAATCCGAATTGTCGTAATTCACGGAGGTCTCGTAGGCTTTCATTTTGCAATCGTAAAATCCATAATTAGTTTCTAGGAGGAATGCTGAATATTTTTGAAATAATGAGCGTTCGCCAAGTTTTAATATAATCCTACAATACAGCCATATTTACAGAAATACAGACGAGGGAAATGAAATTAATCTTTACGACAAAATAATTGAATTTCAAGAAAATCCATTAAATTTCAATTTTAGTACCGTTGTGCAAATATAATACGATTTTCTTCAGCTGTTATTTTATTTTCAAGGAATTTAACAAAACAGGAACTAATTAAATTACTTTTAATCAGTCAAATTAAGCTGATATTAAGTACAAATTTATGTTTTAGCAAATTATACCATTTGTTAAATTCAAATAACAGATAGCAGATCATAGGGTTAATTTCATATCGATAAAAAATTATCGTTTTCGTTATTTTTGACAGTAGGTATAATGTTAAGTTTTTACTACACCCCCCCCAAAAAAAGTTTATTAAAAATTCGATCAAAGGCAATTAAATAATTTAGCTCAACGAAGTTTTTCTAATTGACCGATTAACTTACTGAATTTAAACAATATAAGGAGAAAAGAAGGAATCCTTAAAAGGCTAATAAACATATATTTGATAAAACGTTTTGAAATGTTACAACAAAATACGATGATTCGTAATAACAATACTATTTAACGTGCTATTAGGTTGCAGCAATTTCTTTTCCTTCAAAAATTATATAATTTTAAAAGATATTCTGATCAACAAAAACAATCTTTTATTAATAAACTTAACTATTCTTGTAAAGGGATCCAAATCACGTTCATTAATATTGTTTAAAAAGTGCAAACTCAATAAAAAACAAAGTTAATATAAAATCAAGTTGGAAACATGTTCTTCAGTGATAGAAATTATAAGAGAAAAAACGTTTTAAAGAAAACGTTAGCAAAATGATGCATTAAGAAAGGTTACAATGTTTTATATAAATGATGGGGTTTAGAGATGGGCATAAATAAGCGTACATTACATTCACATAATATATAAAGTCATAACTAATGAAAAATACGATGATTAAATAACTATAAATACGCAGATCATCAGAAGAACCTGTGTTTTACACTCTTTCTATCATTACTTTTACTATTTACGAAAATGTTTGTGAAACTATTAAGGAGGGAACACATTTTTTGCGATAAGAATTTTCCCGAAAATTGTCATAAGAACTTCACGAATATCGTTAAAAAACAATCAGAACAGCAAAATGAACAAAACCATGCCCCCATAACGACAGAAATTCTGTTACCTTTATCAACAACAAATTTCTTATTTATAAAAGTATGTTGCATTCAATAATTATGCTTTGCCAATCTGAAGCAATTGCGCCGTATTAAATATGAATAGACATTGAAGTAAATGCGATGTATAACGACAAGACAAAACATAAATTTATCCTGGTTTGAAAGAAACACAGCATTAGACAGTACCTCTAAATATAACACTAAAAGAATTTTATCAAAGGATTGCAACTAGATTTTATGAGTAGGGGGGGGGGATGATAAAATTCCCAAATTATTTTTAAAAACACAATAAAATACAATTTTTCAAATCCTATTTATAAAGGAAGACAGACCACTCATTGAACTAATCATATAAGTTAAATTCCTAGATTTATTTAGATTTAGCAATTACAGTCTATAACTGCGACAAGTATTATTTTATTCCCAATTGCAACATGAAGGAAACATACATATAACTTATGCAGAGAAAGGAAAAAAAAAATAAAAACGCAACTCCAGTCGAATAGAAAATAAAAAAAGCAAATAAGAATTTAAAAACAAACAAACAAAATTATATGAAAATAAACTCAATGAATGAAAATGGTACAATTTAGGTTCTAATTAAAATATTACAAAAATTGAATAACAATCATAATGAAAGAATAAGAATTTGCCATTTAAAAAAATCAAAGAAAGTTAATAAGAAATTGAGTAAATCGTAAATTAATTTAATCTTGTACTCGAAACAGAAATAAAATTTAAAAAAAAAATTATACATGAGGTACCCAAGAGGCTTATACAAGAGTATTCCATTAATTCAATTACTAGTGAAATTGTTCTAATTTCAATTAACGTTATAATCAAAAATTTTCCATCGATGTGTAAATGTATAATGTAGCAAACTACACAACTGCTTCCCTATTCATAAAGCTTAAATGTAATTTTCAGAAATGCGAATATAAAACATCAAATTAACTTTCCGCCTATGGGCAATCCTATTAAAAATTTGAGACGCCGCATTTTGGTGATTTTTCTGAAAGATTTCCAAGACAAAATTCTCGTGAGGTCACTCATCGGAAAAACACGTATAACACATGGATCAATAAGTTCCGAGACTAACCCAGAGATGGCG
>BMAW01056564.1:286021-329479 GCA_019974015.1 Nephila pilipes
TCAAAAGGTTTATGTGCTATTCATAACATGAAGGGCTAGTATTTTTTGTTTAGTCAGTTTAAACTGAAAGCAGATTATTGATTCGGCTTCAAAGAAAACAGCGTTTCAAAATTTAAGACCTCTAACTCATTATATGCATATAATAAAAAGTCGCAGAAATCACAAAAGCATCAATTTAAATGCGTACTTAGAGAATTTATAATCAGAGTCTAAGACTCTGATGTGAAATTCTAAAAGACTTAATTTTTTTTTCAGTTTGTCCAGAACCGATTATAAAGAACCGTCTTAAATTCAAGTCCGCGATCCGAGTGTGGCTCATTCCTATTATGCTTCATATTTATTGGAAAAAGTAACACTAGCCAATAAAAATAAAATAGAAAAGGAAGAGAAATGAGGCGGTCAAAACTTTCCGTTCGTTTCATACATTTCACTGAAGTAAAGAAAATATTACTTATTTCTTCCCTTTAATTTAATTCTGAAGCTAAAAATGAGAATAAGAACACCCTCCTCCCTGTTGCGGGCAAACCGAGACTTCACTGAAATCTCTGCCGGATTTTAACTTCCAATTTCAACTTTTAAAAAGTAAAACATTTTGAAAAGTAATTACCGAGAATTATATAAACATACCTCTGAGTCCCTGACTCAACGGAAAGTAGTTTCATTCAAAGAAAACTTGACGTTTTTAGAAAAAAACAGCACATCAACATTTATTTTAGAACATTATTCTTCCATGTTTACATTCGAACTAACTTCATAAGAGAAAATACTAGATTCACAGATCTTTTAAGAACCAAAACAGGAATACAGCAACGTGCTTTTACCAGTACTGCCCAATTCTGTAAACCTACCCCTCCCCTTCTTTTCCAAAAAAAGTGCTGAAACTAAATTCAGATTTTCACATATACGTATCATAGATTGTAATTTATCCGTTTAAATAATTCATTTAATGACTTCAAACTAGAACAAAAGTCATTTTTAAATTCAGGAATTATACTTAATAAATCATGAAAATATATCACAATTTACCGCGATTTAGTCCTCTTTCTCTTTCCCAACTTTTACACATTCGATAATATTTGCTAGAATATTCTGATTTATACAGGAACTCAGATTGGGATCGATAGTTTAATGCATACTGTTATTTATTAATAAATTAATTTAAATATACTGCTATTTTTAAGTAATTTCAAAACATCTTAGGTCATTTAAGCATTACAAGATGCTATTTCTTGTAGAATAATACGAAATAAAATGTTTTACCAACAAAGATAAACACGGAACTATTAAAAAAATTAAATAGAAATTTCCCAAGCATCCTTTCTTGAACATCAATTTAACGCCCGGGATATCAGTACTTATGAAATTAAGATTACTCGTGCATAGTGAATTTAAAAATCATATTTAGGAATGACAATACGGTAAAGCATATTAGTCACTATGCATAAATTTTTATTGTTTATTCAGACATTCATGCAAAAATTGAAGATTTCATACGTTTATACACTAGGTATAACATATTTGGTTGGAAATAACTGCTTTTTTGACATATGAATTTAAAGGAAGGAGTCAATTAGTATAAAAATAAAGGGAAATTGAAGGGAAAAAAAATCCCATTTTTAAAGATTTTCTTAAAAATATTAGTACATATCATATATTATTACGCTATAGGAGATATTGAAAAACGGAGATCTAAAGGAAGGATATCTAGTAGAATTTTTACAATAATAATAAATAAAAATAACTTAAATTTCAATCTAGAATCTTCTTTCAAAGGAAATAAAATAATATTTGATTACTATTGAAGGGAGGGGGACAATAATCATTAGATAAAAAGTTAGAAATTCAATTGTAGGAAGCAATGAACTTAATTTTATTACGTACTTCTTAAAGAAAACAAAATGAAAAGTATAATGTGAATTTAATTCAAACTTATACGTTTCTTAACAGAAATTATGTTTGTGAATATTTGAATACATAATTTATGAATAATGGTACGAATACAAACAAAAAAAAAATAATGATTTTACTATGCAAGAAATATATTAAATGTGCAAAAACTTATGCTTCATTAGATTACTTTTCTTCTACGTAACAAAATGTAAAAGTTAAGTTTTTTTTTTAATGTTGGCGGGGGAAAAAAGGAGAAACCTGCAAGGATATATATTAAAATACGACAGGATATTTGTAAATAAAAAAAAGTCAATTATTTCAAATGACAGTTTTTAAAAGTACTAAAATGTCTGATTTTAAAATGGTTTCTATCTCAAATTAGCTTTACAATAATATACCATTTATAAATTTTCATTTGTCATTAACTTTTTATTTAGAAAATAATTACAAACGGAAACATTTGCATTGAAATGTTGAACCATAAAAACGATAAATGAGGAAATAGTTTCTTTCTTTTTTTTTTTTTTACTTTCTTTTAAGAAAAGCTCTCAACTAATTTCTCCATTAAGAAAATGGCAAATACTAACGAGTTTTCCATATCGCTTTAGTTAGACCAAAGATTCTAATAATTTAATACATAAGAAAACCTTCATTTATTCTGATTTGTATCTTTTTCTTTATCAAAATTTTAACTCAGCATTTACGAGTCACAAAAATTGTTGCTTGCAAAATAAGCTTAACGAACCGTTCAAGGAATTTAATTTCAATAAAATTGACTTCTGAAATTATTCAAACGTCAATGTTAACTAACTCAAATATTAACAGCAAATAGTATACGAAGAGTATCCCCTCAAAAAAATCTCCAGAATTTTATTATTAAAAACTATGTCTTTCAATATTTGTTTACAAAACAACCTAATCAACTTCAACGTATTCTACATTTTACCCAAAACATTTATCCGAAAGGTGGATCCAATGTGGAAAACATTTTTGATACTCATTCTGCAGCGATAACTGGCAGCTCTTCCCTCATTCCTTTCCTGACCGCATCGCATTGTCAAAAAAATCGGTATCCTTTCATGCCTTTTTTTCTGCGTGAAAATAAGAAGAAATCGCATGGGGTTTGGTCAGGTGAATAAGATGCGAGTGGTTAGGAAATCATAGCATTTTTGACGAAAAACTGGAGCATTTAAATGGTTTTATTCAACGGTCAGTCAGAATCTAAGACACAAATTTGACAGCGACCTTTTTCATTCCCAAATCTTTTGTTAAAATTAGTTGATTCGAGGTCCAAGACAACCCCATTAACTTCTTCACATGTTCAATGGTCCGTCCACGGTTCACAAGCACAAATTCACAAATTTTCTCCATATTTTCGTCTGTTTCGACAGTAGATAGACGCCCTGAATAAGGTTTGTCATCAATCCACACGTCCCCTTTCTTGAAACGAGAAATCCATTTATACACTTGAATTTTCATTATAGAGTCATCTTTGTCAACATCAGTTTCTGCAGCGTTACTAAACCTCCACTTTAAAATAAGAGAAGAGAGCAAAACAGCAGTGGTGAAGAAATAACCTACAGTCACACAAAATCTTCCTGAACGATACCAAAGGTAGTATCGAGTGACAAGTGAAAGTAAAGTTTATTGGCGCAAGAGCCAGATATGGCTATGCTGCGCCAAACAAGACTAAACTGTGATCTAAACATGAAGTTGAAAAAGGCAAAAAGTGGTTGACAAGAAGGAGGGTCGAAAATAGAGAAGGATCGCCAGGGTATCCCGGAAGAGCGTCACCCGTGTTTACCAAAGACAGTAAACCCCATGGGAAAGAAAAAGATCACTAAGGTGCCTCGCAGTCATGATGCCTGTACTTACCTAAAGAAGGTAAGTCCCTGAGGTCCCCTGATATAATCCCCAGGGGCAGGGTGCCTGGCTATACCCCCAGACGCTGTGTACCCATTTTAGTCGCCTCTTACGACATGCATGAGCTACAGTGGGACTATTCTGTCATTCCCGGTCACCACTCAGGTCAAAGGTAGTATCGAAATCGGATAGAGTCGCGGGACTTTGCTCCTTGCGGAAGAATGCGTTATTCCGGAAGCATTTAGGTACCTCCTCGTGTTAGAACGAGAATGAATTTCAGTCTTAAATTATTTGAAATTCTTATCCTTCATTCTCAACTTTTAAATCACAAAATATCACAACAACAAGCACTTCCCTGCACTTTAAAATACTCTTTTAATTACATGAAAATCTCCATACGTCTACATTTTTTTATGCATGTAATCAATTCCATATTTCATTCAATATTTACTTATCTTCAACAATTTTAATACTCATATTAGATATTTTCCCTTTACAAATACATTTATTTTCAGAGGCAAATTTTATTTCTTGGTTTCCTTTTAATTAAATATGCAATTTCATACTTCTTTCATCTTCTTAATTCTTTTCCAACTTCATAGAGGGAGATGGACTTCTTTCGATATTTTACCATAACCAATTTTCAAACACAAATTCAACTTTTAATTCTAATTAAAACCATGTATCTGAATTAAAATAAACATTTTTGCAATCGTTGGAAAAAAACTAATTTTCGATATTTCACACTATTTAATTTAGAATTGCTAAATATCCTTTATTCATGAAATTATATTCATGCGAAATTTAAGCCAGGTCAAGAAACAACGGAGCATGAGGTAAGTTCATTTTAAAAACCAGATTTAGCTCTGGTCAAAGTGTGATTGAATTTTACAATTACATACATGCAACATTTATTAATGAGATAGTTATTTTTGAAAATAACCAAGTAAATTAAGAAGAATGTCAATGATTTTTAAATAAGAAATCACATTTTTGATTAAAATTTACCACTCTATTGAATATAGGGAATTCCAGAAAAATCTAACCAGTATTTCAGAAAAATTTATTATTTAGCGAAACGCAGAAAGTTCCAAATAAGAAAAATTCTTAATATTATTAAAAATAAAAATTAAATACTTCGCGGAAGATTTAAATTAAATACGTTGCTTTACATAATACTTGATGCGAAGTGAGATTGTTCTTTAAAAATTAAGAGGAATTCAATTTCATTAATCATAATCTCTAGCTAAATCATCGATTGTTTTTTAAATAACTGCTTATTTAATAATTCGTTTGATTGCTGTACAAAAATATTAATAAAATACAAGTTCAATGTGACTTTAGAGAAAAATTGGACATATTTAATATTCAGCATTTTGATCCCAGCTTATGAGATCCATAAAAATGAATCTCTATCTGAGAAGAATGTAGTAGAATGATTAATTTAAAACTACGTTTGAAAACGCGTAACTAAAGTTTTTAATCTCTCAATTTCGCTATTCTACGCACATACCACTTTCTTAAAGGAAACCGCGTCAAAATGTATCGGAAAAATTTAAGAATCTCATTTCCGCTCGACTTGCTTCGTATTTTTGTAATAATATTTATATGAAATGTAGCGGTGATAGACAATTTTTTCCCCCTGTGAGAGCTCTCTATCTGCTTGGATTTCATCTTTTAACAGTGAGTTAGAGAATTTCAGAAATCGGAAAAATACACAGCATTTCGTAATATTCATGAGATGGACATGTAAAAAAAATTGTCTTTAGATGACTTTGCTATTTAGTTTTCATTTTGTTTGCTAGAAAGAAATCATTAAATTCTTTTGCAATATTGAAATACATGTCTTCTGATACCAATGAAATTGCTATTTCTCGCGAAAATTCGCTCAAAACGAAATTTCAGAAAGGGTGAGCTGCAAAGGCAATATCCAAAGAGAAAGAAAAATGGCATTACAATATAACAAAAATGCAAGCATATAAATTTAAAAATGTCTTTTCAGATAATGCTTACATTTGTTCTAGTAAATGCGATTTTTTTTTTTTTTTTTTTGTCCTCCGTTTTCCGTAGGGGGAAAGGAGGCGGAGACAAGACTGAATATTTTTAACAGCTTCTCTCACAATAATGAGATTTATTAAAAACAAATTCATTCGGGTTCCTCTGGTTGTTGTTCGATTTTAATAGAACGGAAAGAGTTCAATTTAATACACTTAATTAAATATATCGCAATAAGTTCCAGCAAAATTTCGAAAGAGTGAGAGAGTGAAAGTATTTTAATGGCGCAAGAGCCAGATATGGCCATGCTGCACCAAACAAGGTACAGCTGCGATTTAGACGCCTGAAAAAAGATAACAATTGATTGACAAGAATGAGGGTCGGAAATAGAGAATGATCGCTCGCGTATTCCTAGGGTGCGTCACGTGTTTTTTAGTAACACGACATCTATTACATACATGAGCTTACAGTGAGACTATTTTTTCACACCCGGTCACCACACGAGTGAGCAAAATAAAAAAAAAAGTAATAACATTGAAAAATTAAAATAATTTCTACGGAAAGCTTTCGAGCAATTCATTCAGAAACGAAATGCATAGGCTCAAAGTGGTCATTACATTCCATTATATTTCAAATGCACAAATCTAACGCCTTATGAGAATCTGATACAAAACGACAGCAGGAGTTATATACGAAATATACGAAAACATTTAACACAAAAATGCAAATAAATAATAATAATAATAATATTTGAAATAACATAAATAGTGACAACTCTACCGTTCAAAATTCACACCCGATAGATTTAAGGCGCAATAAAGCAGCGGTGTTTATCAACATCAAACCTTTTCTCTTCCAAATTAAATCAAAACTGAATAAATTACGATAACGAAGCGGCACTGCCAAAGACACGTGGTGGATCAGCACAGGGTGCTTTGCGAGAACTCGGCTGTAGACGCCGCAATTGATGAAATACATTAATTAACCCAAGCGATATGGGAAGGATTCATCATCATCATAGACGGAAGAGAATTATCCATTCGGAAATACCACATAATGCCACTCACAATTCCATTCGGCTAATGCCAGGAATCAAACCAGGCGCATTACTGACAGCGCCTTCAGACGACGCAAAGCGACTTTGAAATGGATGACAGAAATTAAATTATGATCTCAAAATACTTATTACAGTAAGGTTGAAAATACCACACTTGAAATACTACAGTTGAAATTACATACTATGGCAAGACTTCACAGACAATGTGATATTTCACAGCAATTCTAACTTTTATCAAAAAGATGCTAAACAACATTATAGATATTTTCGTTGCTTAAAAAAAATAAGTTGATAATTCAGTAGCAATATTTAGTTTTTAGGAGTTGAATTTCAATAATATATTTTAAATGATGCAATGTGGATAATAATAATTACGCATTAATTTATACCACAGCTATAAAATTAAAGATACGTGTTTTAATTTGCGCATTTTATGACATTTTTTTAGTTTCAGGCAATTTCTTTTTAAAAAATATTTATATTATTTTTTAATGATAACATTTTTCATAGCTTTTTTTAAAAGTTGAGATATTTGAATGCGAAAGCTTACATTTTATGTCATTTTTCTGAATAATAAATTTGTAGACTATTTTTTTAAATTAATTAAAATTCCGTATAGCCATAAGAATATAAAATACAAGTACCTATTCAAAAACGAAGAAAAATTAGATAAGCACATTAGATTTATTGATACATAAACTATAATTTTCATTCTCTATAAAGAATAACCATTCTTATAAATTTATAAGTTTTATGTAAACCCACATAAAACAATATTTTAAAACCATATTTACGAAAACCCGTATGAAATTTATTAACCATGCAAAAGAAATGCAAACTTAAGAAGGTTTGGAAAATCGTAAATGAGTGGAAAAATTCTAAACTAACCAAAATTTTTGTTTTCTTCCAGCACACTATGCCTTATTTGATACTTAAACACGAAAGTTTAATAGTCTTATTCAAAGAATGCGATGAAATATATATTATACATTAAATCAATATGAAATACAGTACTTTAGTTTTGAAAGCAATCCCTCTCTATATCTTACCATGAACAGAAAAATAAATATTGCCACATCAAGTGAAAAACATTTTATTCAAAAAAATATATGCTTCAAACAAAATTTCATTTTAGCAGAGAGAAATAATAATAAAAAAAAAATTGCAAAAATATATCCAGAGATTTATTTCCAGAAATATTCCATTAAGAAAAATTCACTATTCCACTAAAAATTTTGACAGCTCTTTTGAAGTTTCTTGTTTTTTTTTTTTTTTTTTTTTCTTTTTTTTTTTTTTTTTTGCCTTTGAGTTCAAAGGTCCAGTGGTGTAAAATGATGCAGTTTCAAAACATCGAAGAACAATCTTTTTGAAAGAATAAATTCCACATAAAATTTCCATACACTTTCAGAAGGAATCGATATTTTTCCAAGTTGTGTAAATATAAATTCAAAATTGCTTAGAAAAGCGTAAAGCCCCGAGAAATATATAAGCATGAATTTAAACTGCATATATTCCACGAAATATAATTACATTAAGCTCTAAAAATATCCCTGCGATTAACGTATAACTTAAAATATTTTCTTTATCCGGAAATATTCGAGCTAAAAGAAAAGATTGAAAATAATGAAATACTCGGAATAAGGCAAGAAAAAAGAACGAAATATAGCACGAAAAATATCATTGTTTACACAATTTTCATGTTAAAAAATATAATATCAGAAATTTAATATTTACCCTTTAGCCCGAGATTATAATGATCTGTAAAGAAATAAAGGGAAAAGTTCCCAGGGGTAAAATAAGATTGAAGAGCACGAATACACACGTTTTTACTGAAACGATATTAAAAAAGAAAAAAAAAGGAAATTTTCTAGAATACTCGAAATTGGAAGGGGGAAAAAATTATAGTTTTGACAATAGAATATTTTTTCTTTTCATATGTTCTTAATCTTTGTGTTCTAAAGATACAAGTTGGATATATTTCATCATTAAGGTAATTTTTATGCATTTTAAGTGTCAACTTCAAAATGGTGTATTGTTTAAAAATGAATTAAAATAAAGTGGAAAAAACCCTATAAGATGATATTCAGAGGTATGATAGTGAACATAAATAAGTTTAAAATAAATACGAGGCATGATTGAAAAGTAGTACCTTTTTTAAATTATTACCCTATTTCATATTCTTGTTGTACCTAAAATCCACACACGAGTCCTCTATGTAATACACTCACTTTCTAAGGTTTTATTAGTGTGCTGAGAGCTGAAGAAGATGGTAACCTATATGGAAATGAGGTTGAAGCAGCATGGTGTCATGATGTAAGCAATTGTAACTTGCGACTTTCACTTCTTCCCCAAAAGGAAACAGCACCTCGAGGGACATCACTTTCGATTTTATGACGAGGTGAAAGCTGTTGCTAAAACCTTGTGTCGACCACAATCACCGAAATTCTTCGACCAGATTGCCCACTACTTACAGATTGGCATAAGAACGCGAAAAGATGGGGAATTTGTTGAATCATGCATGAAATATAGAGCATGCAAGGTACAGTACGAATTGAGAAAATTTAGTAACAAATCGAAACTTAATTGGATATGGAGGGTATTAAGCAAACCAGCCTCATACAAAACTGAAAAATATCTATTTAAAGGAATCAATATTACTCTCGAAACAGCAAAAAAATTATATTGGTGTCAAGTCGCAATTAAATGACGAGTACGAAACATGCGTAGATACAATTAATTTCTCACCTAACAAGCGAGCACTTCATGGTCTAAGTAAATTTTAAAACCGGCATGTCTTCATTAAGTAAGTCATCAAAGAAAAAAGAGAGTATCAAAGTTGATTTTTTTTTTTTAGCTATTACAAGTGCCTTTTTTTAAAGCGACACAATATTGTATTTCTGTATACTAATTCATTATATATCTCGGTATGATGTTCAATTCAACTGAATATTCATGTAATGAAAACGAATATTTTGAAACAAATTTAACTTTAGACGATATTTATTCATCTACATAAAGTGAACACAGAAAAATATTGAACGCGAAATTTTGAAGAAATATGTAAACACATCAAAATACATAAAATTTAAACACGGGAGGGGAGGGGAATATTTTGATATGGTTTAAAAAGAAGTATTAGAACGATCGATAATTCGTGATAAAATTTTTATCAATTTCAACATTTTTCTAAGAGACGGGCAATGTATGTTTGCACAAATGATGAAAGATTGCGAAGCTGCTATGCTTTCGCAGTTTGATTACAAATTGACATGGCGTTGATTCGATTCTATGATAATTGGACAGTAGTCTGTCTTCATTTAATCGGGACAGGCAACACATCTTTCAGAATACCAGTAAGATAATAAGAAATATCTTTCGAAAATGCATACATTTTACTTCACTGGCATAAATAACTAAATAATTTTCGGATATGTTTGCAAATTAGAACATGCTTCAAAACTCATTATATCTAATATATACAGAATTTTAAATAAATTTTACATTATTCCATTTGTTGGAGGTTCGTCCTTATGATTAGGTCAGAAATATATATCATAATCTAATGAATTACCATTACTTGTCCTATATTAAGAAAAATAAAACTTTATTGGTTTTCATGAAAGGTTTATCGGTAGAATTTCAAAACATGGCCTCAAAGCAATCGAGTAAGACAATTAAAAGAAACACATTAAAAATAATATTACATTTATATTCTATTATACTTATATAAAAATAATATCACAACACAAAGGAGTAATGAATTATTATTTACACATGAGGTGAGCGATAAGCAATAATGATAAAGCTTTATGTTTAGATGATGCTTTTTTGTTTCTAAACACTTTTTAGACCTACGCTTAACATCTTGGACAAGATACGGTACATGTTGCAAATACGAGGGAAGGTGACACAAAATGTGAATGAACTTCGACTTATCCTTCACTTTCTAATATATTTTCTCCAGACTGGAACAAAATTTTAATGATACTTCGGATGATGCAATTTCATTAAGCAAGATGGTATATTTTCGATTGCACACACCACACATAGGCAAAGATAAAATTTGCTACAATCAGAAGTAATAAATCATTATCTATTGTAATTTCTTGCTTGAACCAAATGCAATCATTGACAATATTTTTTTAAAATCGGTTTAAGTAAAAGTAATCATTCAAGAATGGATGTCTTGAATCGTCTGCCTGCCTGTCTTTCGAATTCATATAAGTTCCTCGAGTGCCTTTTTGTTTATGGTTAAACACTATTTCCAAATTGTCTAACACAATTTCCTAGTTTGTAATCAGACAATTTTATTTCTAAAGAGAGGAATTATTGCATTAAATAAACTTATATCGTTTCCGAAGTTTTGTTCACAATTGAAACTGCGCAACCTTCGACGAAACATGTCTTCTTTCTCCCCAACTTTTGCATCAGGCCCAAAACGAATCCTTCAAAAATTTATAAAATATGAAAAACTCGAAAATTTACAACTAAAACAGATAAGATTTTGATTTTGTGTGAAAGAATTATCGCACAGATAATTAAGACAGGCTCTGGCAAATTTCCGAAAAAGAATGAAAAATGCATTCAAGAGATATTGCGAAATAGAGTTCATTCGAATCCCCCCCCTTCCCACCAAACATCTCTTTCTTACAGATGGATAAAAAATTGGGTATTAAAATCGGTTTTGATACCTGAGAAAGAGACATTACCAAGTGAGAAACGATGATGACTATGTCAAAAATGACTTTACTGATTGGTTTTTAAGATATGCAATCAGAATTTGGGAAAGATGCCATGAAGGAAAAAAAAAAAAATTGCAAATTTCTTTCGTTCCTAGTAATTTTCCAGTAATCGAGATTCCATTCTCAGTTAAGATATCGCAGTTATTTCTCATTCCAAATTGAGATAACTTTCTTGCTTGCTTGCTTCAAATCGAGATATTACTTTTCTGCAACTTTTTAGTATCATAACGGAACTATTTTTTAAGTTTCAAACAAAGGAAAAAAAATTAAAAAAAAAAAAAAAAAGTTACGTCCTCTTTTAATCATAGTTAATTAGCATTTATTCTAGGTTTCAACAGAGAAAATTTGAGGAGGAACGTTTCATTTATGCAATAATTTTCACTTACGAAACAAAAAAAAAAAAAAAAAAAAAGAATTATTGCTTGCAAACTGTGAAATTTATATAATTTTAAGATGAATAGTTTATATATTAATAAAAGACACAAAGAGTAGTCAAGCTACAAAAGGTCTCTAATAAATTACTTTTAACATTAATACTGATTTAATACACGTATAATTAATTTTGTAGTCATTTGGATGTGAATAAATAAGTAAAATAGGCCAGGCAATGAAGGTACTACATCAAAAGTGATATGTATCACGTACATTTAATACTACAGTTAACAATCATCAATTATTATTTATATGATTTCCAACACTTAGTTGGTTAGAGGTAATTGCATTACACTTAAAAGAAAAGACAATAACATCGATAAAACGCAATCCATACCATAAATAATTGTATAAGAAAAATTCTAGATCAAATTTAACGTGTGTGCAAGTGTGATGAACCCACAGTATCACCTTATCTTCTTTTTTAATTTTCTTTCCCTGTTCAAAGTAACTTTTCATTTTTTATCATTCAACAATTTCTCGACTTTAAAGAGCATATTGGCAACAACTTTCCCTCTAGCTATAAAACCTCCATTTTGCAAAATCACTCGTGTAATGCTAGTATTAAGAAAACTTTTTAATTGCTGAATTAATAAATTTCGGGACTTTTTAATTCTTCTCGAGTATAAAAGCAGTCGCTGGTCATTGGTTGAATGAAACGTGATTTGTGATGTCATGCTTCTGATAATAGGTACGAAGAACACATCGAATAATAAAAAAAACTGTTCGATTTGCTAAAAATGTACTACAACACGATAGCATCATCTTAGTTCGAAAGGAGTTGGTGATTCTTTTTATTGAGTCAGTGAGTGTTTTAATGGCGCAAGAGTCAGATGTGGCCATGATGCGTCATAAAAGTTAAAGCTGAAACCAAGACGTTTGAAAAAAAAATTGGAAAAAAAAAAGATACAAATTAGAAGACAAGAAGGATGGTCAAAAATAGAAAAGGATGGCAAGGGTATCCAGGGGCAGGTCACCCGTATTTACGAAAGACAGTAAACCTCACGAGAAAGAAAAAGATCACAAGGGAGCCTCGAAGTCATGATGCCCGTACCTATCAAAAGAAGACTAGCCCTTGAGGTCCCCCAAGTTGGAAGGCCAGTTTTTTGATATAATCCCCAAGTGTCCGGCAAAACCTCCAAACACTGGGTACCCATTTTAGTCGCCTCTTACAATACCCGGGTTCATTATATAATCTGAAAAAGTAGATACACATGGATTCGTTGAATTTCGGCTCGAATTTGCATGGCTCTAGAGAAACAACAACAATAACAACAAAAAAAAAAAAAGTATTGCCGACAGACAGATTTGGATCGAATGGTTATTTATTAACGCCGCACTTAAAAGACACACGGGAGCCTATTGAGGAGACACTGAGTTGTCACTTCCCTCTCCAAGCTTCTCTCAGCATCCGCTATATAGCTTGTCTTTAATTGCATCAAGGTTCGAATCCACGATTCGGTGGAAACAACGCAAAACGCGAAATCGTGACCATAATCACTAGGCTACCACAATATATTTGGAGTTACAATCAAGTGGCAAGAATAATATCCGAGTTGGCAGCTGAATATTTCAAATACGACACAACGCCGTCTGAGCATTTTAAAAACCAAATTTTATTTAAATAGAAATATCTTTGATTATTCCACAGCCGATGATTGGTAGAATCAGGATCTGTACCCAGAACTTGATAGAAGTAAGCTGCCTAGGATTTGACGATCATGACCACTGCGGGTAATACAAATTATGATATGAGGAAGATGTGAAAGAACTTTCTACTGAATTATTGAACGCATTCTTGTGTTTTCTTTTGAGACCCTAGTAGCATAGTATTTAAAGTACCGACAGTTAATATAATATAAAAAACAAATAAATAATATAGTTTAAAAAGTAAACAAATAGCACTACAGCTAATTAACATATTTCCTGTGCTTATAGGTGGGGGAGGGGAAAGAGTTCAATGCTTTACGTATATAGATCTCCGAAAAAAATATGAGAAAGAGTAAATTATATCCTAAACAGGACATAAAATATCAAATATTTGCGTGTTTCATCAGCATTCGTAAAATGACTAATAAAATAAGAGCGACCAATTAACACATGCGACTAAAACATAACTCAGCAAGAAATGGCCCCCAATTTAAATGCCCAATAACAAGAAAATGGATATAGCACTATTATCACTACACGAGAAAGATCCGAGAACTGATAGAAAACCCATCAGCACTTCCAAACACCACTCGTTCTTTTTCACATAAAAATCCGAACACAATTCCTTCTCGGAGAAGGAATAATGACGACCCCGAAAAGGAAGTATAAGCTGTCATTTCGGTTAAAAGCATTCAGGTATAAATTCCAAGTGCCAATCTAACGGGATAAAGAGTGGCAAGGTACCAACTCCATTGCATGTCGGGGGTCCATTGATATGATGCTTAGAAAGGAAACACGACCACCACCACAAGCGAAGAATTGAAATCTCCAACGGTGCTGTAATGGAACCCTATGAAATGGATGTCTGTCTTGATGGGTTTGGGAGAGAAGAAGGTACTGCAGCGAGTTCATTTGAAGCGGTGAACGTAACCTTAGCAACTAGAAATGGTCTACCTGCCATGTCGGATCAGGACCGTGCCGAACCTCAATTACGGAGACATGTCAAGCCGCGGTAAAAGCTCCCCCCCTGCCCCTCAGTAGCAAAGCGAACTTCCTACTGTTGTTTTTCGCTTTTGGGACGGATTATTTTTGTTTCGTTATTGGACAAGCTTTCCAGTGAATGGGTGTGTAACAAGAGAAGGAATATTCTCTCTCTCTCTTTCTCTCTTCCATGGAACAGTGCTGTCAAACAAGATCAAAGTTTCGAAAATTCTTTGACAAGTTAAGAGAGGGAGGGGAACATTTGCAACGCTTCGGAAAACTGGGAAGAAGGGATCGACACTTAATAATTTAAAACAGAGTTTCCTTACATCGAGAAGAAATATGTGTATGGGAATGGGGGGATAATGATTTCGTGAAAAAAGGAAATGATAGCAATTTCTCTGAAGCAAGTAGAACTATTGAAATATCATTAAATGGTCCGTACCAGACAATTACAATCGTTACGATTAGATAAACTTCCGAAACAGTTTAATTTGGTTTAAGTTTAGTTGAATAAATGTCTAAAGAGAGCAAGTCCATACAATACGCTATTTAATAAAATTTTATATTTGATTATTGCTATCATATATTGTACTATTTGATGGTGATCGAGTTCTGTATCTTTATATTCCCTATTAAAATAATCTAAATGCCACATCCTAACAAAGTCATCTTACCTCAACGCGATTTCACTCGAAATAAAATTTTACAACAATAACGAAAAACGATTTACAAGTAAAAGTTTAAAAAAATATATTAGTTCGAAGAAAGTTAAAATAATTACAAACAAAAATGGCCTTAACCAATCAATAAAGATTAAAAACATAAGAATGTTTTCATCGAAGAAAAACTAATAAATAATTATTCGAAACAAAATACTAATGAAAAAACTTAAAAGAAAACAGCATTTTTTAAAAAAAACAATCATACGCAAACACAACATAAGCATTTTGAACAAAAACTGAATTTGGTTATGTAAACGGCAACTAAAAAACTTTTTTTTGAAACAGGTATAATTTTCAAATTGTTATTTTCTCAGATCTAATGAAATTTATTAAGTACCCTGAATAAATATTTACTTCAAAAAACTCTGAAAAAAAATACAGGAATTTTTCAGTCGAGTACCTAGTTACAACAAGTTTAAACATGTGATATATTTAATATCGTAATTTAAACATGGAAGACGTATTAATTTTGAAATAAAATAAAAGTAAAGAAAATAACGCATGAATAACTTAGGATTAATTTAGCATTTAACTTTTTTTTTTTGTAAATTAATTAATTTTTAGATTTCAAAACATATTAAAAAATATCAAAAACAAACTCTGAAAAGAACAAACTTTATACAGTTTTCACCGAATTCAGTAATTAAAGAGAAATGCTTATCCTTTTAAATGGAGGGGGCGCAAAGAAAAATGTATTTATTACATAATTTATCAACTGCAACATAAAAACTTTCCTCTCCCAAAGCAAACATGTTTTAATGTTCCTTACACCGCATTTTTTAACGTAATGGCATAAATAATACTTTATTTATGTTTCTAAATTAAGTTCTAGAGATAAACGAATCGCATATTTTTTATGTACTTACGATCAAATACTACGCAACACCCAAAAGAGTTAGAACATACAATGATTATGAGATTATAAGAATTTATAAGGTTATAAAATTGTCGTTGCAATAAATATTGCAACAATAATTATCTACGAAAAGTACAAATATACACAAAATTTCTTTTTTAAAGATAGTTTTACATTCTATACAACTAACTGGCAGTAGAGTTCCGGTATTATGTTCTTTTTTAAATAAAATAAAATTTCAACACTTGTGCAAGTCCCCCCCCCCCCCGATTTTATACACCTAATAAATCATTGGGTTAGGAAGTATTTTAGTAGAAGTAACAGCGCCAAACACCTACACAAAATACTACGGATTCTATACACTTTTTGAAACGGTATTATGAATAAAAAATTTACAACATTTCAAACCATTACGTGTTGACATTGGACAAACTCAATGCAAATCAAAACAAATTCTTTTAATTTATAATAAATGTTTTTATTTTGAGAAATACTTTTATTTCAATTTAAAAAGAATATGTTTTGCATATTTCTAAAAAAATATACAACAAAATAATTCTACCAAAATAATAAAAGGTCAGTATTAATATTCGAAAATGCAAACTATTTCGGCAGCAAGCGTTTTCAAGAAATTATTTTTGAATTGAAGTAAACGCTTTAACTTTATAAATCCTTTACTTCCGAAGAATGTTTACTTTGTTAATGCACACTTAATTGGATTTTTTGAAATTCATCTCTTTACATTTTTCGATGAGCTCTTAAATGCATTATAACAAACGTAATACCCTTAAAAAAGAATATGGAAAGATCATTTAATCTCTTTTTTAATGTAAACACGAATGGGTAAAAAACTAGTTTTCTACTACTATTGGAACTGGAATGGCGATGATTAAAAGCGCACGAAACAGATTTGGCTATGATGCGCCAAACAAGATATAACTGTGGCAAAGACGTATAAAAAGTGAAAAATAGGTAAAAAAATTTTGACAAAAAAAAGTCGAAAATAGAAAAGGATCACTTAGACATCCATCAGAAGCATCACCCGTGTTTATCAAAGACAACAAACTCCACTGGAAGAAAAAAAAAAAAAAAAAGATCACTAGAGTGTCTTGGGGTCGTGATGTCTGAACTTGCCAAAGAAAGGCAAGCCCCTGAAGGGGCATTCACGCGGATAAAGAAATCATCGCCCAAAATGATACTTGCATGAAACGTTGTCATGACTATAACGCGGAGTTAACAATGACCTTTAAGCACGCTTTTGAGAGAAAACACAGGCGTAAGTATTAATTTGTAACCTCCAACACATTAAATATTTCACAATTTAGAATAAACTAGTTAGCTAACAGTGTTCAGTCTAGACCAGTTTTAAGGGTGGTCGCGTTGACTAGCGTCGCGTGAGCCTTTTTATTTCTATCTTTATGTATTAACAATTAACTAAAGAATTATTTAAATGCAATTCATAGTTCGTAAGCAAAACTTACACTATTTTACAAATGCAAAACTTGCTCTATTATATAAACAAAATTATTCTTTTAAGCTTTTATTTGCCATACACAATATAGGAGTTTCTTTTCTTTTCTTTTTTTTTTTAAATGAAACAAATCGCTATTTCCACTTTTCACCCGCCGGCTTTCCTCAAACTAAGGAAAAAAAATTAGTTTCAGCATTGTGTTGCATCGAGTACTTAGTAAAAGATTGAAACAGTAATAAGATACCATGGAGAGACGAAATTGAACATTTTTTTAAAATCATTTTCACACATGAAAAAAAAAAGTTTTTAAGGAAAAAAGAAAATTACTATACTCACTGGTTCACCATCTTGAAACCAAGTGATGAGGGGTGGCGGTTCTCCTTGGGCCGAGCATTCCAGACGAACATTGGAGCCCCAACTAACATTATATACACTCCTACCGCCTTTCAACTTTGCTGGTTCTGCAAATACAAAAAGATTTTCTTTCAAAATAAACGAATGCACTAAAAAATGTTAACAAATTCCAACACATTTAAGAAATCATTACTATGAAAAACCATTTGATAATTTTATAAGGAATCATTGAGTTTTAAATGTAATTGAAAAATGTAAGAACATAAATTTATTGCCCAGTAAAAACAATCTTAACTTGCTTGATTTATTCAATAAGATTAAAGATCTATATTACATAAAGGATTCATCACTATCTCTAAAATATAGAAATAAATATTTTTTTTTTTGGTTTAGCTTATTTTAAAAGGTATGGAGAGCAGATATCTGAAAAGCAGAAAAATAATTTTCATGTAATAATAAAGTAAAATATTGAGACCTCACTGGAATTTTAACTTGAAAATGTTATTATGAAGGGCATAATTTATATATAAAAAGTAAATGTGCTAAAAAATTCTGAAAATACTTGCGATAAATTTCAAAACTCTTTAACACATAAGCACCTTCATGGTATTTATTACACATAATTTACAGTGAACTTTTCGGACTAAAAATAATAAAATGTGCTTTTTAGGAAAGACATTGTCTATAATAGGTTTACCATATAAACTACGTTTTTCCGTAAAAAGTATGATACTTTGGACATCAGTGTCACACTTGAAGAATAATCTTTATAAATTACCTTCAACAATTTAAATTTACACCATTCCAATAATTCGTCACAACCAAA
Source organism: Nephila pilipes (assembly GCA_019974015.1). NCBI lineage: Eukaryota > Metazoa > Arthropoda > Arachnida > Araneae > Nephilidae > Nephila > Nephila pilipes. The sequence goes on from BMAW01056564.1 coordinate 304,864, forward strand.
AAAACAAAAGAAATTGTTTGTTTTTGTAATTGATTACCATGCATTTTGATTATAGTACTTTGGTCTCCAAATAATTAGGAAAATCACAACAGCTGCAAATCATTCAAAAATACACTGATCCGCATTAAATTTGAATATGCTGTTGAATAAAAATTGCTGAATTTAAGGGTAGTATGCAAATTAATGGTGCTGGAATCGGAGTCATCTTTGAGAAGCAAAAAAAAAAAAAAAATGCAATTTACAGAGTAAGGACCCCCGTGCATGCTTTGTGGTGCATGAGATTTGACTGTAGATAGCCAATTCGTTACAATGACCTCGAGGCATCATTTGCTCAAAGAACTGTGATGTGCAGAGACTGGAAGACTAGAGGAAGGTTAAATTCACTGAAGGCCAGATGGCTAAATACGAGTTCTTCTGCGGTTCATAGACTTAGGCAACAATTTTAAATCACTGCTTCGGGATCCAGGAGGTTCAGCCAAGTGCTACGACAAGCATCGATGACCGATATTTGAGATTTTGTGAATGAAGAAATAGAACAGTAACCTCAATAAAAATTAGAGTTGTCTTCGCTGAAGTAACTGCAAGGTTGGTGTCAACGTCTACCGTTCGTAGAAGTCTTTACGAAAGTGGTCTTTACACTAAGCTATCCTGCAATTTGTACGCCTCTAACCTCACGTGCCAGTTCACGTGAGGTTAGAGAAAGGAAATGTTTAAAGCGGGCACGTCAACATGTCCGGTAGACGGTTGATAAATGGAGGCCTGTACACGGGAGATACCAGGTTTAGTCACCAAAGCGATAGTAGACGTTGTTTAGTTCGAAGAAAATAGGGAACGTTAGAACCATCAAATTTCATGAACGAGATTCATATGGAGATGACAGTATCTGTGTTTGGGGTGATATCTCTTTGTATGGATGCTCCTACCTCTGTATTTCCACTTGAACATGTGAATGCTCCCGTCTATACAGATGCCATCATTACCTATTGCTTATGCGCATCTTATACTGGTGCAATAAGTAATGATTTCCAGCCACGAAGTGACAATAGAAGACCGCACAAGGCTGGGATCACGGAAAATTATCTTCAGCACCAAACAATTCAACGCATGGAATAGTTAGCTCGATAACCGGACTTAAATCCCTTCAAGCACGTTCGGGATGCTTTAAGAAGACGTGTCTTCAATCCTCCTCCTCAGACCTTTTCCACCCTTACAACTGCTTTGCAAGAGAAATGACTCAAACTTCCCAAGGAAAACATATATCACCTAAATGACAGTATCATATATCGGTGTATGAGCTATATTGCTTCTAGGGGTCATCACACTCCACATTGAAGGCATTTTTCCTATTCCAAACTGACACATTCAATTTGTAAATTTTAAACATATTGCAAATTTATAACCATAATATATTGTCTGGTATTTCATTTTCATGGTATTTTATACCTTACTATATGTTGTATACTGTGTTGCTTAGTTTCATTACATTCCAGGTGTAATTTTTTGAAAAATCGTTATTTATGCGATTTCCCCCTTAATTTATAGAAACCAGTGTACGTTAACCACATAAATTAAAACGCGTAAGGGGAAAAAGTACAAACAAAAGAAACAAATACAAAATTAAATGTGTAAGGTAGCAACAAACGCATTCTTAATCTACCACTTTTCATGGTAAAATAATGTAAGAATAAGTGTGCAAACTAATGATGTATGCATATAAGAGAAAAAACACAAATGTTAACTGAATATACTTTCAAATCAACTGAGAATTCAAACAGGTTCAGCGTATACAGTACAGTGTTTCATCTCTATTTTCTTCGTTTAACTTTTCACGCGTTTCTTCGGAGCAGACAGTTTGAAAAATAACAGTAGGAGGGGGAGGAGTGGAATCTAAGAAAATGTTACTAATGTATTAAGTATACTACAAATTCTAGAATTTCTAAAATAGGTACGAATGAATTTTTGTTAATGGGGAAAACATATATCTTGCGACGTTTCCATTGTTGCTAAGCTATTATTCGAAACAAATCACAAAATAATCTTAAAACACAATTATTCAGATTAATATCTGGTTTATCTTATTAGATTCTTATCATCTCTTTTATTTTCTTTATGTATATATGCACAAGTATTTTCTATTTAATATTAAAAGATAGGATGATATATTTTTTGGATTAAAATGCATAGATGTAAAAAAAAAAAAAAAAATGAACGTTATAAAAAATTTCTGATTAAAATTTCCTTTTAATTAAACTGTAATTTTACTCTTTTCTCTTTGCAAGATAAAGAGACCGATAATTAAAGAAAATTAACTAAAAGAGATAACTAAATGAATTTCAACATTGACAAACCGGGTCCATTTTTCGATTTTTATATATTTTACCATTTACCAAACAATAACGCATACAAATTTAAGTAGACTTATGTAATTGTTAAGGTGGTTTTTTTTTTTTTTTTTTGTAGACGGTGGTCAATATCTTTTAAATTCCACTTAAAGAGAAGAGGGAAAAAATTATTTAAACGATTAACTTCGTTGAAATTAAATGAAGAAAGATTAAATTCATTTTCTCCCAAGCACAGATAAATCGTAGAAAATTCGTGAAATACATATCCCATTATAAATTAAACTAAAAGGGGAAAAAATAATCGATAGAAACGATCAAATTTTTAAAGAACGTTCTCAAAAAAAAAAAAAAAAAAAAAAAAATCCGTACTACTGTTCATCAAAAGTACAGTTGAAAGGTTTTCCCATAATTTTAAAAAGTAGAAGCAAATTAACTGCCGAGTTAAAAATGATCTTAATTATCTCATTTTCTACGCTATTCGAAATTTCATTAGACATTCTTTATTTTTTTAAATAAGTCGTGTGAATGCAGTTAATTAGGTTACGAGAAAAAAAAAGTCAATGTAAATCTATCCTCAAGAGAAAACACAAGGTAATTAAGTCATATATAATATAACTATCAATGATTTTTTTTTTTTTTTTTTTGCATCTGCTATTCAAAACCTGCATAATCGATTACAGTTAATTAAATAGTGTATGATAGAAGGCATCATTTTATAAAACGGAAAAATGAAGCTTTAAAACAGAATATTGCATAAAAAGGATGTTCTCTTTCCTTTGATGTTAATTTCGAGGGAATTCACAGGTTTTTATTCTGCATTTCAAAGAAAAATACTAATGATTATGATAAATAAAATATGCAGTCAAGCGTGTTGAAAAGATGTTAATGATTTACAGAGGGTCAAGTAACATGAACTTGATGTAGTTCCCGAAAGGTCTTTTATTGCTTTAGAGGCTCTTAATTTCATTTCACTTAAAATTAAAAATTCTCACATCCTAAAATCTAATACTTCAGAAATACTGGTTTTTTTAAACAATTTCACCACTATGATGGGAAAATAAATAAATAAAAATTAAATTACATTAAATTACCATGAATTCCCAACGGTACCGCCTCATCCTCAACCCATTTTCTTAATTCGAATTTCTTTTTCATTCCTAAAAAGACGATTCCTTTCACACTACTTTGTTTACATTTTCACAATTTACACTTACTTATTACTTCTAACATTTTTTTTTATGCATAGGATATTTTTTAATCTAAAATACATTACATTTCAATTTGGTAAGTTGTATTTAAAACTACCTTCTTGATAAAATTAAGTATCCAAAAAAATATAACCTCCATTCTCGATGATAAACCTCCCCATATATTCAAAAAAAAATTTAAAATTCTTTTAAAGAAAAGGGAAGACATTTTTCCTAATCAGACGTCCAGATTTTATAATATATATTTGAAGCATAATAGGAAAAAAGTGAGCATAATTTATATTATTTTATAGCGACCTTATAATTACATGACTTTATTACGAACATCACCATGATTTTGAATTAAATTTATCCCATCAATTCGTTTTTATTGCGTTACTACGGAGTCAAATCCAGCATAACAAAAGCATTGGTGATTGATAGGTTGAAAGTTTAAGTGGTCGATTTGATTCTGGAGTTTTCAATAAGTCGATCCATTGATAAAATATTTTAAGTAAATGTTAAAAGTTTAGTCAATATTCAATAATTAGTTGTACCTTTTTATTTCATTTAGAATTTTTTTTAAATGCTATTAAATAACATAAAACACACCGCGAAAGCTACGTGTAACTTATTATACAAAATGTGATAATCCTAGTCCTAGCTTTTGATAATCCTAGTCCTTCCTTTTTTTGTCCTAGCTTTTACATTAGACGTAATAAGTCTAATGTAAAAGCTAGGACAAAAGTTTATAATTCTTGAATAGACTGGTGCGTAGACTGGATGCGTAGGTGTAATACACACAAGGGAATACAATGCAATATGTTTCTAGGAATTGCTCTTTTAGGAGAGATCTAAAACGGAATTACATTACTCCGAACTGAAGTACTCGGAACGATTAAAGAGAATGTGATTAATAATAACGAGTTCACTGCATCGAATGCAAGGTGGACCAACTAAAAAGCAAAATAGGCTCGAATCCGCTATTGATATTGGTATTTCAGTTTAAAGAAAGACAATTTTGTATTTTAGAAACATTTTAATATGGAATCTTCTAGTTTACAAGAATAAATACTATTCGTTTTCGTAGAATAAGTTTTTTTTTTTTTTTAATCTTGATATTTGAAGAGTTTCGGTGAATTGATATAGCTGTTTTACAAAATACTAAAACAATAGAATAAATAGACAACCAAGAAGAAATTTTTTTACTGTATAAAAAATTATGGCGGAGGTGAAATAAATATAATCACTTAACTTCGGATAACGATAAGATTATTAATAATAGAAAGTAAGTAAAATAAATATACCTTTGATTCTACATTTGGTTACCAAACTTTCATTCATAAACTACAACATTAATCAGTCGGCCACATTACGCAACCTAAGATTTGCGTACACTAAGGCTAATATTAATTTTGAAGCGAATTAAAATAATTAAAAGTAATTTTACTAATTAATTTGACTACATTAACGTTTTAAGGTTCAAATCCGTCAGGATAATCAATTTACTTCTTTACAACGAATACAAAACCAGAAATAGTTGTCACAGCCTCCTTCTTCTAGGGTTAGAGAGCCCTCCTAAGACGAAAAATTTAATGTGCGAGATGCGTTTAAAAAAGTATCCGACCATAATTTTTTTATCCATAAGCAAATAAAGCTTACAGATAATAAAAAAAAAAAAAAAAAAAAAACGGTTTGGCGTGATTTGGATCACATATGTCGATGACCTTTATGCATGAACTTTTTTCTGTCAGCAGAAATTGTCAGACCACACTGATGAGAGTGGAATTGTAACAAGCCCCGTTGGATTATCATTTTTGATAAAATGAACTTAAACATCACTATTTCATAAAATTTCACTTAAAACTTGGGGATAGTTTCCCGAGATGAAAGAATCCGCAAGATTCAACAAGCCATTAAAAAAAAAAAATCTGATGGATCACACTAGAAACTTCCTCATTTATTGGCGGTCTGGCGACAAAAGTTTCTGCGGATAGGAACAAATTCTACGCGAAAATACATTTCTTAAAACAGCAAGATTTCTAGGGGGGGGGGGAAACCCATTCAATTTGCGAAAAAAAACTATTTATTTAAATAATAATCATAAAATACTTCTGAAACTCAACATAGACTTTCTTTCAAAAAAAAAAAAAAACTAAAATACCAATATCAAAGGCAGATCCGAGTCTATTTTACTGTTCCGTTGATCTGCCTTCCATTAGATGCAACGAACTCAAGACTATTGATCACACCCTTTTAAATCTTTCCGGGTACTTCAATTCAGAGCAATACAATGTGTTTCTAAGAATTCTTAACAGAGTAGTTCCTGGAAATATGTTGCATTGTGTTCTCCTGAGTGTATTACACCACCTACGCATTCAGTCTGAGCAACAAATCACGCTTCTTTAGCTTCATCTGTTTCCGCACGAAAAATTAATGTAGTATATTTATTGAGCCTCACATATCTTGCCCACGATATCGCATTCAACAATACTAATAATACACATGTTTGGAATATAATAGAATCTATTTTATATATTTTCTTTCATTAAAAAAGCAGTACTTTTCCACAAGAAAAAAAATAAATAGTACAATCCACAAAGCTTATCAATATTCAGAGAGAGAGAGAGTCCTATAGGATAAAATAATTCTAAGTTTTCTTGTTTTCAGAAAAGTATAGTAATACGTTTCATTCAAAATGCTGTAAAAAATGTGAATATTAAACTGAAACGCAGAACAGGTTTGAATTGATAGAAATTCGCAATGCAGAATTCCCTGAAGAAATCTCTAGTATCTAATGAAATCGAAAGAATTCCCTTTTTCGCTCAGCGAACTACAATGATTTGAATCTGAATGCTTGGTTAAAACGTCAAGAATTCCATTTCTAGAGGCAATTGAAGAGAAATCAATACACAAGAGAGCATTGTTAAAGCGAGAAATAATTTAAAATAGGTTACTGTACTATGTTTTTGCTGAGAAAAGGAAGAAAAGAGAATATGTACGGTAATAATTTGCATCGTAGATTTCTCGTGCTGAAGAAAAATGTTTAAAAATTTAATTCGATTCGGTTATTGTTAGGAGGTTAGACTATACGATTAATTTTCATTTATTTTTAACATTGCTTCCTTTGTTTCAGTGAATAATTTATTGATTAAAATAGAACTTTCGTACTTTTAATACATGTAGAATTTATAACCTGGAGAAATTCTAAAATTCTTTATTTTAGTAAGATTTTGAGTTTAAGACACAAAAAAATTACGTTACATAAAAGAAAAAAGCTAACACTCGATAAAACTTAAGAATTCCAAATGAGTAAGAGTCTAAACGTGTATTTAAACGAAACTAGCTTAAATCTGTGCTAAATAAATGTTTGTTTTGAATTAACGCCGTTCAAAAGTTGACCATGCATCTTGCAATTCTGAAACATGATCAAGTGACAAAGACGATGCTTGAAACGTATCACGCTCTGTGAGCTACCGCACCGCACCATTTGACGATTCTGAGCCTAATTATACCTGGTTCCTTTGAACATGTAATACAGCCACGATTATTCTGCAAGATTATCTTTAATAGAGTCGCAGAGAATTCAAATCAAAAGAGATTTTACAGCAAAATATAATAATTTAAATAAACTGCATTGAGTGAGTGAGTGAATGTAAAGTTTATTGGCGCAAGAGCCAGATATGGCTATGCTGCGTCAAACAAGATTAAACTGTGGTCTAGGCGTGAAGTTGAAAAAAAGATAAGTAATTGACAAGAAGGAGGGTCGAAAATAGAGAAGGATCGCTAGGGTATCCCGGGAGTGCGTCACCCGTATAAACTACATCGAATTCACGACACTGGGATCTGTCGTGATTTTCCCTTCAACTATTTGGGTTTTATTCGTATTGTGTTTCAATTCAAAATTCCTCCTGATAAAATGAAACATGAATTGTGCGAATTAAAATGAAATTCTGAAGTGAAGTGAAGTGAATAGATTGGATAAATTGCATTTGTAAGCAGCGAAGAACTGAAAACTGGACTGGAAACTTGGAAGTCAATTCGTTGGTGAAATTGAATCTGTAACTGAAATAATTGTGACCATTTTGTCAAGAAGTTTTCGAATCATAGCCAGGAAGGTTTGACTTTGGGTTAAAGACTCGAGCGCTCAAATCCAATTATTATATTTACTCGACCCGGAGTGAGCAGATAAGCGATAGATAATTTGTATTTCAAACAATAATGCAGTTATTTTTACGAAAAGTAACCATAGATGCAGAAGAGAAGAAACATACTTTAAATATTCATGACTTGAATAAAAGAACTTGATCTCTCTTCTATCTTTATTCATTTGACAAAGTAAATTTGAGACTCTTTTTGGTAGTTTTTGAAATAGAAATTACGCGGATTTGCGAATTTAATTAATACATAAATATGTATATTTTTTTATGCGTGCAATTTAAAATATTTTACTTATTTTTCTACAACTTAACACCTGTTCAAAATGCAGTGCTTAAATTTTATGTCATGGAAAAAAAATCTATAATGCGAAAATATATCCTTTGAAAACAACTTCTTTTTAATAAGAGACAGCAGACACGCAAAAAACAAAAGTATAAGATAAAAAGGCCAACAGGAAAATATATATTGATATGTGAAACAAATAAACTTTACAAACTCGTGAAATGAAATTTTTTGGTTAGATTCTCAGCCTTATGATGAATGTTACATCTAATTGCTGGTTAGATAGTTAATTTTAGCATGAAAATTCGGCAACACAAAATGAATAAGAAATACAAAAATATCACTTTCCCCCCAAACGTTAATATTTACTGTCTATTTTGCTTAGCTAGGAGACAAGATAACTTTTAATTGTCATCAGATTGTTTAAGGATCTTCGAAACCGTAAATTTTTATTCTGTGAATACAGAATAAGGTATTTTTAACCACCTACTTCAATTTAACAACATCGGTCATAAAGAAATAGCTTGAGATCATGGTAATTAGGTTACAGCGAGTTATTAAATAAAACAGACTCATTATGTGTATAGAAAAATAATTTAAAATATTATAGGAAACTTTTCGTCACTAATTTTATTACAGGAATTTAAAGTTCAAGAAAATTGAAAAGCTTAATTTCAGTCAGAAAAATACTAAAGAGCAATTCATAATACACTTCGAATATCATTCGCATTTAAAAATATTTATAAATAAAATGTGAAACTTGGATTTTTATAATGAAGTCCTTTCAGAATTGGTGTTCAGGTGAATTATTTAAATTCCTCTTTCATGCTGATGAGTTAAAACACCAATTTATAAATATTTAAGTGAAACTAATTACATATTTTAAAAACGAAAATCTTCGAAAATTCCTTTCGAAGATATAGAAATTATTAAAAGAAAAACTTAATTCTAAAATTTTCTATACGTATATACAGTGGCACAAACAATTGAGGATACACCTTACTTTTACTTGATAAATCCAACTTTCAATCAAAATAACACCATAAACAGAAGTGCAAACGAATTTTTATTCTTAGACATAACAAAAGGTTTAATTAACAGTAAAAATAAAGAAAAATCAACGACAAAATTCTAAAATAAAACTTTTTAGAGGCATTTCAAATAAACCTAAGCAGATTTTTACCTCAAAAAATTGAGAATACACAAATGAAATTTTTGTTTAACTACCACTTGATTTCTTTTTGCTTGCTACTAATAATCTAAGTTTGGGAAATTTTATCCTAAACTTTTTCAACTGTTATTTCTGTCTTTTGAAGTTGGTTATGAGAATATAAAGCTGTAATTTTAAATGGAAAATGGCTCCTCGGAAAGAGACTAGTATTGATGTAAGAAAATTTATATTAAGGTTATTTAAGAAGGGAAAATCTTATCGTGAAATAGCTGAAATTGTCGGTAGAAGTCACTCGTGTGTCCAGAAAATCATTGGGAAATTTAAACGCGATGGATTAATTCAAAATAAGAGTGGAAGAGGAAGGAAAAGTATTCTGAGTGATGTAGCTAAAAGGAAAATTTTAAAAGATATCAAGATTAATCCTAAACTGAGTGCAGTCAAACTAGCTGCAGAAACTTCTCGAATAATCTGCAGAAGTGTAAGTGCTGAAACTGTGAGAAATGTGATTAGACATGCTGGATATAGCAGTCGAGTAGCTAGAAAGAAACCTTTCATAAGCTTACAAAATCATAAAAAGCTTTTGGAGTTTGCAAAAACTCATCAGTTGAAGACAGAAAACTTTTGGAAGAAAGTTATATTTAGTGATGAAAGTAAATTCAACATTTTTGGAAGCGATGGTCGTCACACCGTTTCGAGAAAGCCGAACACCGCTTTGGATCCAAAAAATTTACGTCCTACAGTTAAACATGGTGGTGTCTCCATCATGGTTTGGGGTTGTATGGCTGCAAATGGGATAGGAAATTTAGTTTTTATAGATGGTATAATGGATCATAAGCTTTATATAGACATACTCCGCAACAATCTTAAAGAAAGTGCACAAAAATTGGGTTTAGATGGAAATTTTATATTTCAGCACGACAACGACCCCAAACACACGGCACGTAATGTCAAAATGTGGTGTCTTTTTCATTGTAAACAGCAATTGCACACACCGCCACAGTCCCCTGACATCAATGTCATAGAAAATTTGTGGGCCACACTAGAAACAGCGGTCCAAAAACACCAGATTAGAAACAAGCCCATTTAAAGCAAGTGTTACAAGAAGAATGGGATGAAATATCTCCAGATACCACTAAAAAATTGGTCTAATCGGTACCAAGATGTTTGGAGGACATTATAAAAGCCAAAGGACATGCAACAAAATACTGATACTGTCTATGCATGTAATACATCGAAAAAATTTCATTGGTGTATCTTTAATTTTTTGAGGTAAAGATCTGCCTATGTTTACTTCAAATATTTGTGAAACTTTTAATTTTAGATATTTTTTTGTTGATTTTCGTTATTTTTACTGTAAATTAACCCTGTTATTACGTGTAAAAGTAAAAATACGTCTTCTATTCTAGTTAATGTGTTATTTTCATTAAAAGTTGGATTTATCAAGTGAAAGTAAGGTGTATCCTCAATTGTTTGAGCCACTGTATGTGTTTTACAGGAATTGTTTTTTGACACTAGTTTTTTCTCTCCTTTTTTCAAATAACTAACATGAAAGTACAACTAAAAGAAAGAAAAGGGGGGGGGTTAGTTTAGTTTATATTAACGTCGCACTAGAAGCAACACGAGGGCTATTGGCGACGGACCTCGTAATTTTGAACCACGGTCAAGTGACGAGGACGACACCTGAGCTGGCACCCCCCTCTCCTAACATCCACACCACGCCAACGGGAGGACTTTGGACCCCGAACAGATTTCAGCCCCAGCTACACGGCGGGTCTTTGGCAGCCAAGGATCGAACCCGCGACTGAACGAAAACCGCCGGTCGCTAGTCCACGACCTTGACCGCTAGGCTACCGCGGCCCCAAAGGGGGGGGGGACACGGCAATTATCAACATCATTTTAATTTTTAGAAAGCTTCGAGATTGAATATATAATAATAAATCATTTAAAATTATATTTGATATATGCGTAACAAGAGAATTATAAATTAATCGGAAGAGTGCGTACAGTGAATGAGTGAGTGAGTGTGGGGTTTTATGGCGCAAGAGCCAAAGCAGACAATGCTGCGCCAAACATTTGTTAAAATCAATTGCAACTACATTATTCTAAAAACAAGAAAGAAACACAACATAACAAAAAAGGAGAGAGGTAAAAACTTCTAATATGATGTAAAAAGTCAATTTGTTTTATAAAAACAAATAAGTTACGGTGGGTGTTTTCCCCCACCAAGTCAGATAAGTTTAAAACTGAAGAATCAAAGAAAAAGTGACGATGATCGTACAATGAATGAAATAAAATTACATAAAGTAAAAATTAACGAAGTTAAATGGTGTAAGAGCCAGATGTGGCCGTGAAGCACCAAACAAGGTGTAACTGTGGTCTAGACGTTTGGAAATAAAAATCATAAGTTTGACAATATTTAGGATCAAAAATAGAGAAGGATCGCCAAGGTTTCCCATGCTTATCAAAGACAATAAACCTATGGGAAAGAAAAAGATCACGAAGCTGCCTAGGGATCATAATATCCGTACCTACCTAAAAAAGACAAGCCCCTGAGGTCAAAATTACATAAATTGTTTACCTACATCAACACGAAGAAAAACAATTATGATCGTTTCTGTTTATTAAAATATAAACATAAATTTTTCAAGGCTGAATTTAGAATTTAATTTTTCCAAAAAGAATAAATCATTTATCGTATGATACATAAATAACAGTTCATTGTGTTCTTATGTTGAAATTCATGGACTCAAATCATGGAATAGGAAACAAATTTACGATAGCAATTGTTTTAAAAATTGTGACTTCTCCGCTAATATTCGTTAAAATTAAAATACAATCTGCTCTACAAGCAGAAAATCATTTGCACATTACGGAAAAGATTTCAGAGTTCCCCTCCTCTTAATTCGATTTTTTTTTTCATTTGAAATTTGTGATAAGAATCATCTGCTACCTTTTTTTATACACAAGAACACACAAAAGCTTTTATTAGCTTAATGGGTTCTAAATTGACAAATGGTTGGAGAACTAAGTAAATGCGCTTTTCGGAGCGAATGTATTCATACCAATAAATTTTAAAACTGTAAAAATCGTGGTTCTATTATACCCAAAAAATAAATATATTATACATTGAATTCTAAAAGAAAACAAGTTGAATTTCTGATTAAGAATAAAACCTAAAATTATTCAAAATCCAGACATAATTAAGAGGGTACCAGCCTCAAATTTCGAACAAAAATCCTCCTACTCAAATAAATGAGAATGATTTTTAATCGAATGTTTATTATGTTTCATTTCGAACATCATCATCGTCGATTTCCCCGTAGAAATTACAGAATATTTGAATTTATCGAATGATATTGAGTCATTTTTATTAGAACGACATGACAATACAATAAGCAAAAGTTAAAATCGATACTTAACTACTGAAATGACAAATTGCTTTACTAACATCGTAACTTAGAAACAACATGTGGGCTATTGGCCCTTATGTTATTTACCCCCATGATGAGGAACATCACACGAAGAAACAACACGAGTGCTATTGTGAGTGAGAAACGGTGAAGTTTCATGGCGCAGGAGACAGCTATGGCTATGCTGCGTCAAACAAGGTGTAACTGTGATCTAGAAGTTTGAAAAAATGGTGAGAAGAAAAATGTTGACAAGGAGAATCGAATGACAAGGAGAATAGAGAAGGATCGCAATGATACCCCGGAAGCGCGTCACCGGTGTTTACCAAAGACGGTAACACACTATAGGAAAGAAAAAAGACCATTAGAGTGCATCAGGTGAGTGATGCCCGCATACACCTGAAGAAGGTGAGCCTATGAGGACACACGAGGGCGAATGGTGACGGATCTCGTAATTCTGAGCCTCAGTCCAGTGACGAGGATGACACTTCAGCTGGCACCTCCCTCTCTAAACTTCCATATCACAACAATTGGGAGGATATTGAGCTTCGAATGATTTAACGTGCATCAACCCTGGCTACACGGCGGATCTTTAGTGACATGAGGACTCGATCCAACGGCTCGACGAAAACCACCGTTCACTGGTCCGCGCCCATGACCACGAGGCTACTGTGGTCACTCTAGCAAGACGCAGATGGAAGTCTATAGTGACAATTGATAAAATATGGATTTATTTGATTAACAATCTAAAACGAGCGATTTTCAATAATATTTTGGAAAATAAAATTGTCTACATTATTCTTAAGAAACTCTTTCTAAAATAATCATGATACGGGATCAATTTGTTATAACGGCAAGTTAAAAATAAATGTATGTAGCGCCAAATTCATTTTTTTGAAAGAAAACTTTGAAGGATCAATATTTGATCAAAAAAATTCCAGTTTGATAAGCGAAAGACACTGTCGAATTAAACTACATATGGACATGCCACAATAAAATGCTACATAAATAACAATGAACGAATAAAAAAAATTATTTAAATGTACATAATTCACAGAAATACTTGTTAATTACCTCAATATTACCTTAATGAACTATAGAACATTTAATTCATTAAAATGTAGTTTAAGAAACCGACATCTACATACACTAGATAGACTTTCAAAAGCTGATCAAGAGAAATGGCATAAAATTGACTTGATCACTTTGGAGAAAAAATTAGATTTTCATTAAAAAATTCGAATCTGAACTATATTGAAGTACCAAATCCAATTAATAGAAGCAACACAAGGGCAAAAGGCAACAACCTCGTACTTTTAAACCTCGGTCAAATGATACCAGATACCAGAGCTGGCAAATCCCTTTCCTAACTTCCACTCATTGCCACGGGAGGACTTTGAACCTCGACTAATTTAAAGTGCATCAGCCTAAGCTACACGGCTCGAGCCCACGACTCGACGAAACCCACCGTCCCCGAGTCCGCGACCGTGGTCAATAGGCTACTGTGGTCACAGAAGCAATTATAACTGAATCTCTCTCTCTCTCTGTGTGTATATATATATATACAGTGGCATACCCAGAAAATAATTTGGGAAGATGCTTATCGTCATTGCCTTGATAGAAGTAATTTCTTTAGTTTATAATTACTATTTGCTAAAAAGTAAAGAATAAGACTTGTGAATCTTATTTCTCCCATTTAAAACTGTTCCGAGTATTGATATAATTTTAGAAAGTTATACAAATTTAAAAAGTAAAAATCATTTACGAAAAATAATTACGATACCATGAGAGCAAAATTTGTATTTTTTTTGGGGTGGGTGCACTTTTTCAGGGATGCAACCTCCCCCTCGTTTCATCTACAAACACAGAACCAAAGGCATTCTTTCAGAGACAGAAAAGACTTTTCTGTCTGTATCTCAAGAACCTGCTTAGTTGAAATCCTTTTTTCCCCTTTATGATGAAAAAAAAAAAAAAAAAAAAATTAAGCATGAGCAGAAAAAGTTCTAATGTTTCAAAGTTAGAATATCTACAATAGTATAATAAAAGAAAGAGCCTGAAATATCTCAATTTCGAGGAGAAATCTTCGAGGGTGCATAATCCCTTCTCACCCCTATGGATACGTTTCTCTCTCTCTCAGTTTATATAAATGTATATATGTATGCATGTACGTATATATATATATCTGTGTGTGTGTATATATATAAATTTGACACCGTTCAAGTGGATAAATCATTTGAATTGGTATTTATAATGTCCACTATTTATTTCTGCATCCATTTGCTTCAGTATTAGGTGGGGGGGGAACCTACAGCAAGAAGAGTACGTTAATATCGAAAATTTTAATACACACACAGCGAATATAAAATTCAACTACTTATATTTTTTATTCCTTCTTATTTTATATTATTTATATATATATATATATATATATATATATATATATATATATATATATCAGATGCATACATATACAGAATACATATAGAAATACATATCAGATGCTTCGAAAATTTAAAAGACAGAAAGATAAATTTTACATGTAAGTTTCTTAAAGATATTGAACAGAAACCTAAGTATAATTATGTAATAGCAATATAATTAAATAAGTTTGTTATCTATAGCTAAGAAAAAGTTAAATAGAAGAACGTGTCAGACATACCACTGTATTTAAATTGTGAGCAAATAATTGTTAAAAAAAAGGTAAATTTGGATATTGAAAATATTATTACTTTATATTGGGTGGCCGCGGTAGGTTTGCGGTTATGGTCGCGACTCGCCACAGGCTGTTTTCGTCGAGTCGTGGGTTCGAGTCTTGATGCCACTAAAGACCTGCAGCGTAACCGAGGCTGGTGCGCGTTAAATCTGTTTTGGATCAAAGTAATCCCGTGAGCATCATAGTGTGGAAGCTAGGAGAAGGGGGTGCCAGCTCAGGTGTCGTCCTAGTCATTTGACCAAGGTTCAAAATTGCGAGGTCCGTCGGCAATCTCTCTCTAGTGCGACGTTAATAAAACTAATCAATCATACTTCATATTAGATGAAATGAAGACAGTGGTGTTAGCGAACGGATTCCCGACTTTTTTTAGTTTGTGACTCTTTCAGGAAAGAAATTAGAAACATGGTTGTATAAAATCTTGTCAGAAACTAAGCTACTCAACATTTTAAGTGCTAAATCAAAATTGATTACATTTAAAAACATTGGAAATTAATTTCAAATGAACTTCGCATGTTATATTAACATTTCATTACTGACATTTAGTACCGGATTGGTACAAGATCCAAGTTCTATATCAAAATAAGTATATAATAATTAACTATCATAATAAACTACAAGACCGATGGTATATAGGAACACTTCAATATGATTGTCAATCACTTCAAATTCTCTGAAAAACAAATATTTTACTCTAATTATAGGATATCTAGTGATGGCGCAAACAATCAGATGTTAATTGGGAATCTGAGGACAGTTAGAGTTCTATATGGTCTTACTAAATTAATCATTAACGGTCTCACAGGGCCATTAACAATTGAAATGCTTCCAAGATCAATAGGTGTGGACTATTCAAGGCATTACAACACGCTATCCTATTTATTTAATCAGTGTCTATTATAGTAACTATAGCAATTAATTAGTGTCTACATATATCACAGATTCTCAAACAGGGATGCGCGCTAAGGATACACGGGCGACTTCGATGCCAATGGATCCGAAAGGAAATTGCAAAACTACGTCCACTCCAAAAGTCATTCAAAATAAAAACAGATCACAGTTATCTCTATTATTCAAACAAATAAGTGCCGAAGATTCATTTATATGAAATCAGTAAAAGGAACAATATCTTTCTAGAAATAAAAGAAATATTGCAATAGTAACAAATACTGTCTCAGAAACTCAAATTAGAATTAGTAAACTGCATTCCTCGCATAAAACTTTTATTAGAATCATTTTTCCCCCAATGAAGAAATTCACTACGAGAGAAACTTAAGAAACACGGTAGTAATAATAATAATAATGTAAAAGCGGTGGACTTGAAGAGTTAAATAATTATATTTACAAAGATTCGAATAATGTTTTTATGATTTAAAACCTCACCAAAACTTTTCACGTTCCTTCCTAATTAAAAACCCTCAGGAATTTACCTTCTTCAGATAGATAAGGACATCATGATAACCAGGCACCCTAATGATCTGTTTTCTTTCTCATAAGTTTTACTGTGTTTTTGGTAAACATAGGGTGCCCCGCCCCCGAGATATCCTAGCGATCATTCTCTATTTTCGACCCTCTTTCAAGTCAATTCTTTTTTAATTTTCTTTTTTGTTAGTTAAACGTCTAGCTCTCAGTTACACCTTGTTTGGTGCAAAATGGCCATATCTGGTTCTTGTGCAATTCAATGTCCTCATCACCTAATTAAAAGAGATTATTCAAATGTCAATCTTGCAATATTTAGAAAAAACAGGGAGACCTTCGTGAAAATGGCTGGCTATAGAATTTGATCGAATTTGATCCAGGATCTCTAAACAAAACAACTTCATGTGCGACAACTCTAGCCAATAACATTCAAATTTTTAAATAATAGATAAACACTTGCGAAATAACAAAATTACTAAAGTCTAAAAAACTCCTCAAAAAACCACACTTATTGATGTTTACTTTTGGGTGTACGATTTTTGGGTTAGGGGTATGATGGAAAATGTTTGAAAACAAGTATTACACCAGGCGACACAGCGCACAGAAATTCGAAATCCAGAGTTTCGCATTTGTCGACAGATTGCAAAAGAGGAAAAATCAAATATTCAGGATTCATAAGGAAAGAATGGATATTTGTCAGACTACTAGAATTTCAAAGCAATACTTTCGGATGTAAATTATGTCTATTCTGAACAATAGTTTCTAACTGACATTTTTGTTAATGAAATTGCACTGAAAGTTTCAATATATCTTAGAATGAAAGAATAAAAGGGAAAGTTTAATAAATGTGTTACTTCAATAATATTTAATGAATTCATAGCTTACAACAAATTCCAACATTCACACTCGCGTTTTTCAAATCTTATTTCCGAATGAGCAATATTATTCGCATTTCGAAAACTTTTAGTATCAGTAACCGATGAGTAAGCACGAGAGAGGAACGATGGGGGGAAAAAATGCTCTTCCAGATATTCCTTTCAATACTTTTTATCTAAAACTTCTATAACCAGAGCCATCTTTTATCCGCAGAGTCAGAAAAAAGGAAAGAGGAATCCATAAAAAGAGGTCATCTTAAAGCTTCTGAAAAACAAGTTTTCCTTCCTTTAAGCGCTCCCGAAATTCCATTTTTTGCGGGAATTGATATCCGGGGAACGGAAGAGACATCCTCAAAGAAATCTTGGAAAGGGATTTTTCAAACAATAGGTCGAAACACGACTGACCGGAAGTTTTAAATTTTTTTTACGTCAGTTCTTGAGCAAACAATATTCGACTGTATAAGCGGAATTCATGACCAGACAGTTGAATAAAGTTTCAAGCACATTTATGTCAGTCAAGTTTAGTGCTTTTCTAAAAACTGCAATTCAGTATTACAAAATGCCTTCCAAGTCAATTTCTCAATTCTCAAAACTTACTGAATGACATTCAGTAATTCATCAAGGCAGCCTTTAAGGCATAGAATATGCTTTCAGCAGACATTCAACAAAAAACAACATTATAAAATAATGTGTCTGCTTGATGGGTTCAAAAGTTTGAACGGCGGAAGACATTGGTGACGATTCCTAACTATTGGTCAGATTATAAGAACGACAATTGACATGTTGCCACATTCTTCTAACTTCCACTTTAAAACCCATGAGTATTTTGAAGCTCGAATCCATTTTAAGTGTATCAACTATCATTCCGTATAGATGCATCTGAAGAACCAAAATTTCAATTGCTTCACTTCAGTTAAAAAAAGATGCTCAATTATTCATTAACATTTCTCTTAGAAGCAGTCCGAGGGCAATTGGTGATGAGCATCGTTATTTGACTATGGTTTAGTCAAATAACACAGGTATCTCAATTTTTATATGACTGAATTACAGTCAACTAACGAGGATAATACCAGAGTAGACACCCCCACTGTCCTGATTTCCGAACGAAACGTTTTTCTTTCATCATGGTAAAAAATTTAACTGAATGATAGTGCTGGTTCAGTTGGCATTCAATTAATATTTGATCGTCGTTGCCGTACCGAAACGTAGGCACAGAACATCTAAATATTTGGCGTGCATCAAGTACTCTTCTACTCAAATAACGATTTGACTGAAAGATTGTCGGCAACAGGCTCGATGCCGTTACCACTTGGCTACGAGAGCGGCAAAGGGGGGGGGGTTGTTACGATCAAGATGCGAAATTGTGCCTCGATTATCGATAGTTGATTTAATAACACAAAAAGATGAACCCAGCAATTTTCCACTAAGTTAACGTCTACAAATAAGCAATACAGATTTTAAGCGTTTAATTTGATCAAATACGATTATAGATTTTTTTCACAAGTATTTCGGTAAGAACTAAAGAAAAGGCAATTAATTATTTTAATACTAAAATAAAATCAATACGAACGGATCACAAACTCATGGCTAGAAGATTCTTTTTTGAATATTATCACATAAAAATATTAATTGCCTTTGAATATTATCATATAAATCCAAAGTTACATTAAAACTGAAAGAATGAGTATGACTTTAGAATGTGATCGAAATTCTTCAGCATTACAGTTTTTTTATTTTCTACATATTTTACTCAAGATTGTAATGATGTGTGTGTTAATGTAAAACAGATTTTATACCAATCTCATTTATTATATAAATTATGTTCATGTAATAAATACTGATTTATTTCTATTGTTTGTAAAAAGTCAATAGAAATTAAAAACATTTTATTCTGAATGATGATGAGATGAGATTTATTTCAAATCGTCTGAATTCGTAATATTCTCTTCAGTTTGCATTTACATATAATGCATTACTTCTCCTTGGAATTAATATACAGATTTTTTTTAAATATATATAGTTAAAAAAGCACAGATTTATATATTGTTATTTGAATTAATTACAATTTAATAATATAAAAGATATATATGTATAAAAGATAAAGATGTATATTATAAGATCAGAGAATTTAAAATGAAATGTACTTGACATGAATTCATTTTCATATATAATGAATTTAATATTGAAATTCTCATAAAGGATGTAAGTCTAGTTTAGGCCAGGTCATCAAAAACGGATTAAATATCCACTTCACTAAAAGTTCGATTTGTGAAACGAATATAAAATTCGTCCAGTGTTTTCCATTGTTTACATCGATAAACGAGATATGTGAATTGAGTTAGAAAAAAGTAGCACATAAAAATGCTCACAGCTCTCTAAATTCCCCTAACGATACGATTTGAGCAAAATGCCAAAAGAGATAGACAGGGGAAAAGACACGCTCACAGAATAAAAACGCGATCACATTGAAAAATGAACGGTTCTTTTCTCGCGAGATTTTCGATTGCCTTCCACCTCCCATACCAAAAAGGATTGGAACGGACAAGAAAAGAACAGAGGACAAAAAGAAGAGAATTTTTAGAATTTTGAGCAAATGCATTCGATTTACGAATGCTTTAAAAAAAATGCAAATGGTCGTAGCAAAGAAAAGGATCGAAGACAACTGATCTGCAATACTATGAAGGACAAAAGTGGGTGGAAGGGGATCCATCAGGGAAAAACGTTCTTTTTTTTCCGGAGTAGATAAAAAAAAAAATGAATGACCACTGGAAAGAATAGGAATGGAGTACAGAAGAGAGAAGGAAGGCAAAGTTTCCACTTACCTTTTATCTGATACCTCTTTCGGGATTGAAATCTTGAGTTACAGGTACTTTACGGGATTGCAGCAGTGCGGGGGCTAACGCTCAAGGATTACGGAAATACAAGTAAACCCGTCTCTGATCTCAGGAGGATATGTTTCGGCAACATATCGAATGAAAGTCTGGGAATGGGTTTTCCATATTTTCGACAAACATGCAGAGGGGTAAAGGAAAGATCTTCGGGAAACAGGATAAATAAATTGAAAATATTTTGTTCAAAACAAAGATTTTTGATGGATGTGTTTACATATCTATCCAGGTTTTTTTCCCTAAATTGTGAAAATACAACCCGTGGAAATTATTTTTGTTATGAAATAGATATATCGCATCTAGGTCCCCAATGTCTCCACAAACTAAGCATATTACGACAGAGATTTACGAATTTTTTTTCTCGCATTACATCACTCATTTTTTTTAATATTTTAAAACAATTACTCTTAGCTGGCACATTTAACGACGAAATAACAATTTAACATGTTTTTAATATTCATTTATCGACAAAAATTTTTTTTATATGTGATAAAACAAGAAATAACCCGATGATGGTGTTATGCACTTTTTATTAAGCACGTATGTATTCAAGCATACGAATATTTTTATAGTATATTATGCAAGTATTTCTTATCACAAATAAATTTTAAAATCAGTTTCAAAGAAGTTAATTGTGTAGTGTACATCTAAATTGCTTTGGATTCTTTTCGAAAGCAGCTTAAAATGTGTAGGTCAAAGATGACCTTTAAAAAATTTAGCGTCACACAAGCAAGATTTTTCGAAAAAAATTAATCAGCAGAAAATATATTCGTTCTTTAACATAAAAAATAAGAAAGTTATGATTTAATTCATTGAACATCGCACTAAACTGAAGGCAAACGGACATCATAAATTTTGAACCATGATCAAATAATGATTGAAAATGACATTATAGATCCCGGGGGTGATGAAAAGACTTAGTAAACTAAGTTTTCTTTAAGAAATAAAAAAAAATATTTACTGGGTATATTTTACGATATGCGTTTTACTGCATAATTTTTTTTTTTTTTTTTCATGAAGTGGATTGGTATAGTTTTATGAAAGATGAAACTGCTTTTGGCACGTAAGATAAACGCAAATGAATAAGATATTACTATAAGTAAGCTACGGCGGCTAGTGTGTTTGCCTCACCATTTTTGGGAAATTGTTTTTCACCTCGTGGCGGGCATCAATTGACCTATGGTTGAAGATTCCAACTCCCAATCTTTAGGTCAGAAGAAAACTCGTCCGGTCTTGTTTAATAACGCCTTAGAAGAACCGAAAAGGAATTCGCTGTGGGTCAGTTATCAAGCATTTTTATTCCTATTCGCTTTTGCTGAAGGAAGCCGCCGCAAAGCAATTTATCACGCAATTTCAATGCAATTACTCAAGCAAGATGAATCAAAGATGAAGATTATATCAAACAATTACATTTACATTAAGCAAACAAAAGAAACAACGTAAAAAATAGATATAATTCATTTTTAGTTAAAAATTTGTTCTAATATGGGTTTCATGAAAATGATGAAACATGCTAATATGCAAGTAATCAATAAAACATACACGCACATTTCCCCCCGAAATATTTATATTACAAGAAATTGAAAAATCCATTATTTTTTAAAGTAAGAACAGCATCAGAAAAGTAAAATCACACTGGAATACTAGAAACAATAACACACGAAATCAATTATATGAACAAGCGTAATTAAGTAGTTTTAGAAACATGCTTTTGAAATTATTAATAAAATTTTTATAAGGGAAAAAAAAAGGTCAATAATTATAGCAACTATTCTCCATCAGAAAATCTAAACAAAAGAAAATTAATTAATAAGAAAAAATATCGAAACATTTTCGTAATGAAAAATTAAAATATCAAAATTTCAAATGCAGGAAAAAAAAAGTTGCGTTTATAAAATAACGAAAACGTTCTCTCCCCCCCCCCCAAAAAAAAGAGAAAAAATTACTTGAATGATAAAATACTCTGTTTAATCTTTATTTTGAAATGCATTGTGTACACTAAAGGACTTTTCTCATTAAAAAAATAATATTTAGACTTTTTTTTTCTTCTAAAAATCAAAGCCATTTTTTAAAAGCTCATTTAGTAACGGCCCCCCGCGGGGGTCCAGGGGGAGAAACAAATTCAATAAAATGGAATTATTTAACTTTTAGCTCAATGATTATTGAAATAGTTAAGAATTGCTACTATCAAAGCAATGGCCAGTTTCTTTGGATCAACATATATTTGTGATAAACTCGTTCAGCTTTGTACATTAACAAACAATAAATCTTAACTAATGGAATATTTTGGATTGCTGCGGTTAACTGTCGCAAAAATTGGTGGACTATTAAATTTATTTTACAAGGTCAATGCCATTTTTCACAAAGAAATTTTTTTCTTTCTTTGGGGAGCACAACATTATCTGGATAAACATTAAAAAAAATTAAAAATTAGCTTTTTTTGAATAACTTATGACACCTTTCAATAAGTCATAGAAAACTTTTGTAGTCCCTGGTTTAAATAAGTCAGTATCCCGTGGGTATATAGTATCTTGTGCCCTCTCCTATGTTATAATTTCATGCACAAGCAAAACAATATACCGGAGCAGAAAATTCCAACCGATTGTCACGATCAAATTTAAAAGTAGTTTTGTTGTTTTACTTCAAAGTTGTTTACAGTGTTCAATCACAGGGCCAAGCTATCTATCGCACTGTAAATTTTTAATTCCCAATTTGAATTTGATTCCTCTAAATTAATAGTTATTTTATTTTTAGAATAAAGACGAATATTGGAATTTAGAATAAAACGAATACATGAACAATAACGAAGAAAACAGCAGTTAAGTGTTATGAACTTTTTAAAGGGGGAAAAAACAATTGTACCTTTCCTCAAGTTGATTTTTTTCTGAATCCACAATTATCTGTATTCACGTCAAAATAGAAGGCATTGTCCTTAAATATTACATTAATATGACCCAACTGTACAAAAATAAATACATATGCGGACTTGTCATTTGTTTCAAATCTTTGGTTGGATGGTTATTTCAATAATTGTCACACTAAAATTTGCCTCATATAATATTAGAGACTCGATAGAATTAAGCTCTTTAAATACGAATAACTATAGCTCTCCAAACAATAATTAGTCTTTCAAAATCTCGCGAAAGGGAACATAATTAGACAGGAAGAGTTTCGGAGCTCCCGAAATAAAATAATAATAACCATACAATCTCATCAAGCCTGAAGCCGTTCAAATAAACGTTTGAATACACATAACAACGAGGCCATTTAGACGTTTCAAAAATTACTTATCTCCCTAAACTGTCCGAATCATTCCCGTTAAGTAAACGCAGCGTCGAAGCTAAATAAAGCAGGTATTTACTTAAGACACGCAAAGTTTGCATTAATCTTCCACGTTCTGGTAGTGTGTCAGAAACTTCCACGAACCTCTTACGAGAAAACGAATACACACACATTTGCCCTTTTCAAAAGGAAAAGCGAAGGTACAGGAAGGAGAGGAAAAAAATGGCAGAATTCGGGAGCGGCACGTTCGAAGCTTTTGATATGAGTTCGGGCGACATACGCCATTTACGGGTGGAGGTACCTCGCGAGAATGCGAACAGATGTCACGTTCCAAGATGAAGTGCATACAAGACGATGTTCGTGCAGCCGGTAAAAGATTCCCAGTCAGATCCGCCAGAGGAATTTTTATTGCTACTTGTAGACCTTTACATCAGTATTACCTGCATGCATTAAAAGTAGATCTATCAAGATGAAGGGAGGGAGATAAGGAGCAAAGGATGAAAGGTAGTTTTGTACTTCCAAGAGCGAATAATATAGATCAATTCTTTGTTTTATGGTTCTTCGTCCGGCATGAAATAACAACAACAAATTTATCTGCGCGTAGAAGTGAAATTTACAAGGTATGCAATGAAAAACTACGAATTTCCAAACTTTAAGTATTTCAGTATTTCTTGGTTAGGTACAATAGTAATTCCTTAAAAACCATTCCAACTAAAATCAAAATGTTTGATCTAAAAGAAGAGTTTTCAAACCTTCTTTAGCCGAGACCTAGTTTTTATTTAAGATAAATTCAGTGTAGTCATTCACTCTGCCTTTTTAAAGCCATCACAAATGCTTTTTATTATTTATTTATTAATGTCTTGGATTATTTATTAATGTCTTGGATTATTTA
>BMAW01056564.1:329489-518008 GCA_019974015.1 Nephila pilipes
TTATTTATTAATGTCTTGGATTATTTATTAATGTCTTGGATTATTTATTTATGTATGGAACGGTTTAAAGCATTTAAGAAAATGAAGAGAAGAAAATCTATATTTAATAACTTCCTTACCAACAAAATAAATTTATATTTTAAATTTTTTAAATCAAATATAACGTTCTTTCTTCAAAATTTGAGAGTCATGCTATATTTTAGACACAGAATTAATTCTGCTGAGATCCATTAAGATAATGATTGCAATTCATTCGTACATCAAGAAATTAGAATTAAAAAAAATAACCAATGTACATCTTTATAGAAGGCATAACAATCAGTTGTAACAAAACAATTACTTGAAATTCCGCATAATTAAGATTTAATCACTATATGATGTGAAGTATTAAATTGTAATTTTTTTAACATTTATACAATAGTAATTTTAAACACATGATTTAATGAAAATTCAAATGAAACAATACCATTGTTCGTTTCGTCAATTGTTCGTTGTGTGAATATTCGTTGTTGTCTTACAATTTATGGCAATTATTTTAAATTAAAAATTAATAATAGTTTTAAATGCATAAATATTCTCGTTTAACTTAGCTCTAAAATTTAAGTAACCCATTATTTTTCAAAAAGCGAACACACTTTGGCAGAACCTCTTTAAAAATGAAAATGATTCGAGAAAACTTTCATAAAAATGTTTCTTTTAAGTTTGGTAAAGAAAATTGGCAAATGGATAACTTCAACTCAAGTATTTACAAACTATTATTTTGCACACTTATGCAATTGTAAGTTTAAAAAAAAAATGAATTTTTCTGTTAATTAGTAGATTTAGTATTAATAACTTTTGAGACATTCTCTAAAATCTAATAATAATTTGATTTCGAACTATAGAAAATCGGCGAAATAGAGCGCTAGAGTTTTCTCAATATTTAATGACTCAAAGGATGTTTAAGCATAGAGATATTGAAGGGATAAAAAAAAATTCACAGTTACACAATTTAGATCCTACGAGATGAGAATGATGGTATAATAATTAATTTTGGAATATAATTTCGAATTTTTCACATATATAATTAATTGCAACAGTGCGAATATTTGCAAGACTGTCACTTGCACATTGCCCCACTACACACAGTAATATTAATTTCTTCAAACAACAACTATATTTACTTTTAATAATTAAAATACCAGTTACCCAAGTAAAAAATTTAACGATGGTGGATACTTGGTATGTTATATTACACTGCAATGAAACTCCATAAAGAAACTAAAAGATAAGATTTTCTCTTCTCCTATAGCTATTATATTTCCAAATTAGAAACTAATGTTTTTCTTTCGAGGTTAAAGTAGGAGACACTGTCTCAAGGAAGAAAAAAAAAAGTCGCTCTTTTACAACCTGCACCGCAAAAAACGGTAACCATAGAAACAATTCCTACGGGCATACTTAACTAGGCGTATTCTGGGATACAGTTCCATTTTTCTGTCTGCGAAAATAACACACACAGTGGATTTTTCTAACAAGTTACTAACCCCTCGGCATTTTATGTTGAGAACAAATGTGTACTACATATATACATTTGGACAATAAAACGAAAATTTTGTGACTAACGCAAAGCTCATTTTCGAAATAATCTGAAAATTATTTATAAAAAAATTACTTAAGAAATTTAGGCAAAGTTCAGCGATAAAAAAAAAAAAAAGTAAACACTTTGGAAAAATTGGATTTAATGACTAAAGTGATGCCAGGTTGGGGGTACCACTAGACTAATTTTAATGGGGAAAAAATTATGTTAAATTTCTTTACCGTGTAAAGAATGATGAAATATTGCACCAGAGTACAAAATAGTATTGATATTTAACCCCTTCGATACAGATTTATTTTAAAACATTCTTGCGTTTGGAACGATTTAATTTGCTGATGTGCAGAATAGTACATAAAGGGTGTAGATTTTGTGTGAAAATTTATTTATTTGAGCGACATGAAAAATATAGTAAGTATTTTTGTAAATCACATATAAATTTGTAAAAGAAAGGAATTGAAAATAAATATATTCAAGGAATAACAAAATGCAAGAGGATAAATGTTGCGACACTGCTTGCACTGCCACATATTATTTCCCCTAATTTTATTAGAATAAAAGCTGCATCATTTTTTAGGATGTTGCTTCAATACTGTGGAAGACATATTCTCGGGTAAGTGTACCCAGTTTTTCGCCTGCAATCGAAATGATGTATCTGTTCGAAAGACGTCCATTGCAATTATAATTTGGCAAGGTTTCTTGTTCCAGTAATTTTTCATCAATAGCTGAATGAATGGAAGCAATGCGAGAAATGGTTCCGCAGTTGACTTAAGAATGCAAAACATATGCAATATAAAGGGCAATCTCTAATAGATAAAGAATTTTTTTATAGCCACTAACATACTTTCTCATTACAGGGAAGCACACTAATATTCGGGGTCATGTTCGTTAACGCTTCTTACACCTCTATTATGATCAAGAATGCATGATGGTTTCATAATACTTTCGATATTGCCAAATTCTCTTTTACGCGTTTCGCAGCGGGCAGTCTACCCACAAACAAGCTATCACTGAATCACTGGAAAAAACGTCTTCTTAAAACTGATACAAATCACTCTTGCCACGAACAAGAATGCACATGTTTAATTTTGTCCCACTTTGAACGACTAAGTTTTAAGGCAAAACAAGCGCATGACGAAACTAGGTCCTCAAATGTACCCTCGGGTTAAAGAAAGTTTATCAAATAATTAAGAAATAGAAAACTAATTTTTATCAATCCAATACTAAACCTTCTCAGCTATATGATCTTCCTGTGATAAAATTATATTATTCACCATAACTGAGGTTATATTGAATGGTTAAAATTAAACGCACATTACTCAGAAACCCGAAGCTCCGGTTATGCAGAACGGATACGAACGGAACTTCAAATATGTGTTAAGTAGATGGAGTAATGGCTTAGCTGAAAAAAATTAATAGTTATCGGTGGTCAACAACATGCTGAAAGTGTACCATCGCGTCATCAATGGTTCCACGCAGCCTTTCTGAAAAAATGAGGAAAACAAGGACGATATTGGCTTTCAACTCTGCTTTAATATTTACAAGTTCATGACACAAACGATCTTTGAGAAAAAACCCACAACCAGAAATTACAAGGATTCAAATCCGCTTATCTGAGTGGCTATGCTGTCCACTCAGACTATCCTGTATCATCAAAGGAACATGATACGATATGTTCATCTGAGAAGTTCGCTCAAATTACTGTTTTTGAATGTATCGTCGTATGAAGAGTTTGCTCCGTTTAGCATTAACGCAGCAGTGTTCAAACAGCCATTTGTATTAGCACCGAAATAAACTATTCTTCGATTTGATATGATTGTTGCATTGAGAAGCAAAACTAGCGTTGTTGGCGAAAAACCTCATAATTTTGAACCTTGGTCAAAATTATGAGGGCGACACCTGAATTGGCACCTTCCTCTCCAAACGTCCACACCACGCTAACGGAGGGACCTCGATCAGATTTAACGTGCATCATCCCCGCTACATGTCGGGTCTTAAAGTGGCATCAGGACCCGAACACTAGTCTCGACGAAAACAACACCGACTGCTAGTCCGCGACCATGACCACAAGGCTACAGCAGCCGCACAACCTGTTATTTCGGAAATTTTCTGTACCGTTCACCTGAGAATGCACGCCTCACAAAACTATTGGGGGAGGGGGGGGGGGGCTCTGCGAAGAAAAAATAGTGGCTGGAAAAAAACTGTCTGTGATTCCACATCTTTCTACATATGATTATTTTAACGACGGCTGACGCAAGAGATGAAAATTGATGGAACTCCACATGTGGCAGTTCTGTGGGTTCATTAGGACCATTATAGTGAAAATGGACTCGTTTGGCATGCGATGGCTAGTGTTCACCCATTTGTATCCTCGCTAGGAAATGCAAAGTAAAACTAGGACCTGCAAAGTGAGCAATCGGTTTTAATTGCTGCATGACGTGCAACTTGTTACTTAGGCACTTTCTCCATTTCATAGTATAATTACTATTCTTGTTCATTCGCATATGATTTTTTCCCCGCAAAACGCCCTCTATCGGCAAAAATTCAAACAATTTATTTTTCCAGACTAAACCTCGATCTCATGATCCACGTAACACACATCTGTAATTTCATTCCGATCCATTCAGCATAACCGGAGAAACGAGACTTAGGATTTAATTTTAACCACCCGGTATATATCAATATACAAGTAGAATTGAACAGGAAAAATTGCGCTTGTTACGCTCATAATTTTAGAAAACATTGAAGATATATTAATTACAATAATTAGCACGCTTTTAGTACACAGATTATTGGTGAAAGTGGAAAAACGCTAAAGAAACTCACATAAAAACAAAGTTCAGATTTTTGCATATTTAATTTGTCAGTACCATCACAACATTTACAAGGTTTAATGAAACAAAATATTATTGAGCACCGATGTTTTAGAAAATTACTTTATTGAAACAGTATTAATAAAGAAAACGCTATTCAATTCATTCTTATGTACAAGAGGGCAAAAAAGTACCATACATTAGAAAAAAAAGAGCACCATAATGATTAAACCAATATTGGGAAACCCAAGAAAAGTAATTTGTCATGAAAACGATTCATTTCCTCCAAGGGGAAAAAATTCTGACACAAAAAGGGAAAAGTATAAGTTATAATTGTGCAACTGGAGCAATAGTTTGGACATTTAAAAAAAACGCAGTCAAACTTCAGAAAACTTCCGCCGAAATAATCACAATACTTCAAATAATTTATCAAAACAAAATATAGTTATTTATAACATAGCGTAGATATTGATATCTTTGTTAGTTTTCATTTAGTTTCTGTTACTCGGTTTTTATAAATTGTAATCGATTCAGTATCCAGGGTATATATATATTTAATTTCTGGTACAGTATGGGGGGGGGGAAATCCTCTTCGTCGTATTTCGTGACTTTTAAAGGGGGAGGGAGAAAAAAAAATCTACCGAAAATGAAACTAAGCATTTGCACTCAACTTTCTAAAGAAATGCTTTTAATTTTTTTTTTTTGTTTTCATTGAATTGACGTGGCTTTAGAACAACATATCGGATCGTTGAAAGATCACGAAATTTTCAGCCAATATACTTGACCTTCCCGATACGGAATTCATATTTCACCTTTCCTCTAACGATTCAGCCATACCTGGCTAAGATTTTACAACCGCGATTAACATGAATCAGTTCCTATATTTTTCGTTTCTCATTTGCAATTACTTTTTAAGGCAAAATAAAATTGTATTTTAATTACAAAAAAAAAAAAAAAAAAAATCAAATTCTTAAATAACCCATTTGTGTGTGTGCTTTTGTTAAAAAGGCAAAAAAACCTTATTTAAAAATATTAGTAGGTGAGACAGAGAAAAAACAGTACTTCATAAATGTTACAATATTTTTTTTTAATTGCAAATACAGTAATATATAAAGACAGATGATTGCATGAAAAAATATCACAGACTTTTCAAAGAAAGTAAACATTTTCGATGGTTTGAAGCATACTTTTAGAACTTCTAAAGTAATGTGTTTCGATCGAGTAGCAACCATCGAAAAACGGCTAAGATTTCTCGTATGAGAAAGAGGGAAGGCGTGTGTGTGAGAGGGAAACATCCCTCTCTGAGGATCCTAAAAATCCTATTTACAAGCAAATAGTGAGAGCAAATAAAAAATGTAGTTGCAAGAATTTCAAAGTGCAATATTTGAACTACTTTTTCGAAAATCTTGATACCATTAACGAGAAAGAAAAACTTCCATCATCACCCACAGCAAATGGAACACTATCTTCTAATAATGCTAACGTCCTTCTGATGGATGCTGTTCACAGGAAAACCAAACCACCGGGAGAATCTCTATTAATAAAAAGAAGAATTTGTGCGTATTGTGTGTGAGGGAGAAAGCGGTGTGTAATAACACAAAAAAGGAATGGACCCCACTCATTATATCTGGTACGCTAAAATCATGGCTGATGATGGCACGCACCCTCGAAACGATTTTTTCGAAATTCGCTTTAGATTTTTTTTAATTCAATGTTGAAGAAGGCATGAACAGTAGATCAGGCACTCGATTTTATAAGAGTGGCGAGATAAATTATACCCTTAAATCTGCTGTTTTTTTTTTTTTTTTTAGCTTGGAGAATAATCTGAAACTAACCTTTACTTATGGATTTTATAATACAGTTTATTCATGTAATAGAATGCAAGGATAATACATGTTAACATAATGTATGCATAAAATTTGGAATATTGCAATTTGTTATTTTTATTATTAAAATCGTAGCATTTGATTTACTGCAGAGTATAAAATAATTAAATAAGATTATTTAACTTGGTCTTTTAAAGGAATTCTAGTTGGCAACAACGGATTGCTTCCTGTCTTACAACGCCCTACGTATAACTAAGTAAAAATTTCTAATCTAAAGGAGTTATTCACTTAGATTGGAATAACTGGGCTCTGCTTTCTCTTTGCTTGAAAATTTCTTAAGAACTTCGCCAAAATAAGTGTATGCTTCTTAAAGGCTAGAAAACCAGATTTGTTAATCGCTGATAAGTCATGGATAACCTCGATTTATGGTACTTAACTTAGCTGTACTTCATCAGAATGTTGCCATTGTTACTAATAACTCATATGGCTTTCCTTTAACACTTCACGGATTTTGTATGAAATATCCATTTTATTTTCACTAGATTTTGAGGACAAATATCTTTAAGTCACTGACACCTATTATTAGCCTGATACAGTTATATCTAAGTTTTCATGAGCTGAAGATTTTCTATCTTGAGTTCTGCATTCTCAATATTCAGCAAAAAATCTTTTTAACTGAAACATTCATCTAATTACACGATTACTTAATTCAAAGTTTTGTAAGAGATCGCCTTACTTTTAGTGGCGCAGGGCTTTTAATGAAATGTGTTGACAACAGACCGTGTCAGCGCATTCACGTTAAATGTGATCACTGTTCGTACTAGTCTTTCAGGGTCTTTTATTCTGTACAAGATCAGAAGATGAAGTCTTCAGTTTTGGTAAAAGACCTTCAGCTTCCTCCAGCACAGATGAGAAATATTCTCCTTTTCGAAACTCACTGATATTTCTTGTTACTCATTTATTAATTACAAATACATCGCTTAATCTTATAATCTGAGATTGAAGTGCATTATCAGCTGGTTTCAGCAATTCAAGACTTTTCTAGTCGAAAACTAATACAAAATAAAACTGAAGTAGCATCATCAGGCGTTTGACTATGTGTTAACCATTAAAATGCTGTCTTTCTATGGCTTTTAGTATTTTCAAAACTTCTTCATAGTTTGACTAAAGTACTTTTGTAATTGATAGGTATCCACTCCAAAGCTGTTTCAGTGATGGTGTGGATCCCTAGATCTAAGGTTCAACTTTCATATAATTATGCAATTTTGCCTCGTTGAAAAAAAAAATCGTAACATTCAATTCAATTTCGTTTCTTCAGATACTTCAGACACTGTTTTAAAAACTACGAAGTGCAATCTGTCTCTTATAACAGTGATTATAAGAAATATTTGTTTTCACAATTTCTTTTTCTTTTGAGAAGCTACTGCTCCTTTCCTGCCACTCATTACACAAACACCATTGAAATATTAACTTTGAAGACGAGAAGTATCCAAACCATTCTCACCCACTACATTGTGACATTTGTAAGCGATTTAGTATTCGAATCTTTTGTTATTGCTGCATGTAGATGCGACTCTTTAACAAACTATCATTCTTTTTCTTCTTTTTTTTCACAATGTTCCATTAAAGATTACCGCTTCTCTACGTAAAGTTCTGCCACATATTACATCACACAATTGACGTCACCGCCTATTATGCTTTTAACAATTTATTCATCATAGTTTTTTGAATATCGTAATATTTATTAATTTTATTGCAATGTGTAACCAAATTACGACACCGAAATAAAATTAAAAAAAAGCAAAAATTAAAATTCGGTTGTAATAAATCAAATCAATTTACAGCGAATTCAAATTAAAGCTTGTCGAATCCAATTTTTTCTTAATCAAGCGTTGTGACTTTGGAGTTGGTGTTCCACCTTCAGCTGCAAACTGCAAGCTCCTCCCCAAGAAGATCTCATTTTATATATTTGGGTTTTCAATGAGTGAAACATCTTTTCGTTGAAGGTTAATTTGCGGTTCGCCAAAATTTGTTTAGAACAATATTAAAAAAACGGCACTCTTTTACAAAAAAATATTAAAATTTTTCGGATATATCGTTTTATTCCTGGGTGAACGTGAATCCCCATTAAAAACATTACATGCTTGCCAGCTGGAATTGCTAAAGTTTTTATTTTGAAAATTCCCTTATGCGAATAATGGGTGCCTCCAATCAGTTTTAAAATAAAGAGGCAAAAAAATTCAGTATACAGCTTAATAACAAAAATGTCTCCAATAGTAATAATAGAATGAAGATGGTAATAGAATAATATCACAATGTGCAGTTTGTTTTATTTTTATTTACACCAAAAAAACACATATCTGCAATAATTAATATGTGAATTTAACTATTGTCGTATTATAAATCATTATTATCCACATCTTTTGCATTATCTCCAAAAGAATTAGTTCTGTATAAACATGACACGTACAAGCTATTTAATCTCTAAGATAATTTTTTTAATAGAGTGAACATCCTTAAAACTATTGAAGAATGTTGGAGACAGTTTGTATAAGTAAAAAGAAAAGAACATTTTATCGATAGAATGCATTAATTTCTCTTTTATTTTATTTTATCTAATTTTACTGAAATTCTATGGAAAAGAAACTATACTGGAATTTCTTATGCAGATAACTACCATTACGTACAAAAAAAAAATTCATGTATAAATCCCATGCGATGAGACTCAAGTTTTTCCGCCCATATACCTTTATTGAAGATAAAAAATTAAACTGAACATTGCAGTAAAAAAAAAAAAAAAAAAAATCAGGATTTTTTTTAACTTGAAGATTAAATTCTTACAATGTTCACAAACATTTAAAATTAATCTAGGTATCTTGAATAAGTATATTCGCGAGCAAAATAAAGAGAATTTGAAAATTATATCTATTTTTACATAAAGTATCGAGTCAAAGATACCAATTATGCTGCTGAAAAATTATGCAAATATTCAGAATCAAATGCGTAAGCATACACGTGAGTGTCTGCGGAGCTGTGACTGTGAAGGGGATATAAGCGCGTAATGTGATTATGATTGTTTATTAAAATCGCGCTGAGAAGAAACAATACGAGGATAATTGGTGAAGGACCTCGTAATTTTTAACCTCGGCAAGAGACGAGGACGACACAAGAGCTGGCAACTCTCTCTCCAAACTTCCACACCATGCCAACGGAAGGGCAGGGACCTCAATAGAATTAATGTGCATCAGTCCCGATACAAGGTGGGTCTTCAAAGGCATTGGGGAAAGGGGATAAGCGCACGAAGAGTTGTCAGAGAATTGCGTACCATTACCATTACTCTTCCACGACATTCGCCACGTGTCTTGCAAAAGTAGGGCAAATTTTATAAGATATTAGGTAAAATGAGTAGCTACGAACGTATGGATGACAGAATGAGATGAAGAATTGTCCGTAGATTGCAGGCCACAAATCATAAGCGCAACAGAGCTAAATGCAACGTCCCGTGTCGTCCACAATTTGTGGAAACAGTTTCAGGACAGTGGATCCATATCGAAAAGACCTGGTCAAGGTCGACCAAAATCCACAACGACGAATGAGAATCGTTATTTAGCACTTTTAAGCCATACAAGACTGCTACAGCCTTACACTACTCACGTGAGCTATATGATGTCGCTGGAACCCGATTTTCACAACTTACATTTGAATGAAGGCTTCATGAGCGAGGGTTGTGTTTCCAGAAGACTCGCAGTTTTTCTCCCGATCACTGCAACACACAAGAGAGCGCATTTAGCATGATGCGGGCAACATGCATTTAGGATAAGACTTCAGTGCCTTTTACAGGTCAGTCGAGAGTCAGCCTGGACAATGATTATCGGCATAACTGTATCTGGAGGGAAACTGGGACATAATACTACCCTCATTAAGGAACAGGTTCATTACAGTGGTGGAAGTGTAATGGTTTTTGAGGGGGGGGGATTGAATTATGGCGGACAGCTTCGAATCTTTGTATGTGTCTGACAAAGACTTCCTAAGTGGAATAAGGTATAGAGAGGAGATCTTAAAATCACAAATTCGAATTTCAGGGTCGCAGTTGGACCCGAGTTCCTGTCATTGGGCGACAACGATTGTCCATATAGGGCTCAACTGATCGAAGATTGGCTGAAAAGTGAGCATATTACTCGCATGGATGGAGCAGCCAAATCTCCTGATCTAAACCCCTATAGAGTATGTTTGGGAGAGGAGCATGTTTGAAGTTGCTGTTCATAGAGGAATTGTATCTTGTCATCCCTCCTCCTCCTCCTTGTTGTAGGAGTGGTCTCAACTGCTGCAGGAACTCTTCCAAGTGCCTCTTGTCCAGTATGCCGTCACACGATGCAATAAGTCTGTGAGAGGGGCATATACACCATATTGGACACACTTTCAGTTCGGTACCACAACGTGGATTTTGGACATCCCCACATAATGAGCTTTACTGATATTTATGCGCATATAAAATGACTTTTGATAGGTATATTCTCTTTCTCTGTATATTCATACAAAATTTCATTAAAATCTGTCCATTACTTTTTCAGAAATTTGAAATGATACACAAATTCTCTTAATTTTGCAGACGAGTGTAATATACACCGCTTTAAAAAGTATAAATATAGTTCACTTTTTCTTATCATTTATTCAAGATAACTTCCTTCCTTCCTCACTTGGTGTA
Organism: Nephila pilipes; assembly: GCA_019974015.1. Taxonomy (NCBI): domain Eukaryota; kingdom Metazoa; phylum Arthropoda; class Arachnida; order Araneae; family Nephilidae; genus Nephila; species Nephila pilipes. Next base: position 340,407 of record BMAW01056564.1, read on the forward strand.
TCGATGCTTTTTGTCGAACATTTTTATCTGCACTTAAATACTTAGAAATACATCATTCTTGCAATATAAAACATGGTGAATCATTTAAAAAAGGTAATTTGTCTAGCATTTTTATGCATTGAAGGGTATCTCCCCCCCCCGGGGTGTTTTTGGGGGGAAAGTTAAATTTCAAACATATTTTTGCATTATTTTTTCTAAACACGAACTACCTAGTGTTAAAAGCAAACAGAACATGTATCTGTCAAAAAAAATTCTCCTGCACCTGTCATATGGATAAATTCTTCTAACAGAAATATAGCGTACGTTATTATGCAGGAGAGTGATATAGAAAACATTTATTCGGATTTCAAGAAGTCATGTAATATCAGTGGCGGTGCTGCCGAGAAATTCATTGACTACTTGATATGCGGAAATCGCATGGTATCCAACATCGGTGGTAGCAAAGTTAAGAAGGCGCAAAATCCATACCAATGCAGATTTTCGTCTAACAACTGGCAGAAAAAGCTTTGCATCGAATGCAAAATAGAATTCAACAAACTGGTATCCAAAGAAAGAAAAAAAAAGTATCACAGAAAAGCAATGCATTCTCCGACGATTCGAACACTTTCAAACAGCAACAAATTCAAAAGATGCGAGGTTTTATAACAAGATGCGAAAAAAGAATAAAATGCAAAAATAGAACATGAAAAACTTCGGCAGAATCAAATATAAAACGCAAATAAATAAATTATGTAGAAGGTTTAGCTAGAAGATATATTTAGAGATAGACGGTACTCTTTTTCAAATCTACCTTCATATCTTTTATCCATGTTTTCCATTGCCAGTGTGTTTCTTCCTCATATCTAATGGAGTCGAGATAAAAAAAAAAAACCTTGCTGCTTTTTTTTCCCCACAAACCATTTCGAATATGTTTTATTTATTTTGGAAAAACTTATTCGATATATGTTCTGCATACGTGATCCCATTATATATTACAAAATTTATTATGATTTATAGTTTACGATATTTTAAAGTATTTATGAAAGGAAAAATTTATTTAAAAAAAAATCGCAATGAATAAAGAAAGATGACTCGTCACAGTATTTTGTTGATGTTTATTAAGCATATATCAACTAAATGGAAGTATCATATTTTATTCTGCCGTTAACAATTGAAAGATTACAAGAAAAAATAAACCTTTGCTGTCAGAGCATATAGATATTTATTTATAAATTTTAGGTATAAATAAAGCATGATTTTAAAAAAAAAACCACCTGATTATTTTGTAATATCAAAAAAAGCATCCAATTTTTTACATTCAAGGCTTCTTAATTAAATAAAAAAAAAGCAAAAGAAAAATATTTAAAATACACCCAACCGCATAAATAAGTCATAAGATATTCAGAACTACTAAGAGGAGGCAAAGATATTCCAGTCTGGGAAAAAAATGAGTTCATATTCATTATCCAAATCAATATTGAACATAAAAATTCCAAAAAGTTTTCTTTAAGAAAAGTATTAGAACATGTCTTACTTAAATAACCGAATTCGTCCGGATTACAATATGAAAAACTATAAAACTAATTTTATACTCATAATTATTTATACAAAAAAAAAAAAAAAATGGAGGTAACAAACGCTATCAAGGCTGCATTTTGCAATATGTTAATTACATTAAGGACGTTTCGATTAGATTACTCATCTAGAACTTTAACAAAACTGGAAAAAAAAAAGTAGTAAAACCAATCTATACTGTGTAAAGCAAATAATGCAGTCTGTTTCCTTTTTGTTAACACACAAGCCAATATCTTTTCATCTATGACTAATTTTTTCACAAAGAGTATCTTATTTATTTTCCAAAGCTAATTCATTTTAAAAAGCAGACAGACATCGTTATTGAAAAATATGAAATTAATAATTTTTGAACGAAGTTCCACACTCATTTTTTTTGCAATAATAGTACTTTGAATTTCTAAACTGACACGAAAAACTGTTTTGAGTGTTTTCAAATTATTTTAATTGCATTTTGCCCCATAATTTAAAAAAAAAAAAAATCTTTCATCTAAACTAAGTGCATGATTAAAAAAAATGACACATCCAGCTATATTAATGTATTATATATAAGCTGCACAATAATTTAATCAGATTAAGTATATAAACACGGCACCGAAGCTACAGAGCAAATAATTTCAAGTAGCTTGAAGCTGCTCGCCAGGGATCATTTATAAACTGAATACATGGTTTGGGATAAATTTAGAAATGGAACATATGTTGCACTCATCAATTAATTGAATCCCCAGAAGTTCGATATTAGTGTAAAACATATTACTGCACATTTTAAAAATGTTAAATATTCAATAAATTTATGCGGTTTAAAAAGCAAACATAATGTGATCTCATGCATTTCCTTTGGTAGCATCTGTCAAGATAAATTTCAGAAAAGCAACAATTTGCAATTATAACAAAGCAAAGAATATTGAAAATTACAAAAAGTAATATTGGAAGACTCTTAATTCAGAAAATTGGCCAACTGCCACTTCATTTCTTTTTTACAAATTGAAAAGAAAGAATAAATAAGAAACAATCGTTAAGTATGAAAAAAGACATAAAACCAATATTCAATATGTTTATTTAAAAAGAAAAGGTGGTGAAAGAAATATGGAAAATCATTTTCAAGGCGTGTGTTTTTCCACATCTTCCGTGAAGCGAGGCTGAATCCATTACAAATACACGTGATGTTCTTAAAAGGCAGAGTTATTTTGTCCGCAAATACATATATCCACAACTTTTTCCCATTTTGTTTTCTAGAGCAGTACTTCATTTTCCGTGGATGTCACTCTGAACAGAAATCAAGGTGTTTGCGTGCAACCCAACAACCACATTTCGCGTGCACCGCAAAAGAGAAAAGGCGGACTAAAAAGTCAATAATCCAATAGCCGGAAGATAGGAGATTTTCGAGGATACATTGAAATTGTCAGAGTTCCTCGGAGACGGTCATTGTTACTTATTGCTGAACGCGCCCCATAATAAGTTTTTATCTAGAAGGAGGAGCCTTTCTTTTGGAGATTGTTGGTCCAACGCATACACGCCCTTGGCAATCAGACCGCGCCTTTTTTGCATGTGTTGCATGGAAACCCGGAAAGGAACACAAATTATTTCCAACGACGAATACTGTAATAGATATTTATATCGAGTGATAAGTGAACTGTTCATTATGTTTGTCACTCATAGCAAAATTAATAAAGCAACAGTCATTTCGGGATATTTGCACTGTTTTTGTCTTTTGTGAAATGCGAGAAAAAATGCCAAGCGTTAAAAAAAGCAGCATATCTTCTTTCACTAACATTATTTCATATTATTTGACAGATCAGTCCCTATCATTGCATATGAATCAAATGCTACTGGAAGGGATTCAAAGACAAAATTGCGAGGATCACCAGAAGTTGTGAAATTTTTTGGATGATTTCGTAAGGAATTTGGTTCATTATAAGTGACGTGAATAGCAGGGTAAAAAATAAATAAATAATTCATTGTATTCACCCCCAGAAAGCGATGAAATTATTAATGACAAGATCTGCTCACATTAAATCATGCTAAAAATTAATAGGAATTTAAAAAATAGAGAGATAAAACCGTTATATTTAAGATCAAAATAAGGCAACAATTTATTCCACAGATTGTTCTCCCACATAATTAGGAAGCATTTATTTACGAATTCTGTACATTTTTTCTACAGTTTGATTAACTTATATTAAATAGTCAAGATATCGAGAAGTTTCATATTCACACAAAAAGAGCTAAGAAGTTAATAGTTTATTATTATTGTTGTTGTTGAATAACTTACAAATCCCCAGTTTGATAAATAACATGCAAGTCTTGACTGGAAATAACCTGAATTCTAATTAGCCAAATATAAGCAGAAAACAGTTGATTGTACTTAGAAGCAACATGAGAGCTACTGACGACGGACTTCATAATTTTGAACCGATGTCAGGTGACAAGGACGATACCTGAACAGGCACTTCACTCTCCAAACTTCCGCACTCCGAAAACGTAAGATCTTTGCTCCCATATAGATTTAACGTGCCTCATCCCCAACAAAAAGTGTTTTTTTAAAGGAATCATTACTCGAGACCCCAACTCGACGAAAACAATGCCGGTTATGAGCTCGCAACTAGGACCATACGACCACAAGCAGGAATCAAATGCAAGTTGAAACTTGTAATATAAAATTTTGCTAAATAAATAACAGAACTTTTACAAATTTGACATCATATAAACAGTAACTTATTTTTTCAATTTAAAAAGATATACGTTTCATTTCGAATCTTATTAATACAGAAAGAAATTTCTTGATTAGACTAGTATTTAAAAAATTTTACAATTCTACTGCATTATTATAAGACCACAAAAATGTATATTTACACATATATTTATAAATAAAGAGCATATAATAGGAGCACATACAAATATTAAAAAAGCTGTATTCGAAATTCTTTGTTAGATCATATATATTTCGAAAAACAAATGCAAACAAGTTAATCAATCACATGCCCACACTTTCCTTTTTCTTTATTAAAATTTAATTGCAAAATGATCATTTAAATCCAATTATTTATTACTGGATATATATAGTTTATTGATTATAACACATTTTGATTTTATGACTCACCTTCAACGCGCAGCCTAGCCTGAGGCGAATAATCCATTCCTTTGACGTTGCGGGCGATGCAATGATAGAGCCCATCATCAGCTAGGCCCACGTTATCCAGCTTCAGATCTCCGGATTCCAAGACCCTGTAATTGGCATGTCCAGCGTAATGCAAACTGCGGCCATTCTTTTGCCAAGAGACGGCTGGTTCGGGATCGCCACCAACGGCACAACGGAATAGAACACTAGAACCGGACAACACAGTGGCGTTCCGAGGTCCTTCTAATATCACAGGTTTTCCTGGAATCAAAAGAATCAATCATGAGATGTGAAGAAAGTATTGTGAATAGAAAATACAAATAAAAAATACAAGAATCTGCGGATGGCTATTCGAAAGATGCTTTCAGATTTGCAAATAAAAGTAGTATAGTATCTTTATCTCCATAACTTTATTATAAAAATGCAATTCGTATTGTAACACTGATACACTAGTAAAAAATGAGGATAAAGTAGTAAATTGTATAGGGAACAGTTATTTTTACAATGAACTTTGAAAAAAATTTGATAACAAAAAAATCCTTTTCTGAGGATGTATGTTATTTATCAAGAATATCGCAAAACTGCACAAAATTGTCATAGATATAAGGTACAATTGTACAAAATTACCAGATATGCAGTATAAAAGTTTTGGAACCATTCATGGTAAAACATTTTAAAACAGAGTGCATTCATTTACTAACATAAGATGCAAAACATTAAAAAAAAAAAAAAAAATCCGAACAAAACTATCGTAAAGAAGATCTTTAGCAATGGTATTTACACACATAAAACAAAAGAGAGAAAGAAAAAAAAATCCTCCGAAATATTTAACTCTTTAACAAACAAACAAAAAAAAAATGCATAGTTTGAATGCAATATAATTTCCTTCCTTTAAATTCTAATAATTTGATGTCAATTCCTTTAAAAACTCACGAGTGCGCTTCGTACGCATGACGCTATTAATGTATCTAATTACGTGAGGTATTCATGTAATGCTTTTGACTGCATACACATACAAAAAGCTGACGAAAGTTATGCCAGTTATTTTAAAAAAAAAAATAGACTAAACACAAGGATCCTGTTTCATTTCAATGGTGCGAAAAAGTAGATAAAAAACTTTTTGATGCAATAAAAAATGAATTACAAGAATAATACTCGTATAAGCATACGCATTTCAAAGGAAGGAAATAAGTTCTTTGAAAAATCGTGTTAATGGCGATAGAAAATTCAGATTAATGCTCGGGACATGACAGAAGAACATTCGTTAAAAGAACATTCGTTAAATCAAAAGCATGATGAGTCAGACAGGAGTCATTTTACAAGATGTGTTCAGTGAATGACTTTCTTTCATGACTAGTCGTCTATTATTAAAACCAAGACTAAATATTCGATATAGTGTTTGTATAGAAGTTTAATTTCCATTTACCACTTATTGATTGAAAACACTGATTCGTAATCCAAATCACTTCCGATACTGTAGATCTGATCTAATTTAATTCTGTGGATGTTCACAACCTAGCAAAAATCGCAACACCTAGTTTATCTTTATAACATTTTACATTTAATTCTGTGATAAATATAACTTTTATTAATTTAAAAAATATGAAAGAAATTAATAATTTGGTTTCGATTTTTTGAATTTTTGTTGTTCAGCATTTCATGAATGGTTGCCTTTTCACGACATTGAATACTACAGTGCCATTTACGAGACGTAATTAGTTTGATTTTTAAATTCATATACAAGTTATATATCATCGGTGAATACGAGAGGTTCATGAAGTCCCGGCTTTCTTTTCAAATATTTTAATGTTTCCTAAAGTATTGTTTAAAAAACGAATAATTAAGGATATAAATGAATAAAAATCTGAAACTCCCCGAAAAAAAAAGTATATAGACGTCACTGATTATACATACAAGTGTGTATGTATATATCTTTCATTTTGTTAAAATAATAAAAAAAAAAATGCATTCTTTTTATTTGTTCGAATCTCTCTTCTCAAACGTCCATCGAAAAAATAAATAACATATCACACAGAACTTCAGTTCCAGATGTGACTAAAGTTATTGCATTTTAAAATTAATCCTTCACTTACATCAGTATAGAACTTATAAAAGTATACGATAAGCAAAATAATGAATTTGCATCAGGAGGGCTTTCAATGTTCACTGAAACAAAGTTTCTGATTTTTTTTATTCCTTTATTCTAACGTTTTTTTACTGAATATTAGAATCAAATATATTCATGCGAGTTCGAAACAATTTTCACTCATCACAGAGCGTTATTTAACTTTATTAATCTACCAACGCAGTTTTGTTTATATACTGCACTATTTATTAAGAAGATTATTTAAAATTCGCATGGATAAAGCTTATTACCCAGAGAACGCAAAGCCACTTTCATAATTCTGAGAGCAAACAACTGGCAAGCGTACTGTGTAAAGAATTATCGGGAGAGAGCGCCTTCTCTGCAAGCAAACAGGCATGAGAGATTTGCTAGCGTAATATACGGATAGTTTCTGTTTGTGAAAGCTAGGTATTTATCAATGCCAAACAACGATTGTTTGAATACTATTTTAGAAAATTCAAAATGCTCGATCGTGGATGATGTATTCAGTTTTATTGAATGGAAAAATAGTTTGCAATACACTGACTTTGAATTAGAGCTGCCAGTTCTTTGTGATTACTGAAAGAATGATGACACGTATTGTTGAGCATAATTGAATTTCAACACAAATGCGAACTCAAGTTGTTTATTGATTCAAAAAAACCATACTGCATTGTATTTCCGTTTGGTTCTAAATGTCTGTAAATTTTATTGTGAAATTCACTAACCCTTCCTAATTAGAAATGGCAGATTTATCGTTTTGTGAATCCTTATTTCCAGAGATCAATGAAAACAAAGTTCCGAAAACTAAATCAATGCTGTTTTAACTCCTCCGATCATAGTGTTGTGTGCTAAAATAGTTAAGCATGTTCAAAGATGAAAAATTTTAATGCCAATTTTTAATAAATATTATAATGTGAATCATTTTAATACGTGAATCATATTTATTATCATACAACAAAGGGTTCTAAGTAATAGGGGATTAAAAATCATTACTAACTAGCATTTAAAATAAGTTAAATTTTCAGTTAATTTTTTCGATATTAGACTTTACACATTACTCTTTTGAAGAATTATAAATTGGAGCATAATCTTTAAAGCTGAGGAAGAAAAAAAATTGCGTCTGAAAAATAGAATCAATTTGCGTGAAATTCCTTTTCATTCAAAATAAGTTTAGTTTTCAAAATAGTTTCCTTGAACTTGAAAGAAATAATGCAACACAAATTGTGACTCGTGATTAGTTCTTCATTTGAATCGAGATCAGCAACAATATCAATTACAAATTAATTTAAAATTAAATTTAAAAAATGAAAAATTGTTCTATGCAAAGTTTTGCAAACAAATTTAGCCACCAAAGGTGATAATTTTCTGAAAAAAAATTATTATTCAATTATTCAACTCAATAATAGAATTAAAGCAAACGATAAATTATTAAATTGAATATATTTTAAGCTAAATATTATAATCAAATAAAATTAAATTTTAAGTTTGTTTCTTCGCACAGAGTAGCGAAGCAAATTGCATCACCCAAGTGATTCTTTACTTTGCAACGCATCAATTTTTGTTTTAATTTAATTTATTATATTACATGATCTACAAACCCCCCTTTGTTGGCTTATAATTGTAATTCAATATTAAAGTCATTGACTCAAAAACATTCGAAGTGGGAGACGAACTAAAAAGTAGCTTATCGAAAATCAAGGTGGGAAAAAAAGCTTTCTCGCATCTTAAAATTTAGAATAACATTACTCCTTTTCAAATTTTCTTAATCATGAATCGATAGGTAAATAAAACACTTTTTTAAATACGTTTTATTTCAAGCTAATAAAGAATTTAGGAGAAATTTATTATGACATATTTTCAAAAAACTTAAGTTCATTACAGGTGATATACACAAAAACTTTTATGATACAAATTTTTTTTAAGCCGAATTTTTGGAAATGAAATTCAATACTGGTCAAAACACGCATCAAATGCAAGTGCAAAACTTTTTAAATAAAATTTTGACAAGCACTTGGCTACTACATTGTATGGTTAACTAAAACAATAGCCTTTTTAGTGGTTAATTATTGCTGCCGCAAAATGAAAATAAACAAGTCGCGTGCATTTTACACTTGATACTGAAAAGTGATCAGCTACGACATTTTGTTATTGACTAAAGCAATAGCTCCTATGGTGACTAATCAAAACAAAGTGACAAACATTCCTTTACCTTTTTCTACATCTCACTCTACACAAATTCAAAATTTCCCCATTTTTTAAAGTAATCACGCATATATGGAGTAAGTACCAGATCCCGACACACTAAATATTATATTAAGGAATAAAAATTCCACTCACTTTTAAGTTTGCGAATTTATAAAATACTTTACACATAATGAATGTATTTGTAAATTCCGCTATTATAATGAGCAAAGAAAAGGAAAGAATAAGAATTAGAGAACAATTTACGCGTAACATATTTCATCATCAACGCATTCGAAAAGAGGATTTTCAAAAACCTCTAAAGGTCTGAAAGCACAACCTCGTTTAAATTGCAAAAATCCGGCACTGATTACAAAAGGGCAATTACACCAAACAAGGCGAATTCATTCCAAAATCGAGCCTTAAAGCCCTCCCGCCAAACTTCAGAACAGAAAGTCAAGTTTTCAATCGCACGACAACACCATCTCCCGCAGCTATCCCACAAAGGGCATGCCATTCCAATTTCAGATTAAAATGGTTCGCGTGATGCAGGGTCTTATCACCGTTAATTCCTTTCTAATTAGAAACAGCTGATATTGACGACAATCGCTCCGCCAGATCATTTGAGGCTGGAGCTTTAAAGTCAAGCCCCTTGTTTAAATGAGGGCGCCATCTGAACCTACATTTATAAACACAAAACCGTTGTTTGCGCCCTAAGGGAACGACCGCCACCATCCGACCACCAGAAATTTAATTTGCCGAGTGAATCCGACGACAATTTGGAAAGGTTTTCACTAAGAACACAGATCTCTCAACGCAATATGTGCTTTACCTATGTGTTGCGCCAGCAGATAATACCTATTATATCAGAGTTGAGTAAACATAATTGCGCGACGCATTAGGGGAAAGTTGGTATATAATGCCAGAATCCCCACAAGGGGAAGGTTTAGGTATTTCGGAGCTCAGGAATTCTTCCATGATCTAATGTTTGATTATTCAGAAGATGTGGAGACCTTGAGGGGACATTTGCATGCAGTGCCCAATTCTCCATTCAGTTTTAAAATGCATTAAATATCATTTTTAAATAGGTTACGAATATAAAATTGCAATCGTTCGACAGTTTCGAATTAACCATTTAAAAGACTTGGAATTGTAAATATTCTTTGCAAAAATCTCTAAAATATCTTGATTTAAAATAATAAATAAATCTTCTTTTCTATTGAAATTTAGATTTAGAAGAAATGTAGCAACTTACAAATAAAAATGTACGAATCACACATAATATAATAAAGTTCGAAACCAGTTGATTGATTTATTATTAACATTGGGCTCTGAAGCAATATGAGGTTATTGATATCGTACCTCATAATTTCGAGCCTCGGTCAAGTGACGAATACGACGCTTTGCTGGCACGCAACTCTCTAAGCTTCCACACCATCCCAAATGCTCAGCTTTGACAGATTAAACATGAATCAGCCCCATTTCTTGACTTGCTTCTTAAGACGCATTAAGACTCAAACACACGACCCAATATAAACAATATCGAACATGAGTTTGAGACCATGAACATTCATCTACCGCGGCAGCGTGTTAGCAATCAAAAGATCAGACAAAGCGAAACATGAAAGTATTCATGGCTGGCCCACACAAGGATATCAATAGCATCAATAAACAAGCAAGGTAATTTTTTTTTAAAAAAAAAGTTTAGATTTAAGCAAAATAAATTTTCTACGTTTACTACTTTTACATCGAGCATTAGCACAGCTGATGAATAACAATAATATGTAAAGGTCAAATAATAAAAACTAATCAATAGATCCTATTACGCCAATACCGAAATAAATTATCCGAAGTAATACAAAAATACAGTACGAGTCATCTGTTGAAGTAGATTCTTATGATTTCGGGACCCAAACAGTGACATATAAAAAGGGGCGCAAAGAAAACACTTTGGGCATCTTCAAAGGAAGAAAAATGTCCAATTTGGTGGCGACAGTGATGGACGACACTGGGAGGCTCGGCGACACCCAAAGAACTCACTCCAGAAGAGTCAATGATGCGAGAAGAAATGAAAAGATCTCATTGTTCCCATTTGTCAAGAGAAGAGTGGTCAGATCTCAACAGTCGCCGCTTAGAAAGAGGAAGAAAAGCCACAAAATCGCAACAAGAAAAGCCCCGTTTCCGATAAATTCTTTCTTCTTGGTGGAGACATGCCATGGGTCGATGGGCAGACCGATTTTTTGCCTCCTCCGCTGTGGTTTTTAGATAGCGTGCGGGATAAAAGGGTTGGAGAAATAATTTTTTTCTGTATTTTTTTGCTTTTTAAAGCTAATATTGAATTTCTGTTTAGGTAGAAAAAAAAATTGAATGGTTGGAAAAGGGATGTACCTTGCGTTTGGCAGCTTATGTATGATGGACGAGATCTTAGCCTCTTGACTGCTGAAATGTATTCTCTTAAAAAAATATTCAGAAATAGCTGCATCAAAATTTTGAAATAAACAACGACGTCCAAACTTTGGACTTCGCAAAAAAATATGGTAAAATTCCGTTACTCAAAAATTGCAACATAAATTTTTGGGTTAAGAAATACATAGATTTTCATTACCAATTTGAAAATTTCTCCTTATATAATAATTGAAATAAAACCAAGAATAAATATAAGAGAATATTACTTTAAATTGATGTCGCACTAAAATGGAGTAGTTAAGCGTTTTTTCCATATGAATTCAAAACTGCATGTCACAAAACTAGTATTTTCAAACAAATTTTCTACATACTAGATCTTAGTAGGACTTAGCCGTCTGTGATAAACTGGCTTCCAACAAGGTTTGAACTTCAAAAAAAATGCAATTCACAAATATCTTGCCTCGCAGTCCACTTACAAAAGGTTTAAAAAGTTTGTACCACACCGACTATATTTTAAAAAAAAAAATTACTTCAGGACAAAGGTACAAAAAAATCTTTCGTGTTGGAAGGATAACTGCAATTTAATTTGGCTGTATTACGGAAATCTTCTCAGATATGACTGCTTCATGCACTACTTTCTAATGCCCGATTTTTAAAAAAAATATAAAGAATTCTCAATTCCGCTTGTTCCTTTTTGTCTTCAATTTGTCAAAAATGTTAGGGGTTGTGCCGATCAGGAGTAATAATGAAAATTTATTTTTACTTCTTTTCACGGATCTCACACATCGCAATTCATAACTTTTAGTGAGAACTTCACCTCAATATGACGGTAATAGTAGCATTAAAATATTTTCAAAGCACACAATGAACATATACAAGGTGCAGGAAAAAAAAAAAAACTCCTCGGTCAATGTTAGTGCATCATAGAATAGAAGTTTACTAATTTCTTTTAATCTGTGTGCATTTCTTTTTGTTTACCACTTTAATTATAAAATATTGTATATCTATTTCTTAAATTACGATTTTTTTTAAAGCGTTTTTGCAATATCAAGCAAAAAATTTGCTATTTTAGAGTTGTTTAAGCAAAGAAAACGACAATTAAAAATCGTTCCTTTGCTCAATGTACCTGGGTAAACAGTGTCTGGTGCAATCTGCCATTTCAAAAAGCTTGGCAATGAGGGTCGACGTTCAGGAAGCGGACGAAAACGTACCGTTAACACTTTCAAGAATCGTAAGGCCATCAAAAAGCGAATTCAAAGATATCCGTGAGTTTCCATGAGAAAAATCGCTCGTGGCAAGGGAATAAAAGATATATTATACGGTGAATGGCAAAAACATAGCTTGGACTGATGCATTATAAAGTTCAGCTTCTCAAAGAAGAAAACAAAACTCGTGCGGCTCCAAAGATGCCGAAAAGTTTTGTTACGGGCCGCTAGTCAGGGCACCTTTTCAGCGATGAGAAAAGCTCTTTTCCGACCAATAAGTTCATAATTCCCAGAACGATAGGATCTACACTGTAGACGCTCCAAGTACTTCGGCAATTGTTGAATATCGCTAATATCCGAAGTCTGTCACGGTCTTGAGGGGAATATGAACAAGCGGCAAAACACCTCTGGCTTTTGTGGATAAGAGCGTTAAAATAAATCAAATAGTGTAACAGAGGGACAACCTAGAAGCTGTTGTACTTCTGTGGACAAAAAAGCACTTCAGCAATGTAAACAAGACGTTTCAATAAGATTCCACATCGGCTCACAAGGCGAAAAAAGACACGAGAGTGGTGCAAGGTACATTTTCCGGATATGATATCATCTGCAGCATGGCCATCCTACTTGCCAGAAATTCAATCCCATGGATTACAGAGTATGGTATATTTTGGAGTCGAGGGCCTGAACTAAAACCATAAAATAGTTTGGACTCTCCAAAGCAAAAGTTTCGGCGGGAATGGGATAGATTAAAGGTAGAAGACTTGATGAAGACCATTGCTGAAAATTTCAATGAGCGTTTGCGCATCTGCATCGCTGCAAAGGGTGGCCACTTTGAAACCAATTAAAATTTATTTATTAGTAAAAGTCTACTCTTATTATTTGTTGTATTTTGTTTAGATATTTATTTTTAATGAAGTTATATTAAAAATTGTTTATCCGGGTTTTTTTGCCACGAACTGCATATAAGATCTGATGATTTACAAATATTTAATTAAGATTCACAAGTTGCAAAGAATATTTTCGTTTCTTCTTTTCGATTTGTACTTTACAAATGTTTATTTTCCTTGAAAAATAAAATTAAATACGTACAAAGCATAATGACAAAATAAATAAAATTGCTTTTGCAAAATACATATTTATTCAATTATTTCCGGGCGAATGTCCAATTTCATTAATATTCTAAATTTTTCATTAAATAAATCACATCCATTTACATTTTTAAATCATCGTGTGTAAAAAAAACCTATGTTAAGTTGAAAACACGCTTCTGGTTTGCAAAGGATTAAATATTATATTTTAAATGTAATGTTATGATATGATCATTTTTGAAGCACATTGTATACAATTTTTAAGGCAATTAAATCTATTTTTATCAATGTTAAATTTATCGCGGTCTGGGTACTTTTTTCAGAAAAAGATTAACCAAATATTTCTAGAATTCATTCATTTTAATTAGTTATCAATTGAATTAAAATAATAACGAATCTGAAAATAAAGAGGGATAAACTTGCAGAATGCATAAATAATGCTTAACAAAACTATAAAATCAAACCACAAGCGAAATTAGATGTGCTTGAAGGCCAACTGATCGAGGAATAACAAAATATGTTTTCTCAGAACATAAACGATCCAAGAAATGTGAAACAAAAATAAATAACTACATCCGTTAACTAAACTATCTGTACTTTATGTCGTTTTTACCACCTACTGTGGCTGGCGTTTGGAAGAATCTTGTTAGAGACGGAAAACTAAATAGAAATAACGTCTTTTTCAATTGCGTTTTTAAAATTTACAACGAGTAACCTTCACACCATCATTTAACAGGCCGTGCTTTTCAAAAACAGAGCTCGTGTGGATATATATCCCGCACTAAAAAAGCAAAAAGAAAAGATTTATGTATCTAAAGCAATTTGGAACAGATGAGAAAATAGTCTGCCCACACAACATTGAGTTCAACAGCACCAGAGAGTGAAGGAATTCTAATACAAAGTCCTTCCAGAAGGACTAACGAAAATTGAAGCTTAAAAATAACATTAATAATATCAGAACCAAGCATCATGGAAGTTACAATAGTTATTACAAGAAAATAAAAGTTTTTTTTTTTTTTTTCATTTAACGCGTTTAACAGATTCTATAAATTTGCAATATTTCACACTTTATAAGGTTCACTTGCGACACAAAAAATTAATTTAAAACGGTAAAATAACTGAAAATCATTACATCTTATTCTACATCTCAGTAAATTATCAAAACAAATAACCTTTCGTTTTACATGTTAAAATGGTCTCAAATGAAAAACGAAGTTAGCTTAACTCTTTCAAATGAATTCATAATAATTATCTCGTTTCTCAACAAATGACATATTCCAACAAAATAATTTACATTTTAATAAAAATGAATACTAACACAAATACTGAGTTCAAAAAAACAAAAAAAAAAATCATTCCATACAAATGAAGAATAAGTTCGAATAAAAGTATGTAGCTTTGGCACAGTACTAATATAATATTGCAATATGTTTATTTTTGTAAAATATTTTTTCAATTAAAACATGCAAGTTGACTAACTGATTGTTATTTACGACACATTTCGAAGAAATACGAGGGCTGCTGGCAACGTAATTTTGAGTCACAGTCAAGTGTGTGTGACAAGAACGACACCCGAGTTATCTCCCTCTCCTTCCACATCACGCTAACGTGAGGATTTTGTAGCCTCCACAGATTTAACACACACCATCCTCCGTGCACGACAGGTCTGTGGAGGAATCAGGATTCGAACGTACGATTCGGTAGAAACGACGACAACCATGAGCTCGGCGACCACGATCACTCATCTACCGCAACGGATATTAAAAAAATTTAAGAATAGACAGGAATAACATATACAAATGATGGATAAATTACATTTATTAAGCGTGGGTGAATCAAAGTAAAATCATTTTTCTTTAAATAACATTTCTCTCGACATTTTTTTTACTTTTAGCCTTAAGATATCGAATTATAACTACGAAAAGAGTGTTTAATATTTAAAGTAAATGATCAATAGAATATAATTCGCCTGCCATAGTAATTCATGAAAATTCGGATATTCAAAAATATATACATGAAAACAGAGATAAAAAATAATTACTTAAAGAAGCATAAGAAGAGGAAACACGCAAACAAATATTAAGAAAACTTAAAATATACATATAAATTAAATGCTTTTTCAACGGATTTCAAAATTTGAAATCTGTAAGTGGAGAAAAAAAATGAATTCACAAATGTAGATCTATGGGTGACCAACGAGAAAACTTTGAGTCTGAACTCAAAAAAGTCATCTGAAAATACACAAAAAGGAATTACATAGAACCTAGAAAAATGGAAACAAATGTCAACAATCTTATCCCAAAAATGAAGATCATACTTGGATGAAACAATGTGGAAATGTTATGCTGCGCAATTTTATAAAAATGCAATCACAAAATTAAATAAAACAAAACGAAAGAACGAAATTTCTAACACTGAGGAAGAATTTCGAAATGAAAAAAGGGAGAGAGAAACATCAGTAGAAGATGAGAGAGAGAGAGAGAGAGAGAGAGAGAGAGAGAGTTGTCTCTATCAACTACAACACAAGTGGTCACAAGACACATTTTCAAAAGGATATACCAACAAACAAGGTACAGAAAAAAAATTTAACCTCGAAACACTTTTTTTTATCCCTTCTTCACCACTTGGAACAGTTGCCGAAAAAAAAAGGAAATCTTCAAGTTGTTCGAATAAATCCAGAAGAAAAACACAATTCCACTTTGTCGTATACCGATCCGTCCCGCGTGACCACTTGTGTGAAGCGGTCAACTTTTTATTTTTTATTTTCCCTACACTTTTCCCTTTTTTCAATCAGAAAGAAGATGTTTTTATTTTCAAGTGCAATGCAATTTCGCGACTTTTCCCTTAAAGTTGTGGAAAAGTAACGAAAAATATGAAGTACGTATTGAATTTTTGTTTTAAAGTTATTAGGTAATGAGATAAGCTTAGAACACGATCGCCGGAGAGTAAAATTCTTCGAAATAAAGTAAAGTAGTTAAGAAATATTTCATTTCGTTTCTTTAGTAACATGGAAGGGAAACCAATTACAAATATTTATTGGGGATTACTTCAAGCTAAAAACTATCTAACATTAGACATATCTTTTATTTTTGGAAGTTTTCTCTGGTAAAATCAATTTATATATATATATATATATATATATATATATATATATATATATATATATAATTATTGCAGCTTTATACAATTGGCAATTCTGAAAACGCACATTAAATTTATCAAATTTAATTATAATTGTACAACAAATTCACATCATAATTAAAACGACAGTTAGAAAATTCTAAATCTTCGTTTCAAAGCGAAACAACTTATTTTTTGGAGTAAAAAAAGTGTTTGCCTTTAAGTTAATCAAATACATTAAAATTAAGAGTTTTAAAGCAGAAAATATTTTAAAACCATTTTTTTTTTGTCTTAAAAAACACCTAAAAATTCGCACACCATATCAACGAAAACATTCTCTCTTCTTTATTATATCACATGCCTGCATTTAACGTTTCACAAAATGAAACGATTCATGAAACAAAATTGATTTTTAATACCCACAATTGATTTTTAATACTCAGTATAAATCGAATTTCATTCGACAAGAATAGAATTCATATCTAAAAAAAATTTAATGAGATCTCCTTCATATACAATATTGTGTTTAAATCACTAATCAATTTTCTTCTCATTCACTTAAACTCTTAAATTGTGTTAAATATCTTGTAACAAACTACAAAGATTTAGAAACAAGGTATCATTATTTAATCTTTTCAACTTTACGTCTCTTGAGAATAAAAGTAACAATTATTAAATAATTTAATAATAAACTGTATTTATAGATATACTATTCCTTTATCGTATCTGAAAGAAGCCGAAAGATAAAATTAAAGAGTTGCGCGGAAGTAGTACAAAGGAACAAGTAACAAACATAAATTTTCTATCAGCAGATAAAAGACGAACCTTAAAAAAGAATTTAAGTGAAGAAAGATTTATAATATAGTTCTTTTAATTAACTTCGGTGTATATTTACCAAACAACAAATTCGTCATTTCAGAAAAACGAATCAAATCCATTCCTCAATTTTGTCGACAAAAAGGCAAACATCAAATTTGCAGTGCCCAAACACCAGCAGGTAAAGGATTAGAAAACTCTTCACAAGTCTCCATCGACAGGTCGATGCTCAAAAGATGAGAAAAAAGCATTCCAAGAGAGGAATTTCATTTACCATAAATCCCAGGAGCCCAACCAGTCTCTATTCAATCACAAATTGGTTTGAATTTTTTTCTTTCCCGGCATCCAATAAACTGAGGGAACCATTTCCTACCAGCATCCTTAATTCTTTGCCACCGTGAAAAGAGACAAGCATCTTCGCCAATTTCTCTTCCTTTATCCGCGCTCGCAATATTTTTCCTTCCTCTGGAGTTTCTCATCAGGTATCCAAGCACCTGGTGAAGCGGTGGCCCCTTCCCACGATGTTTCTAGGATGATTTCTCCTTCCAAACAAAACCACAACCAACACGATGTCATCATTATTTGAACAAACTTCTTGAGTTTTCTTTTTATTTCAAAAAAAAAAAAAAAAAAAAAGATGCGTAAGGGGGAATGGAATTTTTCTGCTTTTCAAAGTTTTTGTGTTTCTTGTGTCTTCCGAAATAAGAAAGGGAGGGGGATGGCGAATAAATGAACAAAAGAGAAGGGGGATGGAAAAACTTTTTTTGAATTATTTTATTTTTCTTCAAAACGAAATCATTCTGCTTAACTTCTTCGACCACGAGAACGCTAAGCAAAGATTTGGGCTTATTTTTTCCCCTCCATGCCATTCAATTTCAGCTGTTTCTTTAAATGAGGAAACAAGTTATTTTCCCGCGAGAATCACACGACGTTCATGTGTATATATAAGCTAATGAATGCGAAAGAAATGTTACATTTGAATGAGAACTTTAAAATGCATAAAATATTGCAAAATATCAATTATATGCAGTACTAAAAAAGAATTATATTTTACAAAACAATATTAAACCATCATTTGGCACTTATAACAAATATTCTTTACCCACAGTAATAAGCATGTTTCTCTCTGTTATTTTAATTTACTTCGCTTTACTAGTTAACATATAATTTTAAAAACTAGTAGAATTTTGAATTATAGTTTTAAATCGAATAATATTTAATTCCTGCTTATAAATATATTCTATTGGATCGAAAAATTATGACTGTAAAATAATGGATACTTTTTTCATTTATTTGTGAAATTTTTATTTGCAGTTGTCTTAAGTAATGGCACATCATCACATTACTCTAATATATTAATGAATTTTTTAATAAATACATTAGACTTATTACGAATTTGAAAACATCGCTTTTATATCTAATTTATGTGTTTCCTTTTTGGAGTAAAAACCCTTTGTGAAGAGCTCTTAAATGTAATTTACAAATAAAATAAAACTTTAAACAAATTCAAACAATTTAAGATTAGGGTTTGTATGAAAGGAAACAAAAAGCACGCTTTTCTTCATTTTCTCGTAAAACATTGCCGTCTTTCTGGAGTCGTTTTCGATTAAAACATGGATAATAATTAGAAAAGTTATTTTAAAAATAATAATAAAACCATTTGGTAACAAAATATACAAAAATAAATTTCACGATCAACTCCTTCACGTGCACTTAATTCTATCCATTATTTTTATTTTATTTTAAAAAGCAGCATTCGTTTATAATGAATCCTACAAAATAGCTTCAATCAATCTCTAAACGTATTCGAATCCCCCTAGCTTTGACCGAACTTTCTTTGGAATGTTAAATTCCAGCTTAGGGATCTTAAATTTCGCTTTCAATCTCCCTTTTTAAAAAAAGGGTCCATTGGTCTCTCCTGCATAATCCTCCCACTAAAAGACCTTAATTTAGATGCGAGCTTAAAACAACACACTAATCTCCATGGGAAAACAAGCAATTTAGCGCTCGGTCGAACATGTTGGAGGAGGTACTAGCAGAAAAGCACCACGGGGACACGGCGAAGTGATAAAAAAAGGATGGAGGAAGCCTCCCTCTGGCGACACTTTCCATTGATTAAGTGAGGATGGGATTGATGAAGGTTGGATACAAAGGCATCGATCGCAAATTTGGCAATTAGCTGGCTCGCTTACTCACTGCAGGAAAGCACCAATGAGTCACTTTCGCTTGAATAATGGATGGAAGGATGAACGCTCACCTGGACATTTGAATTGATCATGGATTCCACTGAAAGAGCACTTTCAGTTTCTTTTTCTTTCCTTGCTTTAATATAAAAACTTCCAAGTTTCGTCTATTTTCAGACGAAGAATTTTAAATAAATACATTGGTATCAGTTCATACACGCGACATATTTCGCGGTCACTTATTTCGTTAATTATAGTTTATATCTATTTTATTTATGAAAATAAATTCTTATCCGTCATGAGTGGAAAAGACTGTGGGAGTGAGTGATAGTTGAGTTTAATGGCGAAAGAGCCAGATGTAACTACGCTGCGCCAAACAAGATGTAACTGTGTTTGAGAAAATGGAAAAAAGTAAAAATTGGTTGACTAGATACATGGTCGAATATAGAGAAGGATCGTCACGGTATTCCGGGGGCGTGTCACCCGTGTTTACCAACGACAGCAAACCCCATAGGAAAGGGGGGAAGGATGTCTCGGGGTCGTGCCCTGAAGGGATGGAAAGGACAAAATAAAAAGAAATTTAATTTTGATTGATATGATTTAATTAACATTGCATTAAAACAATAATATGTATAGGTGTAGAGCTGGGACATAATTACCTTGCTGACATCAGTTCAGTACATGGCTCGTTAGAAATTTGATACTGAATCAAGAGCTTAATATTGCATAGCTATTTCACAACATATTACAGAATAATAAATGGCAAAATGCACATAAAATGTAATATATCTGAATCAGCTTTCATTCCCAGGTACTCGGGAAAAAATTTGAGTTTTTTCAAGTGACGAAAACACACAAACTATGTCTTCAAAAACTTTAAATCAAAGCATTACGAATGAATCTAAAACCAACAACGTTCTGACCCCTTTCATTTTGGAAAAGTATTTGTTTCTCTATGTTAGGCAGGGAACCTTAAAAAAATAAAAGTAACATCCATGATGAATCAACAATTTTACGAAATAAAAACAATACACGCAAAAAAGGGGGGACGAAAATAATAAATCTAATACTACAGGAGATCTTTAACAAATAGAACTGCACAACCAACAGATTCGTAAATTGGTTAAGTCTTTCTAGTATTTTTAAAAAAAAAAAAAAAAAAAAAAAGACTGTCTGCTTTTAAGCATGTATGTTCATTTAACACTTCACAAAGAATTACAAAAGTATTTATTCTCCTTTTAAACATCTAAAATATATTTATTTACTTCCCAAACTCATTCCGAATTGATGATTTCCTCACATTCTTCTCAAAAATTTTAATTTTAGAATTACAGTAAACCACATGTAAATACAACAAAAACAAGAAAAAATAGTTATGATATTAAAACTATTATTTTATAAAAATATTCATAATGACATTTTACTAAGTATTATTTTACAAAGAATGATAAAAAGTTATCAGATTTTCTTCGAGTTGTTGTCGCTACATTTCATTTCAGAAAAGATCAATAGTTCATGATAAAAACAGAGAGAAATGTTAATGATTTATATTTAGTGTACGACTTTTAAATGAACAAGAGTCAAAAGATGTGGAGTTAAAAATAAGCATGTTCACAGAATAAATCATGTAGTATAATCTTAATAGTATGCAATAACCACATATTTGTTGCACCTGAATTTAAAATGATGATTATGATATATCTCATAAGATTCCCTCACAAATTCATATTTAAATCTTTAAATGATCAAATTATGCATACAAACATTGAATTAATATATTGCTGTGAATTCATATCGAGAATAATTTTAATATGTCCGCTAAACTTTGAGAAACAACATTAGCCATAAGTTTAGATGAATCAATTTTGATTTTCCAATTTTTAATGAGAGAAGAAAAAAAATCTTGCGCCTTCTTGGCTTCAGAGAAATTATACAACATTATTCAGATAATAAAACAACCAAGTAAGCAATTGATTAAAAAAAATTACTTAAATTTTTTTGGGGGGGGGTTATTTCTGGAAAATTTATAAATCAAAAATCAATGCAGAATTTTTCAAGCTAACAGCCTGAGTTCAAACACTGTATAAAATCTTTCACCCTTAACGAACATACCAAATTCTTCAATATCAGTAAGAAAGTTTTCAGAAAAGAAACCTTGTGTTTCAAAAAGTTATGAAAGATTACAAAAAGTAATGTAAGCCTGGAGGGTTTTAAATAATTTCTAAGAATTAATCAATTTGCGACTACAGTTCCTCAGCGAAAAGGCACCGGACCAGTAAAAATATACTCCATTAAAAATCCCAAAGCATAAACGTAGAAGAAACAGCAAAACAAACCACTTAAAACTGAAGCCCAGAACCCCCCTTGCACTTTACAATTAAGGCGTCGAAGAGCTCTTCTGACACTTTGTTCTTAATTTTGAACAAAGAGAAGAGTTGGAGAGCGTAAACCCGTCGCTAATTGAACGTCAAGTGAAATTAAAGAGTGGCAATTTATTGCTCCAGCGCGAAGAAAAGCACAAATTAAGAACTTGACGGGCCACACAGATCCGCAAAAATCAAGTCACGCTTCCGAAAGCGGCCGTCTAATCTCTCTTAATTAAAATTTTGCGCCCCAAATCGAGCATATTATACCCCTCTGTCCTTACCACCGAGAAAAGAAACCTGACGAAGAATGTATTTCTCTTCAGATTCCGAGAAAGAAAGCACCCTATCGATACTAATTAGTTTCGAGATTTCCGAATTTGGAAACATCTGCGCCGAAATGAAATAAAACAATTAAAGAAACATAGTAAGCTTCGATGATTAACAAAAAAGAAGCATCAAAACGTAATTAGGGACGGAAAGGAATAAAAAAAAAAGCTCTGTTTGCTTGTACAGAGAAACGTAATAATTTAATTTGGGTGCCAGTCATGCATTTATTGCATTAAACACCTTTTTCCCCGTTGTTTTCGGTCCCTTTCTGAAGGAAGGCATGGTAGGATGGGATCCAGACTCATTATTTGGTATACTTTCTTTCATGGGAAAGAATGTGTTTCGCATTTACTTTGTATTGTTCTGTTTCTTTTAAGCTCCAAGATATGTAGTTACGTTGTTCTATTTCGGTTAAAGTTGTTCTAATGGAGATAATAAAATTAACATATAAATTATTTGTACTAACATGCAAATTTTAAGGCACAATGTTTGAATGTTAATGAATCGAAATATATATAAGGGATAGGTGTTATTTCACGTAATAGGATAAAATAATAATATTACGTGTTTGGAACTTATTCCACACACACACACATCAGCAATATATTCCACACAAAACCTTACTAATTTTGTCATTTATTATAATGCTTATCTTAAAACTTTTGATGCAGCTTAAATGATTTAAATTTCAAACTTTCATTACATCATAAAAAGTAATGTGAAGTATTGGATTCAAACTCAAATTTGATTGAGTAGAATATAGTTAAAAATGAAATGATATTGTAGTGTATTTTAAAAAAAAAAGTAACAGAAAATACAAACACATATTCTCAACGTAAGAAAATTTTGGAAAGTAAAATTTGAAAGTAATTGAATATTGTAACCTATAACCAGACAAGAAATAATTGCTATAGAATAAGAAAAAAAATTTTTTTTTAAAGATGATTTGATAAACTTCCAAATTTAAAGGCACATTGTTGCGTGATTGAAATCCTTTCAAATGTAGGAAAGGTCCAACAATTTCAACGCACAATTAGTTTTGGAGTAAATCGAAATTTGATCCGGAAACTCTCCACCAAATACAATATACCTCCTTTCATTAGGAAACAAATAGCAAACACATATAAGTACATAACAATTTTATGTTTACACAATCATCAAACACTGCAATTAAAAAAAACATAATCATAGTATCACATGAGGCACATATAACTACTTATCATCATCGAGGTAAAACAACATTGAAAAAACAAATTTAGCCACCCAAGGTGCGCTTTTTTTTTTTTTACAATTATTATTAAATTACTCATTTAAATATAAGAATTAAAGTAAACGACGAAATATCGAGAAATGGATAATAGTAAACTTTTCCGGTACTAAAATTAAAGGAAACACCAAATTATTAAATTGAATCTATTTAAGCTACATGTAATTAAAATTAAAGCAAACGATAAATTATTAAATTGAATATATTTAAGCTAAATGTAATTAAAATTGAAGTAAACGATAAAAAATTGAAATGCGATCTGGTGCGCCAAAACGCCCCAATTAAAACAATAGTCCCTTGGGTGGCTAATAAAATACTGAGTGTTATAAATAAATGCACTATTATTATATCTCATATTATTTAAACAGGAATTCGATAGTTGCTATACGTTGATCATAAAAGAAATGTTTAGTTAAAGTTGTCATCTGTATCTTCAACGTAGAATAAACCAGAACGTGTCACATTTGCCTCATCTCTCTTATTTTCCACATCTCACTTCACTGGACTTTTTCTTGTGGATTATTTCAAATGTATTGAATGTAATATTTCAGTATTAAAGCTTGCATTAATTTTATTCGTGTATTACTACTGTAATGCTTTGAAATACTTTATTTGAAAATTCCGTATGAATTAAAAGAGAAATTGCGTAGAAATGTATAAATTAATAGAATTTTGAATAATCAAAGGTTTTTGCCTTTTTTTTTTTTTTTTGTCAAATGTTACTAAAATTGGCTCTGTCGTATAGAGAATCGTAATATTTAGAAAATTGCCAAACAAAAATTCAATGTTTTCATCGCTTGAAATCCTATTTCACACCAGTATTTAACTGGCGGAAGGCAAACTGATTCACATGTATGAGTTACGAATTAAATTTTCAGAGAAAAAAAAATTCTTCATTAAGTTTTCTTTTTTATCAGATTCCGAAATCTCTATTTATAGAAAATGGAACGATACGATCATTGTAACACTATAATTATTTAATCATTAAAAATGATATCGGCAATTATGGAAAAAAATGAAGTTATATATATATTATAATGCTAATAATTAGGCATAATTTTGGCATGTACATATAAATTACAAACTATATATAATAAAAACCAAATTATTAAAACAATTACAATGCAAATATTACAAAAAATAAAACAAAATCAAATTTAAAAAAATTGAAGTTAGATTATCAGTAGCTATCAATAATTTAAAACAAACGAAGCTATCGCTTACAAAAATCCATTAAAGTGCAGAAAGCATAATATTATATAATATTCCAGAATGCATATTAAACATGCACACATTAAAAATTAAAACCAGTAATTTATAAATATACAGCGATGTACAATACATCAAAGTCTAACGAAAACCAAGAAATATATCACAAGAGAAAAGAATTAAGAAATTAAATTCAAAAAAGGAGAAAAAATAATTCTAAGCTGTCTCAGACTTGGGACTGAGAAAAGCTTTTTTATATTAGTATTACGTATCAAATCTATCACACTTCAAAGAATTACGATATAACAAAATGATATTAAACCAAAATAAGTATAAATCCCAAAACAAAAGCTCGACCAAAGGAAAGAAAAAAAAGGAAACAAATTCATTTAAACATAAGTACATTAGCTTATCAATTAAAAATAAACAATTTAATTTATATACATTATTATAGAATTTTAAATAAAAATAGAGTTAACCTTTTATCACTTAAACAAACACAAATGATATACTTAAGCCATTCTTCCAATATGTCGCGATATACTTACTACCAGGAAACCTTTTATCGCAAAAAATTTGATCGATTAATTTGACGAAACAAAAATTACTGACTTAAATTTACTCATCCTACAATTTTTAAAATTATTTTTTAAAAATATTTTTACCTAGAATATAATAATAAATAATTTTTAAAAAAATATTTTTCACGGTAATGAATAAAATTCTTAGTAATTAAAATTCAAAATTCGTAAAAATCAAAAAGATCTAAAAATAAGAGGTTCGCTCAATAAGAAAATCCCAAGCAAATAGTTTAAAACGTCAGTCGCATCTCAAAAACTCTTCGTTATAATTTTTCCGGCCGAAGAGATCCTCCTCACATTCTTAGTAGCAAATTCACAAGAAGCAACCCACTGTTTTGATTGCTGAACGATGAATCATATTAATAATTGATAATGACAAATCGACGCGGCAGCAATCTAATTTTGATTTGGCAGCAAATGACTACAAAATCAAAAATATCTTATGAATTAATGTCAAATTTTTATCGACTCAGTTTAACAAGTGACAGCTTACCCTAATTATGTCACCTGTCTTCAAATACAAGTACTTTTTGAGCAACCCTCGTAAGCCGTCATACGATGGCTAAGTTTTTAATTAAAATTATTTCTTTAAAAAGAAAAAAAAACTAAGAATTATAAAAAATATATAAAGTACGTAAACTATTCCTAGAATTATAAAGTAAAAAGTTATAAATGCAAAACGTAACAGTATAATTTATATCAAAAATACACACACATATTTCATTAAAAAAATTTCTCTTTATTTTAAATTTATTTTAATCATTTTTAAATATATATTAATAAAATTAATAGCATAATATATTGGGAATATTTCGATATAGCAGTATTGGTCTTTTTAATTCTAACTTTGTTGCATAGATGATAGTACAAATGCTTTAAATTTTATTTATATTTTAGTTATTTATTTTAATGTATTATCTCGTATATGTTTCTTCTCTGAATTTATTTTCATACATTCTATAATTACGTGCGTGTCTCTTTGGTTTTCTACACTTTTAAATTTATATATGTATGGTTTTCTGTTATGAATCGTTCCTCTTTGTACAGATTATTCTGTTTGGATCGTGAATTTAGGTTTATGCCTTATTTTATAAAGCTATTACTGAAGAGAAGGTTTAATCATTAATGCTAGTATAATTTACACCGAAATTCTTAAGACTTCGACAGCATTCAATAGCTTTATTTCCGATTAGTTTTATTTTCAAAGCTTTTCAATTTCCTTAGTAGCATTTTTATTTCTCTTTTTTTGCGGTTTTATCATTATTACGTTTTGTAATTTATAAATTTTGTTACTTAAATCTTTTAGTTTTAAATAATCTTTGACTATTATTTTAAACAATTTTTTTAATTTGGTTATAGTGTTATATTTTTTATTCTTTCAACTGTATAACTACTTAATAATAAATTTAAAATTTTTCTAAGCAAATTAAATAATCGCAACTATATATTATTCATACTTGTATTTTACAAGACAGTTATGAGAGATGCGTGAAGCTATTCATATATACAATCCGCTAACTAAATCTTTTCGGCAATCCAAACTGGAAAGTAAACAAATTTAAAAACCTCTAAAAGCTTTATAAATTTACCAACATCACACAAAGCAGTAGAATACGCATATTCTGCACCTCGTTGCACTCGAAAATGTTTCTACATCCACTCATATATACTAAAGGAGGAATACTTGAACTCACATTTGAAAAGGTAATTTAGTTCCGAAGGTTTGTCTTCCTCCACTCTAATCAACATTTGTCAACGTATACGTCGTTCCACAGCCACATAGAACACATTAAGCTAACAACCCAAGATACTTTTCTGAATTTCCCTAGTTGCCAATTATACTTGATGGCAAGAAAAAGGGAAAAGCAGGTCTCGAATGAAATGAGCCTAATAAAAACAACCCGGATGCGCTGTTTTCGTTTGAAACCTTTTAATCATTTCAACTTGGGCAAAACCAGAAACTCCAACAAAGCGTTAGAGATCCTTGCAGTGCATATATTCCTGTTCATAATTTAATGACTAAACAGTGAAATTATTATTTTAATAAAAATGTAGTGTATTTATATGGTAGCTACCATCATAATAAAATATATATTATATTATACAAGTCGCAAGCGATATTTCTTCTAATATACATTTCGCTCTTTAAATAAATAATAGAATACGTCAGGTACTTCTAACGAAACAACAAGATATCGAGTTCAAAGAATATCTCAACTGCATTTAATTATTCATCAAAATGAAGTACGTCAGGTACTTTCAACGAAACAACAAGATATCGAGTTAAAAGAATATCTCAACCGCATTTAATTATTCATCAAATAATGCAGTAAGAATCTTGCGTTCAAATTTGTGATTCAGAATCCTAAATTTTCCCACAGAATACCCTTTTTACGACCATTTATATTTCGTTGTTCGTAGATAGGAATTAGGGAAAGGAATGAGTTCGACTTTGTATTACATGATTATATTACCATGAAAGAAATCTTTACTTTAAAATAATAAAGTACTGTACAATGTGGGAATGCATTTTAAACGACTTTTTAAAACAATCATTAAAAATATTTTTTTTATAGTTTTGAAAGGTGAAAGCTAAAGCGAATTAATTTTAATTAATACATTCTCACCTCTTTTAAATAATGAATATACCTTTAAAAAAGTCACAAAAGATCAATCTCAAAAAGTTAAAAATTAATTTATTATAAAGCATTACAAAAATTTTTGTTCACCAAGTTGCTGCAAATCATACAAAGTAATATACACACACATGAAATATAAGACTGAATTCTATAAAACCATCGAATTATTAAAAATACCATTCGAAAATCGTTCCTCGTCTACAGAGCGATCCTGGTCGTGAGATCATGATTGGCGTTGCTTTCTTCACCTCTAAAGACCTGTTGTGTAGTGGGACTGATGCCCGTTAAATATGTTGAGTTTCAATGCCCTCAAGTTGAGATGGTGTGCAAGTTTGGAGAGTGGAGTGCCAGCTTAGGTGTCGTCCACATCATTTGACCAAGGTTCAAAAATTGCGAAGTCTGTCGTCAATCGCCCACCAGTTGTTTCTGAGTGCGGCGTTAATAAAAACGATCATTTCAAATCAAATTTTGCTAGTTGTATTGTCATGATATTACGATAAAAATGATAGATAAATTGAATTACCATTGGATAAATTCAATTATTTCACGATTTTAATAAGGATTAGTTTAGTTTAGTTTTTATTAACGTCGCACTAGATGGAACACGAGGGCTATTGGCGACTGACCTCGTAATCTTGAACCACGGTCAAGTAACGAGGACGACACCTGAGCTGGCACCCCCTCCCCTCTCCTAACATCCACGCCACGCCAAGGGAGGACTATGGACCCCGACAGATTTAACATGCATCAGCCCCGCCTACATGGCGGGTCTTTGGCGGCGAAGGATCGATTTCCATAGGGAAATCGACGATGGCGATGCTCTACCCACTATCCCACTATCAATTCCTCATCTCCTACTATCGACTTAATTTCGTTTGATTTGAATCAACGTTATTCTGGAGGAATATGATTTACGACGGACTTCGTAATTCTGAATAATGGTCATATGACGAGAATTATACCTGGACTATATCTAATTAAATACTTCCATACTTGACCGCGTGCCCTGACTTAACAGTTTAACAAGCAAAAATCCACATTATTTCGCATGACGATAAGTGAAGAATCAAGATTCGAATTTTAAACTTGATACCAGTACCGCCGGCAAAAAGCTAACAACCATGACCGAAGTTCTACAACGATGTTTTCAATTTAATGAAACATTTCTTTGCATAGCTAAAATACGTGTCTTTGTGTATTTTCCCATAAATAGTTAATGATTCCACACATTCCTTCCTAAATTTTAATCAAACTTTTGACTGTAATCCACAGTTATTTATTTTTTTTTTTCCGTTTTAATTATTTTCGGGGTTGGTTCTTCTACAAAATGTAACAAAAGATGTTTTCGAAGGTAAATCTGCTTATATAATCTCGATTCAAAATTTCTTCCTAAATTTAAGATATTGTTCTATTGTACGAAAGGAAATAAATGGCTGGAATCCCCCCTTTTTTTTGGTAAAAATTAGATATTTAAATGACAAATTTTACTCTCCTATAAGTTTTATATTAAAAAATATCCATCTTGAAGGAATAAAAAAAAATGTTGCGCCAAATGGTTGAAAAAGTGGAGAATAAGCAAAAATTTGTCTGCAAGGAGGAGGATTGGATGTAGAGAAGGATCTCTGGGGTATTCCGGAAGCGCGTCATCCGTGTTTACCAAAGAGAGTAAAACCCCTCGGGAAAGGAAAAATATCACTACAGTGTCTCGGTTAGTGATACCAGTTGTTCACCTGAAAAAGGCGAGTCCTTGAGGACTAAAAAAAATGTTTCATGCTAGCAATTTTTTTACGTACCACTTATAAAATTTCGAATTTTTTTTTTTAAATGTATTAAAAATAAATGTATATGAAAATAACTAATGTTATGGGTTTCAAAAGAAACAAATAATATTAAATTACATATGTACACATTTTTTTTTTGCTTCTGTCCCCTTCCCCTCTTCTTTTCCTTTTGTTGTAAGAAGATTAGTATGATCTCTTAAATATGTCTATCTACAACATATGGAATAAAATATACGTAAACTAACAAGTATACTATAAAAAACCATTCATTATGATTTTGTAAAAAAAAAGGAAAAAAAAAGGTGCGTCAGGGCAAATAGATACACGCACAAAAAAGAAACGAGCATTTAACGGCATATGTCTCGGATGAGAGCCGGGAGGAGAGAGATTGCATGGCCGGAAGCTTACTGGTAAGAGCACCGCAAGTTTCTCCTACTTTTGCTCCCATTCTTACGCTTTTTATCCTCTTCTCTCAGAGATAAACGTTCACTCACACACTCTCTCTTTCTCTACAGAACAGCATTATCAAAAAAAAAAGAAGAAGAAATCTAAAAAAAAGGGTGAAAAGAAAAGAAAGCAACGAGAGGGAAAAAATACATAAATGATTTCTTTACGAAATAACGTTTTTTATTGTTTTCTTTCCCTTCTTTTTTTTATGCGCGTTCGATTAGGGACGGATACTTTCCGCTTTCATTTTTATTTCTTTTACTTTATTGTATATAAAAATCGTATATATAAATAAAAAAATACGATAGAGATTTGCGACGAGAGTGTACTGAGCACCGAATTCTGCGAAAAATGTGTAAAAATATCGGTAACATTTTGAAGCGAGCATACAATAATAGTAATGACTAGCTGATACCCGCCCGCTTCGCTGGAAAACGATAATATAATATTTTGGAACCTATACGTAAAATATCAAGAAAATTTTCAATTTTTATAACGTTAATGACAATTTCAATTTAAAATTTTAAGAAATTGATTGTCTATATAATATGGATAAAATTCATTCCACCGTATACATGTTACACCTAGTAATGCCAAAGATGCAACCTTTTGTCAGAAGATTCATCATGTGCTTAGCTTTCAAATGAAATACCCTCGTAATGACATCGTGTCTATCATAAGATTTTTGTCCTAAATTTGCAATACTAAAAGAAAAGTCGAGAATGACGAGACGTCCAAAATGTCTTACGTATGTCAAAGCCTCTTGAGTTCGTTCATGCATGTAGCGAGGTTCTCCAGTAAACGAAAATTGTCCTGCATGTGCGCTAATCTGTATGAAGTAACCATTTTAGTATTTTTCAAAATCCTGCTAAGTTTTGGAGCTAAACTACACTTTCACCAACCGTGGGGTTCCAAACTTATTTATTTCTATCGCTAAATCTGTACGTTTCCTAATTTCGACATGCACGAAATTTCACATTAAGAGCCCCTTCACCAAAATCTTGCCAATCCTCCATCAGCGCTTGAATATTAAATTATTTGGTATTTTTCCATTTCGCACGCGCAAATCTCACAAAGTAAACTTAATTGGTGATAATACACAGTATACATACAAAAAAAATTTATTCCGTTTGGCGTCGGTCATATCATTTTTGGCGATACAGTCGCCAAAAATTACATAAGATTAGATTAACGGATGAAAATTACATTTTGGATAAGACTTCCGTAAAATCCGTTCTTAGTGAGCGTCTACATCGCAAAATGAGTAACTATGCTAAATTTCAAGTCAATCGGTTGTAGAGTCTTAGAGATCTCGTGATGAGTCAGTCAGTGGTATTTCGCTTATATATAGAGAGAGATTGATCAAACAAAACTTTTATTCCGCGTCTCTTGGAAGTTTTAACGAAAGGAACGAAACTGGATGCGTAGGGAAATGATTATGCAAAGTTGGACAAAAGAGAATGCTGCACAACGCAACAGCAAGTAGTTTGATGATTTATGTCATTTAAAGGGGTGTCACATGACTCGATGTCAAACAAAACACATATTTTTGAATAAATATGAATTAGAAAAAAATGAAAAGGAAAGAAGTTTATAAAAGTATATGCACAGGAAATATGAACATATCTATTTTAGTTAAGACATTTCAGGATTAATCAAAAATTTTCTTTCGGTCTTCATTACAATTAATGTAAATAGAAATAATTTACATTCGTAGGGAAATATATTCGGCGTAAAATACATATCGGAAAATATTCACCAATCATTTTAATCTCTACTGATAATCAATTTCATTAAAAAAAACACTAATAGTTATTAATGTTGACCAAGCTAAATAAACTCTGAATTACTGATTTTTTCATTTTGCAAATCTAATAAAATTTTCATACCCAAGTAATTAAAATTAATGCTAAATACTATTTTCAGTTTATCTTTAATCAAATTTAGTTAAGGCTCTTTTTACGATTCAGAATTATTTCATTACTTTTGAAAAAAAAAATAATAATAAGGCTACGTTTGGTTATTTACAATCTTTGATTGAAATACGAGACAAATTATACGAGAAAACGTATATTAACATGATCATTAAAAAAAAAATTACTAAAATATTACTTTTAACTAGGCGTACGTCGTTAAAAATTAAGTTTCATTGTTAAATTTAAATAGCTTTTAACTGGGGTAAAAGATGTATTCATCACAGGATTGTCTATCTCATTAATTAATATACACAAGTATTTATACTATAACAAGTATTGCTTTTGTCTACACCGAAATATCATAATTTACTTTTTCGGGTCCTCTTTTAATTTGATTGGTTGGTTTTGTTAACGTCGCACTGGAAGCAACACGAGGATTATTGGTGACAGACCTCGTAATTTTGAACCTCTGTTAAGTGACGAGTCACTTTTCCAAACTTCCACACCCTGCAACAGGAGGATTTTGGGTATCGACAGATTTACGTGCATCAGCTCCGGCTACACGGTGGGTCTTTTGTGGCATCAAGGCTCAAACCCATGACTGGAAGAAAACCGCAAGTTGTGAGTCCGCGACCACAACCACTAAGCGACCATGGCCCCTCTCTTTTAGTCATCATGCTAAGAAAAATCGTAGTTCTTAAAAAGAATATACACATTTCCTATCTACACACACATTACTATCAAATAAAGTTTTATAAAATTAAACCAGAAAGTTCGCAACAATATATAAAAGATTCAGAGTCTTTGCATATTACCGCATTATGAATATTAAATCATACAATAATACAGTTCTCTAGGGATAGATATTGATAATTTCGTTGCTTAAAAAATTTCACGATCAATTTTGAGATTCGGCCATTTTCTCAATCTAAAAGTTTATTTTAGTAAGGTTTGTGGGCAGATATGGATTTACAGATAGTATTAATAGTGTGCGTTTAAATGATTGAAGTACATTTTTTCTTATTTTACAATGAAAATTTTCGAATTCATTAATCACTTAATTCACTGTTAAAACATATTTTTCTTACAACTGAGCAAAAATAATGATCTTTTTTTTAATTCGGCAATCATTTTCTTTTTTAGACTAAAAACGATCCTTATTTAAAGATTGCATGAATTAATGAATAACTACCCTAAAAATAAAAACTAGATTAAAAAAAAAAAAAAACAGCAATTACGAGTAGAAATAACCACCAGACAATTTAAAGCTTAGCATTTCCCCAATATCTCTCTTCTTACTTATATCATTATTCTCTAGCTAAATATATAAAAGAGAACAAGACATAAATCTCTACAAAACGAATCCAATTTCTCAAAAGAATCCAGACAAATGGTCTATCAAAATAGCCACAGCAAAACCTCAAAATAAATATGAAGCGGAAAATATTGGAGAGCCTCAAGCGGCGATCATCCGAACTACAAAACTGCACATTAATGCAAAACAGACACTATGAATCTCGCCGCGACATGTAACATGAAAGACAAGATTTCCCAACAGAGAGAGAGAAATCTTGGGCAACAAAGACGACGGAGTTTAGAGAGCGGTCTGGTTACAAAACATATTTCTTCCTAAAATTATGCTCCTGGGAAGAGGCAAAGATTAGGCTCGATGTCCCAGAAGGACACTTCGGTAAAGTACCATCCATTATGGCTCGACGCACGCCTTCCAGGGAAGATCGGCAAGACGAACTGCGGGTGGTTCTTGAAGAGATATGCGATTATTTTATATCATGGCAACACAATGCAATGCCAAGGACAGCGATAAAATATACGTGTAAGATTTTAACTTTAATGTATGATTCTTCTTCTTTTTAAGATGTCATTCGAAATTAAGTTCTTTTACATCACTCGTTTCTTCATATGGTGTTAAATATTTAATTGGTAATTTTTAAAATAAGATGATTAATATGAAACTATACTGATATGATTGTGAGAAAATTTTATTGTTCATTCTGGGAGAGAGAATATTTCGAAATATTTTTCTAGTATGTTACGAGTGAAAAGGGCTTTCATGTGTGTATGAGCGCGCGAGCATATTTTTCATTCTTTGTTAAACGAAGTTTATTTTTTATTAACAAAAACTACATCCTTTCAACTTTTGCGCCCTACCATTTACTAAATGCAACATTAGTCATAATAGTTTAGTATAACATACAAAAATAAAAATAATATTACTCTTTACCAAAATGAAGAAATGTAGGTTGAATTATAGAGATCAAAAATTCACATAAAGATTATAAAATACTCGTACATAATTTTGAATTTTATTACAGTAGTTTCTCTTCCATTTAAAGGTTAATTCTGTTGGTCTCGGTCCCTTTGTGTGAATAGGGACCTTAATGTATTTACCCCTCATTACCGGACAGTGAAGGAATAGTGAAAATGTTTCAAAAATAAAATAGAGGTAGAGAAATAAAAAAATATAAAAATATTTTTTGTTAGTAATATTTTAAGGTTTCGAGAGCTTTGTGAAAAGGGAGAACAAAGCAATGAAAATATCTCTTTTTTAAAAATTGCTTTTCAGTAAGTAAAAGATGAACAATATATCAGGAGAAAGCAAGTTCTGGTACAGTCAAAATGATATTTCCCATACATAGAATTAATCCAATCATTCTTGCTATAATTCTCAGTAGGGGAAGAAATTAGTATTAGCAAGCTTTCCATGACAGAGACCAATGAGAAGCAGAATTTTTAAGAAAGCAGATTTTGAAATTTCAGTTTTAAATGAAAATACCACGGATGAAAATAAATTTGCTGGACTCGTCAAAATCAATGGCGGTGCTCAAATACAAGAATATTTAAAAATGGCTGAAAACTTGTGTACTGACGACAGAATTTTTTTTTCTTTCTATTTCAACTGTTGTTGTTGACGATGTGGCTTTAACAAAAATAGCTTGGAAAGCAGTGAGGAAGACGAAGAAGAGCCAGAGCGAAAATGTTACATAAAAAAAAACTATACGGATGTCTTAAAATACACCACCAATTTAAAAAAAAAAAAATCATGATAACTGTTGGTGGCAGTGAAGGGGACTTAAAATCAACAGTGACTTTAATATCCACGAGGGGGGGAGGGGAATTGCAATGCATAGAATTTCGAAAGAACCCGTTTAACAAATTATTTTCAGTAAACTTTTGCAAGTACAAAATTCTATTGTACATTTCATGCATTTTTACAATAATCATACTTTTTAAACTAAGAATTTTCATTGCCTTCAAAATCAAATATCTGTGACTATGTTATGTATTTATTTATGTATCATTTATTTAAAGCTTGATGCACCCTTAATTCCAAAATGATTTACATTTTCTTAGAATAAGTGTACCCTTTGAAGAAGGGACACTTCTATTTGAGGGACAAATATCTGGTCCGTGGGTGTTCCTTATTGGGAGGTACTTCTGTACGATTGTTTGTAAAAGGATTATTTCTAGCAAACAATACTCCTCCGTAGATATTCCTCCCGTTCTTCTCTTTCTTTCAAGATATGTAATAAACTTTATTTGTCTGCACAAATGCAAAAATTAATTAGCAAGAGCAATAAAAATTTTAAAGACCATTTGCTTCTTAACCACATGTGATTACTTTAGACTCTTGACAGAAAAAGAAATCAATTTTAATTTAGAGCTAACGTCGCAACGATGACTTTACGTTGACTTTAACAAGAGATTTTACTAAGAGCTTAATTTGTACCCTGTCATGATGGTCTCTTCACTTTAAAGATTGTCTTCAATAAGTTAATTACGGAAGCAAAGAAGGAAAATTCTATTTTTCAAAATTACCATTACAAAATTCAGACGAAACTGAGAGTATCACTTTGCATAACGACAAAAGTTTAGTTTAAAAAAAAGCTACGATTTCTCAAGACATACTTTCTTCCATTACTTAATTACGAATGGTAACATACGAACACTATTTTTAGAAATTACCAATAAAAAGTCAGACATAACAATTTGCATTGGCTAGCATAACGATGAATGTTCGATAAAAAGGTAAACCACAACCTGATTTTCGGAATAATATAAGAGATCTTACGATACAGCTATTAACTCAAGATGGGCAGATATTTAGATGAAGTCGGGAGGAAATTAGAATGACTGACCGTTTATCGCGCTTAGGAGCAACACAAGAACTATTGGAGGCGGAGGATGTTTGCAGGAATATGGTTGGTTTGAAGTTAGAGCTAACATAATTGTACACATGAAGGCTATGGTAACAACTTTGTAAATCTGAACCACGAACAGTGATTAGGATGACACTTAGCTGGTATATCTGTAAAGAAGGTTCTTACTGCTTTTCCCTCAACTAACTTTTTTGGCCTAATTTAAGCCATTATAGAGGATCATTATTAAACCTCGTCCTGTGAAGGAACCGTAGCTTTAGGAAATTAGCATTGCTATATAAGAAGTGTAGAGAATAGGAAATAAGCATATAGAGAGAAGTTAGAGAATCAACTAGAGATATTGAAAGTTTTAATTTGCGTGATTACCGATAGGAAGATGGTAAGCGGAATTGATGTGTACACGATATTGATGCAAGAAAGAGTTAAATTATCATCTGAGAACTGATATATACGCTGGAACACAAAAAATAAGAATAATTCGTAAAATATGAAAACATGTTCTTTCAAACCATTCTTTAGGATTAATAAAAAGGATTATTATAGTTTTTTTAAACGTTTCACGCGCGCATTTCAGTCTCCTGCCATTCCAACTTAGATTTCATTCATTATTCACAAAATTACCAATTAGGCTTAACTTTTAGACACCAGCGTAACCCAGGTTACCAGTGTTATTCTCCGAGTCCGAACCAATTAGATGTTACTGAGATAAATAAAAATTTTAATTTCAGTCTTTGGTTAGGACGCGAGGTAATAACTGATCCGCATGGATAATAAGGTTTTGATTTGGATTATTCTCGAGTAGAATAAATATACTTTAAAAATTTGTTCGACTGATTATTTTTTATATCATTATCCTTTGAATCTGGGTGCTAAGAACTTTTAGTAGCGAAGCGACGGTGTCGCATTTCATTCTTTCACTTTTCACATCATTTAACATGAGGAACTATGAGACCTAATTCCACTCGATGGAACAACGATGGAAAAGTAGCGAAATTTTCCATCGGAACAGAATTTTAATTTTTTTTTTTACTATAGGATGAATGACAAAACTGAATAAATGAAATGTAATAAAATAAAATCTGCATGCATAACCAAACAAAAAAAATCAATAACTTTAGAATTGGTACATTCAAAGTAGCGAAACAAAGAAGTTTAGAATAAAAAAAAAAAGTGTTTTAAGATATTTTTTTTATTTTCATAATAAGCATAAATTATGCAGAATTTTACTATTGAATTTTGGTTGCGTCAACAATTTAAGACATTAAAATCTATTTCAAATAAAAAATTTAACTTTTAAAACAACGAACTTATGTTCGTTCTTACAAAGAAATCAGAATGATTTTTTTTATTAATTTAATTACCTTTATAATCATTTCTTCTATATTTAATCAACTTAATGCTCATTCTTCCTTGTCCCATTCCTCACTTCTGACATATTAGACAGAGGATTAACGATCACCTTGATATCCAGACTCTTCATAGGGAAAATCATGTGTTTGATGCATTCCATGCTCCATTCCAGGTCAGCCCACCCTTCAATTTCTTTTCTTGTCTTCAACAAGGGAATGATATCTGGAATATCTCTCTCCAGAAAATTCATCTTTCGTGGCACAACCGCTAATCTCCCATATTGAGCAAGCAACAACTAACCCCCTCTTTTACCTTTCCGAATGGTTCAGATGCTCCAAGTTTGTTTCGCGGGGATCAAATAATCCGGCGGCCGGATTTATCCCTCTTTTAATCAATCACCTCGTTTTCCCCATCTCCCCTCACCTACTGCCATCCATAGGGAGAATATCCCTCGGAATTTTCTAAAAATGGTGCAGAGCCCATTATTCCCCCCACCCCCTTTTTATACTCTGGTCTCCTATCTCAATAGTTACAAAGGAGATAGATCATTGTCATTTTATAAAAAAAAAACTTTCAAATGCTAATGAAATGCTTAAGAGGTGTGTGTGTATATATTATAGAAACAAGTCTGAATGCACTTGTTCAATTTAAGCGATTGAAATGCTTAGATTTTACGGCGCGGAATAAAAATACAGTTCATTTTATCCTAAAAACACTTTCTGTGATTATTTTTGGTTCCATAAGATGTAGGCTTCTTATTTTTTCAAGTATTTTTCGCTAAGATCAAATTATAAATAGGCAATCAAATTTATTTGTTATTAATAATGGAACTTATGCTTACTTTTATAGTTTTTGGCTACATATGACGAATTTATACAGCTACACTATTTTATCAAATACATCCTATATTAAGACAG
The DNA here is from genome assembly GCA_019974015.1 of Nephila pilipes. Taxonomy (NCBI): domain Eukaryota; kingdom Metazoa; phylum Arthropoda; class Arachnida; order Araneae; family Nephilidae; genus Nephila; species Nephila pilipes. The sequence continues at coordinate 379,160 of BMAW01056564.1, forward strand.
AAAATGAAGTTTAAAGATGTCACATAATTTATAAACTGAATTTCGTCAATGACATCATAATAAAACTATAGTTCGCTCATAAGTAGAACAATAAAATATTATTTAAAAAACATGACAAAAAGAGATGAAAGTGCAATACATATATAAAAAGAGTTTTTAGGTAACATGCAGAACATCTATAAAAGAAGGCATGCAAGAGAACCCTCCCCCCTATATATATATTAAAAAAAAATAAAAAACCATGCCCCCACCCAAACCCCCCCCCCCAAAAAAAAAAAAAAAAAAAAAAAATTAAGATTATTCATAAATATTTTTTTTTAAAAAAAAAATCAAACAATGATAATATTTTTTGACAAAGAAAGTGTTATATTATAATTAATGCATTTATTTCAAAAATTAATTTTAAGTATAGTATTATAAGAGTGCATCATTCCATATTGCACTTTTTAAACAAAAATATCACTTTTTTTTTTTACAAACTTTCTTTTGTATTACATCGGATTTTAATTTGAACTGGATTAACTATTCGTTAACAAATTGCTTGTGATCTATCTTGACACAGTTTTTAAAATTACCCAACGGAGTCAGTTTTTCAAATAGTTATAAAATCCTGAGGAAGTTATTAATAATCATTATCGAACCAACAGAAAAAAATATATATTCGCTCCTTCTCGTATCTTAACTTTATTTCTACGACGATTTTGTGTACATCTATTTCTAACAAAAGGTATGTTTTGATACCTACGCGTTTAAATGAAAATAATTGCCAAAACTGTAAAGATTTCTAATTATCAGTTAAATATCGATAATATGTGCAATATATTTATTGATACATTGATGCGTATTTATTAGAGATTATTTAATCCGGTCGTAAAAATCCTTGCTTATTGCATCAATTTACATAATATAAGTATACATAAATGTATTCAAACATGTTTTATCTCAACAAGAATAATAATTTAAAAATATCTTCGTTTTTATTTTTATAAGAAAGATTATCAAACATTACAATTTTAATTTTCAGTCTCATACATAAAAAATTCATTCATTGTAATAAAAACAGTCATCATAAGTTCAGAATTATAATAAAATTCGCTACTTATTCAATACCACAGTTTTAACAAATCAATGATTGCTCTACTAAGCACTATCCACACGTGTACTTTTCACATTGCAGGCAGGTTCACGTTCTCCATTACCTGAGCAATACTATATTTGGCACTTTATATTTTTTTGTCTATTTGGAGAGGATGTGGTTTTACTTGAGACTGATGAACGTGTTCCAGAAGTTTTTATAGTTCTTTCCCTAACAGGAATCAAATCTTTACGTGAAATATTTTCACCTGTGTCATTTCTTTGTACAGAATCCATGCATTTATTCTAGCTAAATTGATGATATTATTTGTTAATCGAGGCGTTTATTCTAGCTAAATCGAGGAGGCATGCATACGCCATCAACGGCATTTACATTTCACACTACACTTTCTCGCCATTTGGTCAGTCATATAAACCAAAAAAATTTAAACTATTATGAAATTTAATGGTTTTTGGAAGACATTGTTTCTTCAACTGTTATAGATTTATGTCTTTATCTTAACAGAAACACTTTTTTTTTGTTCGATTAGAATTTATAGATTGTTAGAGTACAATAATTCGATACATAAAACTGAGGAGTTATAAAACGTTCTGTTTTGTCCTTTTGTATTATTTTTTGTAGATTGAGGTGGTTCTCTTATTTTGACGGATAGTTACAATTGAAAAAAAAGCATTGTTGTCAGGGAAGAACAAGCGAAAAAATTGTAGGTTTTTAGGGTTCTGCCGTAGCCAATAAATGGTTCAAATAGCTTCAAAATGACGAACTAACCCAATGAAATTGTTATCGGTCTCGTTTCATCTTTCCCTAAGTATGGAAATCCATTCACAATATACTTGCTTTAGCATCAGATGCCGATCGAAATATTATGTAAAATTTATCTGGCTTATAGGATGAACCTACATCTAGTTTTCGTCAGGAACAGCTTTTAATCCTCAGCGACATTACAGCTGGTTTATAAGAATTTTGAATGTTTTCAATGAAAAAGTTCCATGATACCATATTTCCCCCAATACTTGGCTCAGCTCGCTTTTAATATCAACACACAAAATTCCATGAAGTAATTTCGGCTCCAATTTTTATACCATATAAACGATGCGATAACTTTTTTTTTCTCGTTCATATGCACCGTGTACATATAAAATAAAAATCGAGATAATATTTCGAGGAAAAATCCATTCTTTATTAAAACTCTTTATGTTTCTATATTTCCGTACATTGTATAATGTATTCTATAATATTTTGTCTAATAGTAAATAAAATACGGTGCTTAATACATCGTAATGTTTCATTTGGCGTGTCCAGTTGGATCAGATACATCTTTGAAAATGGTACGAATTGATCTATCAGGATAAGAATTTGTTTAGAAAGCTTTTCAAACTTTTCTTTCAATATCTGATTAAATATTTTCCCGTTCATCGCTTTCTTCACTATCGTCTTCAGAATCCTCTCTTCTACAATCTCATTCTTTCTCGTTCTTCAATTGCATTCAAAATTACCTTCCACTTCATTAGTGCTTGAGAGGAATTTTCATAATAGCTCTCGAATTCATAGTCACTTTCGAAAGAATTGTTCAACTCATCTACATTTTCAGATTGTAACTTTTCATCAATTTCAGAGCATTCTTCACTTGTATTTATTTTTTTGCAATAACTCCTTTTTTTCTTGAAATTTGGAGCATCCTTAAAATTGGAAATAAATAAGGTAAGGTTACTTAGGTTTCTCCGTTAAAAATTTTTTAAAGAAAAGATTAAAAAATAGAAATAATAGCCGGTACTGAACTCACTACCAGATTTGCAGAAATAAACGCGTGATACAATCTTTTTTTTTAACAAGCCGCAGCAATGATTTGCACTAAAATGCAACATAGCGAATATTCGAAGTTATGTAGCATGTCCTGTATTATCCGTTTCAATTAAAATCGAGATTCTCTAATCTTATCATAATTGATACGATTCTGCAAAATGGTGTTGATATTTATATGTAAAATGGTTTAAAATTTAATGCTGTTGAGAAATCCTTTAAGGGATCAAAAATCAACTCATAGTAAAAACAGATAGCATATTTTTAGATCTAGGATTAGCTGGATAAAAATAGCATCGCTGAATTAATTTAACAAATATTGCACAAAAATTCAAAAAATTAATTGGAGAAATAATTAAGCATAATTTTAAGCTAAAATTTGAAAGTTGTCTTTTGACACCTCTTGATGGAAAGAGTTAATTTTACTGGCTTTATTCACTCTTTCGAGAAGAAAAATTGTACTTATTAAAATTTTAATTAAATAAATAAATTTATGCTACATACATACGCACAAAAATATTTCATTATGTGGTAGCATTGTGCAAAGAAAAAAACTCTGAACAGCTCCAATATGAAGTTTTTCTAAAAAATTAATAAGCAGCGATTATAATATCGCATTTTTGCACATTAATTTCCTGCCGTATGGGTAGTGAAAACGAACCTAGAGGGAGAAAGGGAAAAAGAACATCCAATTAGCTCAAATGTTTTTATAAACTGCTTCAATGATTCATAAGAAACCTTCGCGCGTGGCGGGATATTTAATTATCCTATTTATTTGAAAAGGGAGGGAAGCGGATAGAAAAAATATATACCAGGCACGTCAACACAGAAATGCAATTAATCTTCATCGTCTTGCATAAGAAAAGCTGTACGTAAATAACAAATAAAAAAAAAATCAAGAAGAAAAAAAAATTCTAGAGGATTTTTACTACAGCCATTACTAGCATATTTCTTTCAATGACTGCTGAACACACATACCGTTATGAATTAACGGTGTCATACATCTTATGTATTATACCATTAATTTGTATCGCGAGTTTTTCACAAGACAAAATTAGCAAAGGATTAGCAGGGAAACAATTGCGCGAAAATGGGAGGTAAGCAGTTAATTATCTGGGTCTCATGTGTTGCAAGCAATTAAAAAAATGTCCGACAACGTTAATGAGGCCATTTTTTCATTATTTATTGCTAATTTCTTCGGGGGGAAAATATTTGTTAACTTTTATTTATTTTTGCAGAGAAAGTAAAAGTGATCGCGCGTAAATTACTCTCAGAATGTAAACAAATGAAACTAATTAGAATTATTCCATCCTAAAGCTGAGCACGAATGTAAAATGAATAACTATTCCGGAAATAATATTTGAAACTAAAATATTTATTTTTAATTTCTGAAACAATTCTGCATATTTCTAAAGTCAGAAGAAAAATTAGATGGAAATCTCTCTCTTTGATTGCATTTAGATATGTATTTGCTAATTTGAAAAGAATCAAATGATTAATTTAAGGGAAGGAGAATCGTGATTCATTTGAAGTGCTTTGGTTAATTGTTTATTAAAGTAGCACATATAAGCTATACAAGAGCAATTGGCGACGGATCTCGAAATTCTAAACCATGATCAAGTTGAGAGGACAACACATGAGGTGGTACCCCATTCTAAAAACTTTCATTCCATGCCCACCGGCGTGAGGACTTAGAGCTCCAACAGACAGCCCTACTACATTATTTAATGGAATCAGAATTCGAACCGAGACACGACTGAAACTTTACAGGGCACGAGTTGACCATGACCGCTCAGCTGCCGCAGCCGCTTCATTTGGAGTGTAATAGTTTTAGTTCCACTTGTCTCATCAATCAAAATATTGTTCCGAACCTTTCATAATATTAAACATTATAAAGCTGCATCTGTAAGTAATTACAACATTTTTTTAAACCAATTAAAAAGAACGGAGAAATTTTTTGCAAAGTTGCTTGCTTTACTTGTTCTTTGTATCGCAACTATTATTCACGGTTTTAATTAGTTTATCAATGTGTTAGCAATTACAGAATTATTTAAAAACTCACCGTGTTTGTAATCGGACACATTTCCTGGTCAAAAATTACTCTTCTAAAATTCTCTTCAAAATTAAACCAATTTTTTTTTTTTATAAATTTTGTTTACCTTAACATAATTTGTGTTCTTCTACGATAAAAAATACACACATACAAATTGTTTTACCACCATGGCCTACTTTTGTTTTTCTTTTCCTGTAATAGATTGAATCTGCAATTGCTTAAAAGAAGGTCTTAATACTGATCAACATGGCAAAGTTTTTTAAACTTTTGCTAATGCCCTTTTTTCAGACGCGGAATAAACTTAACATAATCTATCATCCAAAATAATCCTTCATTTCCCGATTCTCATAAAAACTATTCTTACTTGTGATTCTTAAAGAAAGTAATACTTAGTATATAATTTCTTAACAATTAAATAGAAAATTTAACTTTCTTTCAAAAAATTTCAGTCCATCATAAAATAAAAATTAACTTTTGGAACAATGCTGTTATGTATAAAAATGTAGAATACAAGAATAGCAGATTTATTCAAAAATTATTTTCAAACGGTGCAGTAATAATCTATAAACTTATACTATATGAATTAGATGCAAGACCATAGCCTAAATTTTGATTCAGTACAAATTAACAAACGCTTCAAAGTTCCGTAAAGTATACGACTTCAAATCAAAGAGGTTAAACTTAACATGTGTTTTCATTAAGGAACGACAACTAAACTTGAATGCTAGTAGTTATGACAGAAAATCTCACTCAAATTTTAAATGCACAATATCTACTGAAATCAGTACCGACTCTCACTACTTGTTGCCCTAAACATGACAACTCAAAGGTAAAACTCAAAAGATCGGAAGTTTCGGACTGCGTAAATATTGCTTTGGAAAGTCATTAGTAAGCATTCGTGCAAACTCTTTTATGTATGCAAGTTCTAGTTCGTCGAGAACCAGCATTTCATTTCTCACCGAGACCGCCCAACTGAGAAATTTATCTTTCGGGAGTCTCGCTGAACTTCAGTTTGTTCCTAGAAAATTGCTTTGAAGCAATATGGACCAGATCGACAAAATACCGTATTGGAGGATGAAACACTTGAGAGTAAATAGAAGAAAGTGATTAATAAAAGAAATATAAAACGGATGGCGATCGTTTATAAAAATACGACTAATTAAAAAAGATTTTTTTTTAAAATAATAGCACCACTAAATGAAAAGATATTACTTTTTACCCTAGAAAAATCCGCACAATACTTCCAATAGATTTTAGTTTTCTGTATGTGAATATACATTTTAAATAAACATTTAAAATAGTCACTTGTAATAAATAATACGGATCAAAAATATAAATAAAATAACAGCTCAAACACTCAGCAATAAAAAAGAATACTAAAAATCCCACAGGAATAATGTGGAACCTTATGTATATGTGTAAATCCCACATTATTCACTATACACATAAGTCCCACATGAATAAATTTATTTATGAAAGGCTATTGATAACACAGCTGAAAATGAAAACTTACCTACTCGTAATATTTTGTACAATTGGCCTATGTATCGAAATGTTAGTTGTTTGAAACAAAGACGATTGATAAAAATGGTAAAGTTTGTGAAGAACACAATTTGAAGAAACTCGAGAAGGAAGCAAAAACACAATACGATTTTAAATGAAACAAAATGTTAAAAGAAAATATTTTTATGCGTGTGTGTTTACCGAAGTGCTGAAATCATTTATTTCAGTATTAATAGACATTTTTCATTCTTCATAAGCTGGAACAGTTTTATAGACCCTTTTTCCATACTTTGAGTCTTAATCAGAAAATCCTTTACCACTTTTTTTTTCTCTCTTTTTCAATATTTATTTGCACTTAGTTCTCTTTCTCAAAACACGAACTCAAAAAATATCAATAAATAACAAATCTAGCATTCCGCACAAAACTCGCAGCTCAAAAGACACTTATCAATTCGAAGAAAAAATACTACAAAATATATTTTTTTTGTCACACAGCATACGATCATAAACATTTTTTGCCCTCCCACCTGCTCATCAAATTGGATGCCAGTATGCTCCAATGCACGTGTCGCTATTTATTCTCTTCACGCAAGCCTAAGATAGACACGAATACCATAAGAGGAACTCTGCACAGTTATTCCACAGCCCCCTAGTAGGGACACACTTCCCTGGTAGGGGTTGAGCATTTATTGGATCATAAACATGCTCTACGGCTCGATAGGGCAGCAATCTGAAGAGACATTATGGAACTCCCCATCCCGGCTGCAAACAGCAGGGGTGACCGATCCAATATACGAGCTCACCTTCCAGCTTCATATGAGGGCGGCAAGCGGGAACATGTCATGGGTAGGTTCTCGTTGTTGGATCTCGAGCCTGTCACCCCCTCACTAAAAAAAAAAAAAAAAAAACACTGCGGAGAGGAAATGAGAATGATCTCGCCACTTTATGGATAAGTGTTCGCAGAAAAGTAAGGTAGGAAGAGTTCTTTTAGTCTCCTACGCATTTCTAAGATTGAGATGTCCGCTTGTACAATTGATAACAGAATCACATTTTATTCTTTCAAAATGGAGCGAGAATAAGAATGGGAATATTGAGTTTTCCCAAATGTATTTATGATTGCAAACTTTCTGATCCCGCATATTACGGTCTCATTTTGAAAATCAAAATATGCAGTCTTTTTTTAAAAAAATTAATATTATTTACAGACCATATGGATGTTTGCATGTTGCAAGCTTATACCTTCGTAAAATTCTCAAGATTGCTACCTATAATTATATTATCATACACTGGCAGTCAAAGTTGTGGAAAAAATATTTTTTTTGAGCATTGACAACTCATAATTTTACTTTTTGTAGAGTAATACCATCGATTTATATATCATTGAATGATAATTTTATAAAAATGAGAAGCAGTAAGTGAGTATAATTACCTTTTTATCCAACAAAATTTATAGCCAAATAACCAGGAAAAGAAAGCAGAACTTATTTAGGTACTTTGATGTGAATGTTGCTAATAAACAAAGATGTTTAGCGAGCCAATTTTCTTTCTTGGAAAAACAAAGCATGTCACAGTATGAAGTGATTTCTGTCAATAAGGGCATTTTTTGCAATTTGAAAATATTTTCCTCCATTTAACGAGATCATAAAAAAATAGCAATAAAAATAAATAAATGGCGCTAAGAGGCGATTGGTCGCCCAAAAGCCATGTAAACACACACACACTGTTAAAAGAACACACAGCTACAGTTATGAAAATATAAAAAGAATGATTGTGGAAACAACCCAAAAGTGTGATTTCTAAATTTTTGCAAACGTAAGACAAATACCAGACGGTAAAGACAAATAAAGGTGTAAAACAGCAAGTAATGACAGAGCAGAATTAAAAAGACTGTGCTAAATGAAATGGCAGATTGATCGATTGTTTATTAATATCGTACTTAGAAGCAACACGAAAGTCTTGTAATTTTAACATTTTTATCAAATGACGAAGACACCTGTGAATGACAGTTACGGTTTACGACATAGGAGCCAAATCTGATAAAGATGCGCCAAACATTTGTTTGAACTGTAATCTAGATCAAATAAAATAAAAAGATAAAAATGGGTTGACAAGAAGGAAAGATTCCTAAGATATCTCGGAAGCGCGTCATCCATGTTTACCAAAGACAGTAAGCTCCATAAGAAAGGAATAAAAATAACACTAGGGTACTTCAGGGTAATGATGCCCGATCTTACCAAAAGAAAGTAAACCCCTGCGGGAAAGGACGACACTTGAGCTGGCACCAAACTTCCACACCAAGACAAGTGAGGACTTGGACCTTCCACAGATTTAGCATGAATCAATGAAATGGTCGAATGCAATATGGAGTTGAGCGCAAAATCTGTTCGACGCAGACTGCAGGTAATGGCTTAATGACGTGATCTTTTCAAGCATGATGCGTCTATTATTGCTCAACAGAATTCAACTCCATAGCATGTAGCTATGATATGTAAAAATTATTCCAAGATCACTAATTTCTATTCTTGGATAGCCTGATTCTCAGGCTAAAATTCGATCCTTTATCCGTTCGAAAAGCTATAGAGCTGATTACAGAAACTTGTTAATCAGATGAAACCGGAAACAATACTGAATTAACAGAAACAACAATTGAATCTTAGTATCATATTATAATAGCTGAAGAACTAGAAAACTTGGCTAACTCCATTAAGAGGGCGTTGTCAAGAAAAGTAAATGAGGTGAAAAGTTTTCTATTTATTGACATCGTAAAATTTTTTGCTTACCTCATTTTTTCTCTCACTGTTTTAATTTTCTTCTTGATTAGTGCTGTTCAAATAAAAATCTCATTATAAATTTATTACAATTTATCTTTCCATTGATTAAGTAATTTTAAGGTATTATTCCAAAAAATGGTGTTATGAGCCACCAAAAACCACGAAAATATCATTTATTCACAATTTCCTACTGTGCGTGTTATATATATTGGGATTAACGGTTCCGACGATTTTCAAGCTATATAAGTTGTATCACATGCCGTTTTTAATATACGCAAATGAATCAACAAGGTTAAATGCGGCAATTAAAGTTTTTACAAACGTATCCGCGCTAGCTCTCTTCAAATGCATCACATTTTAATATGCTCATTTTCACATTATCTCCCACTAAGCATCTTCAGCACAGCTATCGATTTGCCGTTGACGATATTCTGTCCTTCATTAAGCAACATTTTTCATTTGTTGTAGCGACTAATTTTCATAAACCCACGCTAATAATCTTTACGCACCACTCATGAATATGCTAACGATAATAGTCTTTTCTACCAACCATATTGAAAATTGCCTTTTATGTCTCTTCGAATTACACCAAAACTAAGTGGTGTCAATAAGTTTATTATTAACACAAGCATGATAAAATCATTGGAAAACATCGCCACCTCAACGTGCATTTTCTCGTTTGCAAAGCGGATGTCTCGTTGATGCCTTACTTGGGGGAAAAAAATAATTTAGATAGTATAATTTTAACTGAGATCATTTCCTTTTATTCTCAAAATAAATTTTTTTTGCCCATGGTGATAGAAATATATCACAGATTTTAAACGGTAACGATTTCAACTAAATACCCCATCTGTCAAATAAATGGAACGCTTATAACCAATATTTAAAACAGATGGGACTAGAATGACGTCGTAAATGAGCGGAATATTTTCTAAAACACCAATAATTGATGTAAATATAAACCAATTCAATAATTGCGCAATTATTGGAGAAATAGAAAAGCAATTTACTTAATAGGTAAACATTCCAAGAAGGAAAACCACTATTTTCTAATAAAGGAAAATAAAAACCATACACACTCTTTTCTGCTTATTTTTTATCCCTGCGTAAAATGAATGCCAACATTGGATTTAAAAAAAAAAAGTAAAGAGTATTATTCAAATGTTTTCCATTTTCTAAAAACAACTTCTGGGTATCATAAAAATAGTTATATGTATCAGAAAAGCTGATATATCTTGTAAATAAACTAGCTGTTTCTGCTACAACAGAAGATTTTAAAATCTTCTGTTTTAGTAGAAAAGAATAAAGCAATAAAACATTTTTAAACAAGAAGAAAAAGAAAAAAACATTTTTTTTTTTTCCAAAGTCAGGATCAAGCTAGTATTTATATAAATAATAAATTCAAGTCACTTTAAACATTGTCAATATTTAGCTAGTTCCCAAATTCAAAGAAGGGAAAAAATTGTTCACATTTAGTGGTAAAACTATTATCCCCCCCCGAAAAAAAATAACGCTTCGATTTTTTATAGATATTCAGAAATCGTAATATTCAATCTTTATCACGCAATGAAGGATTTTATTGCATCCAAATATTATCCACGAAAGATTTCACAAAGTAAATAAAAACGAAATAAAATGTATTTCAATGTTTATGAACAGTTGAGACTTAGGAATAACGAAATGTTTAGATCACAAACGAGTTTTCAAATGCAGATTTATCTTTGAAATGAGTTAAGGACAAAAAAAAACCTAATGCTTATGACTTTTAAGTACTACTAAAATCTCGATGAAAACATAAAAATGTTTAGTAAAATTACGACTAGGACCTACGGCTTACCGACTAAAGCCTCTACCAGAGATACTTCTTATAAATGTCCATTGCACTTGAGAAAGGAGTTAAGAAGAATTTCTCAGGCATGAAACTTGAATTTCAGTGTTAATAAATAAATGAATGAGTTCAGAGCAGAAATGCAAATTTATAAGAAAGTATTCATTTGTTCAGTTCATGATGATATTATGAAGAAATTCATTTTCTAATATCGCATAGAGTAATAGAAACCAAAAGTTTTATATCTATGAATGGGTGAAGAAGTTTGTCGAATGAATTATCAATGCTAAAGAGCCTGATTTACGAGTTTAGTTTTTATTAACATCTCACTAGAAACAACACGAGGGCTATTGGCGACGGACCTCGTAATTTTGAACCACGGTCAAGTGACGAGGACGACACCTGAGCTGGCACCCTCCCTCTCCTAACATCCACACCACGCCAACGGGAGGACTTTGGGCCCCGAACAGATTTAACGTGCATCAGCCCCAGCTACATGGCGGCCAAGGATCGAACCCGCGACTGAACGAAAACCGCCGGCAGCTAGTCCACGACCTTGACCACTAGGCTACCGCGGCCCAGCCTGAATTACGAATAGAAACATTTACGGGAAAAAATATTTTGAAAGTTAAAAATTCCTCAACCTAAGAATTTTTTTCCCACTCCAAAGCTACGCTTTTGGATTACTCGTATATGTTCTAAAGCGAAATAGCCAAAGGGCAATAAAAAACTTTTACGGAATGTATGGAGGTATAGGAATCTGGAGACATAAAAGATGTTAAAGTATTAGATGGAAAAAATATTTTGAAATGAACCAAGACGTTTATGAACATTGAACAATAGGATTGTTTCAAAAGAAAAATAATTCAGGGTATCAAAGTCACGAATACTTAAAATAATAATTTTTAAAAAAATGTTGACGCTAATATTTATTATATTAAGATTTTTTTTCCCTTCGGAATTTATCACAGATGGCAATAACAGTTTCAAAATAACATTGAATGATTTATTGAATTCAACAAAGCATCACAAATACAAAACAGATTACTAGCAGATTACGTATCATTGTAAACTGTTCAGAGCAACACTTTCAACTCATAATACAACCAACTCTATTACAGAAGTATTGAGGGGGATCAAAAAGTAATCAAAATTTCTTCCATGAGCTCATTCATAGTTAGTTCGTGTCGAGACACGGTCCCGTAAACACGGAAGTTTTGTTATTACGTTTGGTTGTAAATTTTATTTTTCGTTAAAAAACTTTTTGTTCCATCGAGTAGGAAAGATGTCAAGGTCAAGAATAGAAGAAGCATACCTGTGTCATTGCATGCTGTTTTTGTTCAATGAAGGAATGAATGCAAACGAAGCAGTGAAAAAAAATTACCGATACTTACGGGGATGTTCTGTAACTAAACAAGTGCCATAGATGGCTTAAAAAGTTAAAAAATTGAAATAAGAATCTCAAAAATGACGCACGAAAAGGACGACTCCAAATATTAAATGATGATACCCTGAAATCGATGGTGGAGATTCAGATCCTCATCAAGCAATTAAGGAATTATCATTGAAGATTGGCTGTCCATAGTCTTTTGTTCAGGATCATCTTCGTCGCATAGGAAAATTGTACAGGCAAGGAATTTGGGTTCCTCATAATTGATGGAGAAGGCGCTTGCTTGACCAACGCTGTATCATCTGCGCGTCTCTTTTTTTTTTTTCCCGATATGAAGCCGATAAGTTTTTGCGACGAGTTGTAACTGGAGATGAGAAGTGGGTTCAATACAATATTCCTGTACGAAAAAACAATGGCTTTCTTCCGGAGAAGCAACTGTTCTGACATCTTGGTCCTCACTAACAATAAAGAAGGTTCTTGTTTGGGTGCGGTAGGATTTGTCTGCAATCATATACTACGAATTGCTTTGCACCTGGTTAGCCCGTTTCAGCGACAGTGTATTGTGAACAACTGGGGCAAATGAAACAAGACCTCATAAAAAAACGATTCGTTTTAGTCAATAACAAAAAAAAAAAAAAAAAAAAAAGAATCCTTCAACACGATAACGCGAGACCTCACGCTGCAAAAATAACAGGTAAAAATAGGGGAGCTTGGATTAGAACTTTTACCTCATCCACTCTAATCTTCAGATTTCGCGTCGTCCGATTACCAGTTTTCTAGATCGTTAAAGCATACATAAAGAGGTAAAAAATTTAACAATGTTGGAGAGGTGAAAACGCACTTGGAAAAGATTTTCAATAAAAAATCGGAATTTTTTTTTTAAAAAAAGGAATCGAACAACTGTCTTTATGCCGGCAAAAAGGGTTAGAAAATTATGGAAATTATTTTGTTGATTAGTATTTAAGATTTCTTTGATAAATAAATGTTTTTCACCAGCAAAATAATTTTTTTACTATTTTTCGGTCCCCTAATATTTCGAAATCTAGTAGCATTCAGACAGATAGCATCAGTATTCAATAATAAAAAAAAAAAGTCTAAGGTGGTTTCGATATGATTGTTTGACAAATTGTTTATTAACGTCGCACTTAACATCAACACGAAGGCTATTGGTGACCTAAATTTTGAACTGTCGTCCTCATTTTCCAAATTTCGAACCATGATCAATTGAAGGAGACGGCTCTTGAGCTGGCATCCAACTCTCCGAACTTCCACAACACACCATTTTGAGGACATTGAGCGCGAGTGAATGAACGTGCATCAGCCCCGCTACACAACAAGTCTTTAGTTTTAGTTTAGTTTTTAACAACGTCACACTAAAAGCAACACGAGGACTATGGGCGACGGACTTCGCAAGTTTAAACCTTGTTCAAGAGACGAGGACGACACCTGAGTTGGCACCCCCCTCTCCTAACTTCCACACCACTCCAATGGGAGGATTTTCGGCCCCAAAAGATTTAACTTGCATCAGCCCCTGCTATACGGCGAGTATTTAGCGGTCAATGCTCAAACCGCGACTGAAAACAAGTCTACAGAAGGTGATTGTGATTGTTTTTTAAACGTCACACAGAGAAGCAACACGAGGATTACTGGCGACGACCGCGTAATTTTGAACCACGTTCAAATGAGAGGACGATATCTGAGCTGGCCTCCACTCTCACCAAATTTCCACAGCACACCAACGGGAGGACTTGGGACTTCGGGTCTTTAGTGGAACAAGGAATGGAATCAAGGCTCGTTGGAAACAATGACAATCAAAGACATGAACGGCATTTGAGTAGTTTCTAGCTCACACCTTTTCCATACAACCACACATTTTCCGTAAATATCCATTGCGCGTATAAACACTGCAATGGATTTCTAATGGATATTCCGGAAGTGAAATGGATATCTAAGATTTATGACCATTAATACACAAATGAACAAGGTTTGGAAAAGAAAACATTTTTTTTTTTTAAAAAATGAAAATAAAATATTGAATTTTTCCTTGATCATAATCAAACAATGGTTTATTTTAAAACTGTTTTTAAAAAAAAAAAAAAAAATTAAGAGTCTCAGATCTTCGAAATTAAAAATGATGTCTTGCGTGATTGAATAATCACCGAAAAATAATTGATGTGTTTTCATATTACCTGCAAAAACATTTTTTAAAAAAAAGTCTTCGTAAAATAAGATTTATTTTGAACACATACATCTTTGAAAAAGTTTTTCTCGAATTTTTCAAGCTTATTTGAGCACAGTTAAGTTCCTCTATACGGTTAAAAAAAACCCGCATGTATTGAAGAAGAGTTCCCGCAAACAAGTCTTGAGTTCTGGTTAAATTCTTCTGCTATAATTAGTTATGAAAAACAAGCGGGATCAATGAACTAACAATGACTGAATACAGTAGACCAAAGAAAAAGTGAGATGATTTAATCTACTCGCTACTTATTACTATATAGAATAGAAAAAAATGTGGTCCAATTAAAATCATATTACTTCATTCATTCATTACAAACCTTAATTACTTATGATTTCGGACACTGCAGTCATTTTCCTAGCATGTGACACATTTCTCAAATCGTTTTGCTCAGTCGAAATGTTATTTCATTCAACTTTCATCAGTAGTAAGAAGACAGTAGAGAGAGAGAAAAAAAAATGAACAGTGCATTTATTCATAACATTAAAAAAAATACGTCTCTGTCATTTTTTGAATTCTGTAATGCGTATTTTATGCACCGAAAAATATAATGGATATCAAAAACAACGATAGTGCATTGATTAAAACATGTTTTTTTTTATTTTATTGAAAAATGATAATTTGATTAAAAAAACCTATATTAAGAGAATAATTTCAATTGCTACACAGGGCGTTTTAATTAAAATCCAAGAAATGAAATGAGGAAATTCCGAACAAACTGAAAATAAAAATAACGGTAAAAACTCTAAAAAGTAATAAATATGCAAATATTTATTTACAAATGAAGTTTTTCGGGGGAAAAAGACTTCTACGCGGAAAAGAAGGTATAGATAAAGCTTATTTTAATTTTTTTAGAATCTATGCTTTTAAATAATGCATGAAAGAAAAATGCTGATTTAAATACATAACACAAAGAGAGAGAAAAAAATAACTATAGAAAAATAATTTAATGTAATAACACTTCTTCTCATTGTAACTAATATTAAGAATCGATATTGAACCCCATATCATCATCAATAGTGCATGAGGTCAAATAAGCTGCGCGCCATTTGTTCAGATTAACGCTCCCTCACTGGCACTTCCCCAATGCGGCCATCCAAATGAATTTCTCTTTTCTATAGTCATACGACACCATGCTGCCCTTGGTCTTATCTTCGTCTTTCCATCCGGTGCCTTTGTCAGTGCAATTCTTGTATTATCGTTTGATGGCATTCTAAGTATATCTAATTCATGTCCAGTATAGGTTTTTTTTTTTTTAATTCAGGCGGAAATAGGTTTGGTAGATGTTTCATTCTACAATTTAAAATTTGAGATTTTACCTGTCCTATATATTTTAAGAATCTTTCTAAGGCACATAGTTTGAAAAGCATTTAATTTGGGGACTTTTCTTTAAGTTAATTACTAGTTCATTTCTCTCATTTGTTACTCGTTTATTTATGATTCGCCAACTGATATATTATTTAATCAACTAACATTATTATTTTTATGAGAAAGCCGAATACAATGTCAAGACAAAAATATTTAGCATTCATTTCATTTAATAATTTAACAAAAATGATCACGCCACACAAAAATAATTAACATTTGATATTAACTAAATGCACAAGAATGTGTGATTAAAATTTTGATTATTCTTTCTTCATTTTTCACTTAAAACATTTTTCAGTATTCCAATTTTACAGAAAGAGCGTAACGAACATTGACATATATCTCTACAGTTTGTCCTAATTGTCCAAATTTCCTCTTATAATTCTGGAATAAAAATTTTCTCATATCATACATTTAATATTTAACACTGTATATTATATTCAGAAAGTTAAAGTAGAAGAATTTTGTTTTAAATACCTGCTCAAATATTTAAGATTGGTCTAATTAATGTTCATTTTCCCCCCTCGTGTCAATTTTCAAGGTTATAAAATGAGTGTCTTGTCTATATTTTACGTGTTTTTCTTTATTTCATTGCTTAGCATGAATAAAATAAAGGCAATACATAGAGAATAAATTTCACACACATATATATATATAAACGAGGGTGGTCAAAAAAGTACTCGTATTTGATGACAGAAAACATCGTTAAGGTAAATTGTTGTTACTATCGAGTGCTGCCATTTGTTAAACGGAGCCGAAACAAATGTGACATTGATTCATAGGTTAGTTTTATTTAGTATTCATTTGCAGTCAAATTAAAATTTGATTGCTGCTGCGTCGAGTTATCACTGTCGAATAGACCTGGATTCATCATTATGAACCGGAAATCAAGCAAAAATCAAAATGTTGGAATGCTTGAGGTGAATATTTTCCAAAAAAGGCGAAGATGGTCTCTTCGCCCGATAAGTTATGACGAAGAATTTTTGAGGTGCGAAGGCGTCATGATACTTCCTAAAAACAAACCATTTTCGACGCTACGAGCACCATCTCTTGGAATTTCTAAAGACTCATATAACGCACCACGTGTGTGTATGTAAAAGTTTATTATGCATGTTTGTAATAATTTGTAGAATTAATCATGATTTAACATTTATATTTTAAACATATATTCCAAAGTATTAGGAATAATTCATCTAATAAGAACTGAATCGAGAGTTTTGTGTAAGATAACCAAAAATGATCATCACCTAATACACATGCAAAATATTATGTGTGTAAACTTGATACTCCCCGTGTACATATATATATATATATATATATATATATATATATATTTGAAAAAGCATAATTCAAAAGTGGGGAGAAAAATCATTATATAACTTAATAGATTAGTTTTTATTTCAAGAACTATACAATTTTTTTTTTGGGGGGGGGGGGGGAAGCATTCATTTTTAAAATGGGAAAAAATATCGAGTCAATCGATTTACGATCAAGTGTTATACAGAAATCCGCTTACGAAATAAGAGTTTAAATGCAGATGAAAATGGGTTAATAGTTTTCAAAAGTATTCAATGCATTTTATTTTCAAAATGGTTATTAGATATATCAGATCCAGAAGACCAGATAACCTAGTAATAAAGGTAAACCTAATATATCTGTAGAAGCAGCCAGATGCAGGGAATATAAATTGCAAGAGTAAAATTATCAGCGATTCGAATGTTAAATTTGCGTTTAAGAACCGTGTATAAACAGACTTAAGACGTACGATGAAATCAATAACCACGTCACGCCGCTTATCGGTACTGTATATAAATATAGCTTGCGATAGCGATGGGAAATTGGATAAAAGGCAGTTTCCGTGCACTGGAATAACGCCTTTATCTATGATATCAAACTGTTTTGTGAAGAGCGATCACGAAAGTAACTTCGGTTGATTAAAAGAATTCAATATACTTGTTACAATTTTATGAATGCGACGGTTTCAAGTTTAGGAAAGTGCCTTCAGTTGATAAAAGAATTCAACACACTTGAAAACCTTTACATTCGTAAAATGTTATAAAAGTTAAGGATATTTTAGCCATAATGTTAAAAAATAGTTTCCCTACTTGAAAATTATTTTTCCAGATATAAAAATGCACAAACATTCCACATAACATTTCTTTTCTCCTTCTTCACGAATAGTGTGTGTATGAGTGTGTGTGGCGAATTACATGTGAGTATGTAATTGGGAAATGTGTCTGATATTTGGTACTAATTTTTAAACATTAAATTTAAAACTGTCTTAATGTAAGAAAAACGCTTCAAAACATCATGAAATTATATAAAGAAAGTTTTTTTTTTTAGTTTAATTTTTATTAACGTCTCACTAGAAGCAACACGAAGGTTATTGCCGACGGACCTCGTAATTTTGAATCACGGTCAAGTGACGAGGACGACACCTGGGCTGGCGCCCCCTCTCCTAACTTCCACACCACGCCAAAGGGAGGACATTGGACCCCGACAGATTTAATGTGCATCAGCCCTGGCTACACGGCGGGTCTTTAGCGGCCAAGGATGGAACCCGCGACTGAACGAAAACCGCCGGACACGAATCCGAAGCCATAACCACCAGGCTACCACGGCCACGATCATGCAGATTCGCAGCGAACGATTCCATCGAACTGCGGTTTTTAGCCCTGATGTCCCTGAAGGCCTGTTGTGCAGCCGGGGATGATTCACTTTAAATCTGTCGTGACACAAAATCCTCACATTAGCATGATGCGGAAATTTGGAGAGGGGTTGCTACCTCAAGCGTCATCCTCGTCACTTGACCAAGTGCAAAATTACGAGGTCCGTAGCCTCGTGTTGATTCTCAATGCGACGTTAAAAAACTACCACAATCACATCACATTCTCTTAGCGCATAATAAAAATATAGATCATATTTTACAATAGAAATGTGTATGTGCTGCATTTCACACTAACAACAAAATGGATATTTAGGTTCGATAAAACTGAATAAAGAAGATTTAAATTAAAATAAAATTAAGTAAATGCCACACAATCACATCACAGGCAAATATTGATATTAAAAAATTAAGCATAAGCTCTACATTAAATTATATTTCATGAGTCCAAGAGTCGAACAGAAATTACCATGACTTTCACAAAAATCAATTATTTAATGAATATAATAAAACACTCATTAAAAAAGAATTTCATACAAGAAATTATGCATATAAAAATGTCACAGTCTTTCTCTCCCAACAAAAGAATAAGTTACATGGATACTAGAAGGCGTGGTCTTTTCTGTTAGCCACGCAAATTCCACATCAATATTAGAAAGTCATACACGAACTGTCGGGAAACAATTTCTCTGATGTACAGCCGTTTCTTGTCCAAAATATCCTAGACAGTTGTTAATAAGAGTCCACAAATGTCAAAACTTGTTATAAAAAAGCATTTTTAGGTACATCTTTTAAATTTTGCAAGTTTGATTTTTTTTTAATATTATTGTTTATTATGAAATTTTACAGTAAACAAAACATAACATAAATTTCATAGAGAAATGCAAAAAAAAAAAAAAAAAATGTTATTTTTACCAATCTGAACTTTAATGAAATCTTTATAGATTCATTCCCTCACTTTCAGGATAATTAATACGTCCTGTGATGCTTTTTAATCATAATTAATGTAAAGTCCAAGGAAAATTAATGTAATACACAAATGAAAAACGTTAACAATGTTAGGGTATTTATTAATACCAGAAGCTCAAAAATTCCATACGGGAAAAAAAAAAAAAAAAAAAAAACATATGTTACAATTCTTGGAAAATATCCCTAACATCTTGGCAAAAAAAGGGGTATTTCAAAAGGCATACTATCCCAAAGAATTACCAATTCTAACTTTAATTTTCAACTTTTTTTGTTGAACTAATTATATATTGGAGTTCATTACTAATTTGCCATTTTTCGATTGAGGGCTCGAATAAAAATTCTCATAACACATTCTCATAAACTTTACACTGTAAACATAATTAAATGTTCACTATTTAAATTCTTAATCAATTCTACACAATACCTTTATTTTAAAAAAAATACTAATAAACTGCTCATTTCAATAACCAGTATAGAAAAAAATTATAAATCTTACGTTCTTTTCATATAATCTTTTAAATGCCAAAGAAATAGATAAGAGTGGGATAAAAGCAAACTAGGAGGTCAACCCCTCGGATTCATTATCGTCTGCTTTCATCCAGTGGGCGAGGGGAGCGGAAATGGAGAAGGGTCGGTGCAAAAGATAACATCCAGAAACAGTATCTGCTGAAAGGTTCAAGAGAGGAAGAGAACATTACTTCCTTATCTTTGTGAAAACCTTGTCAATGTACTCGTGTACGAACATTCCAGCTGAAAAGAAAATCGGGATAACCGAATGTTCATTTCGAACAGTCCACTATGGAAAGGGCTATTTCACATTAAGGTTGTCTTCACCTAAACAGCCTAAGCTAAACAAACCCAGAACACATTTTTATACAGAAAAATGTCCGAATTTTCACACAAGTTCACGACATTGTTATATTTTCTTAGGTTTAATTCCTTTATTTAGAATTAAAACCGTATCAGAAGGATAGAATTTAATATTTGGTTTACGTTTCACATGTTTTGAAAAATTATTACATAACGTAATATACCGTGCATTTCATAAATACATATAATTATTTTATATATTTTAATTATAATGGTTTCTTATTACGCTTTTAATAGTAAAAATATAATATCGCAGATGCTATGTAATTAAACAAATGTTGACATAGCTATTTTCACTCAATACATTATAACAGAGTAAAAATAATTTATAAAAATTTCTGAACTCGTTTAATAAATCGATACAGATATCGATATTTTAAAAGTGAATTATAATCCTATTTTATGTCCCATATTCTCAGAAGATTGGTGATGTATAACTTTAATCATAATGTATACATTTATTTTCATTCCAGATACCAATTTTTAAAGGAAAAAGAAAATAGTCTTTGCTTTTAAAAAAACTAATAACAGCAAAGAATAAAAAATATAAAACAAAATTGCGAAAATATATTTATATTAAATCTAAATTGTTTCTTTTAATGAAAACCAACAAGATCATTTTAAAAAATTATTAAGAGCTAATCTAAATTTTTTTAAAAAAAAAGACTGGAGAACTTTAAATATATCCTACGCTAGACATGCTTGCATAAATATTTCATCTGTGTATTATGAAAATTTTTTTGAAAGGTTTCCATTTCTAAAAACATTAATATTTTTATTGTTTATTGTTTATTCATAATGATTCCATTACACACATAAAAAATATAACCTTCGAATGTGACAAATTAACTTTAAATTGCACAATAAACATTGAATGAATTAACATAAATTTCAATGAATCAGAATCAAATCTTAATTTTAAATAACTCACGATCAAATAAAATAAAATTTGGGTATTTCTTATTTCTTAATGAAATCACTTAGGTTTTGCACAAAAATAGAAGCACCTTAATTCGCCTATCACTAGCATTCACCAAAACCATTATTAACTTCCAAGGCTTTGTACTCTTATTAGCCCTCAACCAATCGAAAAAAGATTTTAAGGGAGGAAGATGGAGAGCACTGCTCGGATCATTTTTTCCCCCTTTCCAACATCCATTCTTTATCTTCCTCGTCCCCCTCCCATCCCAGATATTTGGAAGAGGATGGAGGGTTACGAAGAAAGATTCAGATACTCACGCCTGGCTTTTTGATGGAAAGGAATTTCGGAATTCTCCGTATCCTTGGGATTGCAGTACTGAAATAAATTCATTCCTCGAAATTCTTCATCCTCGGAGACAAAAGGGGGCTGGGGTACCATAATCGATTTCGCGCAAGAAATGGGAATACTTCAAAGAGCAACCACCTCTCGCGCACGAAACTGCTACTTTGGGTGAGAAAAGTGATTGAATTTCGGTGATGAAGGGGGAGAGGTTTTCCCAAAGAGCATTGATCATTACCCAAGTCCATTACAAGAGAAAATAATAGAAGAGGTCCACACACTTTTCGCCCCTGATGCTTTTCAATGGTGTTTCAAAATCAACCATATCATGGATCAGATAAAAGGAGGCCATTGTACAGACGTAAGTTAGATAATGAAAGGAGTTAATTAAAATAAGGAATTTCTGCTAGGAAGTGCAGAGACTTTAATGAAAATCGGCTGAGGTGAGGCTCAAAGCCTTTGCTGGGATACAGTTGAGATAAGTTAGAGTGGTTTTTCAAGTATTGCTCATCAAATCAAAAAGTCTTTAAATAAAAAAATAATAAATTCAAACATCTCATTCGGATATTAATTATTTTGACGCAATATTTTATTTCTTTTAAAATGACGATCAGATTGGGGTTTTTTCCAGCGAAAAGAAACAATTTTTCACATAATATCAATTTTAATAGAAGTATGTTATTTCTCATAACCTCTTGAGACTCAAGACCATATTATTTGAGAAATTTTTCTCTAATTTGAGATAAATCATCTAAAAAGTATTACAAAATCATATGTTTAAAAAATCCAATTCTGTTTAAAAATGCAAACAAGTTACGACGATGGTTTTTCCTCATCAAGTTAGACAAGTTTAAAACGGAAGAGTTAAAATGTGTGACGATGACGATGAATCACTGGACATTTAATTAAAATGTGATGAAAAGTGAACGATGGGACAGAGCAGAAAGAACACTCGGGAGCACTCTCTCCAAACAAAAGATGTTTATGAGTTAAACGAGTATGCCCATTGCGAATTCAAGACAATCGGACATCCGATCTAAGCATTGGAATAATAGGCCATTCTACAATTATAGACTTTTCACCAAGCGTAATTGTTATTGCATTGAAGACACTATGATTCCTGTCATGTCTGGTGAAGGGATTACTTTGGAGGAGGTAAAGAATAACTTTAAAGTGGATTTAGATCGGATATATTACGAATACAGTGGTCTGAATAAATTTAAATGGAATCGCACAGTTAAGGAAACAAGTTGTAAAAAAGAAATTATCTATATCGAAAAGCTAAGATTTAATGTTATACTTATAATACATTTTTTCGGAAAGCTTGATTCAGAAATTAACATAGAAAACTGATGAGTGATAAATTTTATTTCACTTTATGCGAAACATTTTCCAGGACGATGCAGATGGATCTATAAAATTCCCGAGAAGATTATAGAACTCGAATTCAAGAAATAACATATATCTCTCTCTAGAAAATAACTTCAAAAATTCGCATCGAATCAGAAATGAACGTAAAAGTAACTGATGGGGATAGGAGATATATACTCTTAATTCTACTTTGCTAAAGTTATGCATTAAAAAGATGTTGTTTATAATGATAGTTCAGTTTACTTTATCTTCAGGGATAATGCTTCCTTTTACTGATGTCACAAAACTCTACTTTCGAGATAGCGAAACAGTTCCAGACCACTTTCGCTATCTCGAAAGAAGTCCGGGACATTTAACGCAGAATAAGCAAGATTGCTTATCTTCCAGCAGTTGGAATGCAGGAAGGAAATGAATAGTAAAAACGACATAATTCCCTCCGTTTTCTACGGAAAATCTAATTACGCTGGTGGCTTATCATTTTCACTCATGATTAGCCAACAGAATGTTTTCTATAACTGGAATATTTACAAGTTTTAAATCTGGCACCAATACAAAACAGATATTTATAAAAAAAAAATTCTAAATTTTATCTTTGAATCTTACATACATTTAATAATAAATTGAATCAGAAAAAAAAAAAGTATAAAGATCAATATTTAAAAATAATTACTAAAATTACAAATAGAGCATGATAATGTATGAACCGCACCTGTCTCTCTCTCCAAGATTATTTTCATATAATAAATTCATTTATTGTCAACCATCAAACATTTACTTCACTACAAAATGCTGCTTCTATTGTAAAAATCTTAACTTAATAATTGAACTTATATTAGTTTTAACACATACATTCATTGTTTTAAACATGTATTATCGTATTAACACATACATTCATTGTTTTAAACATGTATTATCTATTATCGCTCCCTCGATTAATTATAAATAGTTTCAATGAGAACGTATCATATAATATATAAAAATGGAGCATAAATCCTGTTATTATTAGATATTGCTTACCTTTATACCATATAAATTCGCAAAGCACTAACATAATATTAATCTTTAAGAAATCGTAATATTTTCTTTTTTCTTTTTAAGTTTCAATCCAAATAGGTACTAAAAAAGTTCTATGTATGCTGCTTGATTCATACAAACATTTGATAAGTAATATATTACAAAACAAGCAGAACCATACAATTTACAAGGACTCAAGACTTTTAGATATTTAGGCCCTTATCAACATTACAAAAGAATGTAATGTTTATACATGACCATCAAAAGATGCAGAAGAATGCCCGATTCTAATCGGAAAAAGAAACGAAAGTCTAAATATTGTTTCATTTATTCAATACAAAATATTTTATAACATAAGGGATCGCTTATTGCAAGCAAAATTCCAATTTTTTCAATGTCGATGCAATGTAGAATTTTTCAAACGTATGTTACAGAGAATAGTTAAGAAATAAAGCGTTATATAATTTTTAAAAAAAATGGTCTTAAGGATTTAGGGAAGATATTTAATCGAGAGAATTCTGAGTATTTGGCAGTATTATAATCAATTATAATATATTTTGGTATCTGTCAAAATTCTGTAATGGAGGTTTTAAATTTATATTTTACCAAATAACTCTCTTTCAGTGCTAGACTTTATTCGCATAAAATAATTATTACACAAAAATACAAAAATTATTTTCAGCAAGGAATGGCACTGGGCACACAGAAAAAAGTTATTTAAAAACTGAGCACGGTGAAAATGGTAATTTAAAAAAAGTGAATTATTAATAAATATTGTCCCACCGACATCGAAGTAAAATTCATTGATCTGATAACGCAGAATATTTATCTCCCACATATGTAATACGTAAAACGAAAAAGATCAGCAAGATTTAAAAGATGCAAACAAGGCAAACATTGGTTGACCGTTGGCGATTGGTTACGGTTGAATCGTATAAATATCGTACTTGGAAACATCACGATAGCTATTGGCGGCGGACCTGACAGTTTTGAGTCATGAGGACGAACCTCAACTGGCAACCCACTCTTCCCACTTCCACACCATCCCAATGCTAGGACATAGAGTAGACGTGCATTAGTCGCGCGACACGACGGGTCTTAAATGGTATAAAACTCGAACCCGCGACTCGAATGAAATAAAGCCGGCCATGAGATTGCGAATATAATATTCGGCTACTGCAGCCGATTGAATGCGAGGGGAGGCTGATCGGTTCCCTACATGTTAAACTGCCAGTAATCTGATAGATTATCTAAATGTAAGCACTTCAGCGGAAGAAGGCAATTGAAAACATTTAAATAAAAAACAATTTCACTTAAAAACCAAAGCTATAGTAAATATAATCCACAGTAATTGCTTGCGTGTAACAAACCGTATCTGCGTCTAGTTGGCAAATGAACATGAAAATAATAAGCGACTCCAAAAGGAAAAGAGCGAGCGTGAACAAACTGTTCTCTCGCACCATTTTTTTACAATGAGTTATGACATTTTAACTTGAAAGCATGCATAAATTGGTTACAGAAACGCAAGAAATGCAAAGATAGAAAAATATTTAGAATAAAATAATACGTTGAATGACTTAATTAAAATACCTTTAAAGCAACACCAAGATTTATCATTTTGAAATCACGATTTGGAACGAGGATCAGATTCCGATGATGATATCCGAGCTGGTACATGAACCTACTAATTTCCCGCCACACAACGGGTCACTTTGAGACCAACTTCTATTTAACATATCAACCGCCTCCATTACTTCATACGAGGGATCTTAATTGAAATAGAGTCTCAACTGGAACATCACCTAACTCATAGCTTGCCACTAATGACCACTCGGCTATCGAGCCTCGAGATAAAATAGCAAAAATACTCTTATATAAAGTATTTTATTGCGGTAAAATAAATGAAATTCCTACAGGAAGAAGGTCGCATAGTAAACAAATGACTCTCCTTTTCAAAAGAAAATTCGTAATTGATTAAATCACACTTGCTTTAAATTATGGCGGAAGAGGTAGCCGAATGATCATAGTCGCGAGTTAGAGGCAGGGTTTCTTTCTGTTGAATCGTGGGTTTGAGTCCTGATGCACGATGATGATTCATAACAGGAAAGAAGTGCGATCCTCCAAATCACCCTTTTGACGTGGTGTGAATGTTTGGAGAGTAAGATTCCAGCTCAGGCGTCGTCCTCGTCACTTAATCGAGGTTCAAAATTACGAGCTCCGTATGTGATTATTTTTATTATCACATTGAGAAGCAACACGAGGGCTATTAGCGACGAACCTGAAATTTTGAACCTTGATCAAGTGATGAAGGCGACACCTGAGCTGGCAATTCCTCTCCGAAATTTCACACCACGCCAACGGAAGGACTTTGGGGGCCCGACAGATTTAACATGCATCCCTCCTTCTACACGGCATATTTTCAATGGTTTCGGGGCTCGAACCCGCGACTCGACGAAAATAACACCGGCCGCAATTTCATACCCATGACTACTTGGCTACCTGGCTACCTCGGCCACTACGAGGTCTATAACCATTTTCCTTCCCATTACTTCTAATTGCCACATTGATAAACAATCAAATAACTAACTTTCAAATTAATTTAAAACTGGAACTTTTCACGCATGCAATTTATCAAATTTCCAGCATGAGGAATTGGAAAATATATATGTTTGGAAACCCGTGTTTTCGCTACAATAGGGACAGGAATAAAGTAGTCAACACAATAATCTAATAAACAAGGCTTTGGAGAATACACATGATAACAGAAAATGATAACTGTTTCATTACTGTTAAATAATTCTTTTGTGAATTTTTTTTTTAAAAAATCTTGTTTTGTATTAACATAAAAAATGAAAAGTCAAAAATACTCTGAATTCTATCTATACGGTATATATATCTGAAATATTCCCATAAAATAATGTAGCTATTTTATAAGAGGCATTGTATTATTTTTCAAAATTTGGATTTTAGAATGTAATACGATAATTTTAAAAAGCTCATATGATTTCAGTTCTCAAGTCGCACCCCTTAAGTAACCATACAATACGCTGAAAATTAACATCGATCTTTGTATTGAAAACCTATTGAACTGGAAGAAAATCAATACAAAATATAGAAAAAGGTTTTGTAATAAAATAATACAACTAGTTATATAAGTTTATTACTCTCTGCCTCTTTTTGTTGAATGAATTGATCAAATTATAAGTATCATTATAATGATAAATTAGTTTACCGTGTCACTGTTCAAATAATCAAAGTCCAATTTAAATTTTAATACTTTTTCACGACAATTTTTACAAAAACAATTTAATCCAAAGAATTAGGGATATTTTTTACAGGAAAAAAGCAAAATGTTGCAGTATCAAAACGAGGAATCGACCCCCCCCCCCCAAGCATTTGTTAAACACAAATATCCCGTAAATAAATTCCTAGTTTTAAAAAGTAGTTTTTTTTTTACTGTTCTTGACGCTATTATTCTCAGACAAAAAAAAAATTATACCACGCAATTAAAAAAATATCCAGGAGAAATAGGATTTGTACAGAGATTTAGTCAAATAGTTTGAAATATTAAGTAATGATTTCGTCACCAACGAAACAATACTATTCGGTGGAAAAATATAAAAATGAAAGAGATGGAAAAAATTTCTGAAGATGAACAAAACTACAATACAAGTGAAGAGCAGATACGAAAATTCCATTTTACGGAACACAGCAACGAAAGCGAAATCGATCAAAGCAATCTCCAAGCCAGCTGAAGTTGATGATGGCGAAGTACAACTCAACATTTCTCAAGAACTGGAGGGGGCAGTCAAGATTCCACACAGACACTCCTCCCCCAGCATCGATTCACCCCCCAAAAAACAGTAAACTTACAAGAAACAACCAACAGCAGACACCTGCACCACGATATCCGTCTCTTTCGTTTCGAAATTAAATATTTACGCTATTCCTGATCGATTGTCGAATGAGGTCTTTTCCTGGATCACCAAGAGTTTAAAAAATAAATAAAAAGGAAGAGAAAGAATAAAAGGGAGAAGAAAAAAGAAGAGAAAAAAATTACATTCCTTGGTACAACCACGGCCGGGAAGACTCACGTGCGAAAGCAAGAAAGAAAGAACAAGGAGCAAGTCTCCGGAGAGATTTCTTTCCCACTCAAATCCCGGGGCTGAATTAAGCTCTACCTAATGTAACACGGAATTGAGTATTTTCTCCCAAATACAGGGGCGGAGTCAGTCTGAAATAGGGTGGCTCCGACTTCGAAAAGACCTCGGAAAACGCCCTCCTTAAAATAAATGGAAATGGCACAGAGCAAAGATTAGAAAACGATTTTAGGAAAGAACTTCTGGATGAAGGCATAAGCCAAGAGTTTTAAGGACTTAAATATGGTACTTCAATAAAGAATGTTTCACTTTTTAAGAATGCTGACTTGGAGATATTTGTTCATAAAATATGAAATAATAAATTTAGCAAGTCTCAAGTGGTTTGATCTTAGAAGTACAACAAAACGGGACACTAAACAGGCACATGAAATATTAAACATTTCATTTTATTAATGCTTGGAAAGTTCTAAAAAGTAAAAGTGTCACGAAAGCCCTTTCGCCCGAGCACTTTCTTGAAAATTGTCACAGTTAAGGATAATATTTACAGTCGAAAATTCGATATTTTTTTTGCAGCTGTTTATATTAAAATGATTTTTCCAAGACATCGTACTATATGTTTTAAGAAATTATATTTCTTCCAATACTAATAATGCGATTCTGCATCAGGGAAAATATCTGATTAAAATGAAGATAATTCACGGAAATATTCTAAATTAACTGCGTTTAACGTTTCTAAGAGAAAATCTCGGAAATATTCGAAGTTATAATTCAACGGTAGTGTTTCTAGAATTGAAGTAACTATTAAAAGCAACAAAAACATGCACGGGATGGAGCGGGGGGGGGGAAGTATTACTTATTCTGGATTACAAAGGATTACTTTTAAGAAGCACAGCATTCAATCACTCAAGATTTTACAGGTTTTTTCCCCTAATTATACCATACATATAACTTTCATTTGATGAAGCAATGTACATGAAGCCCTAATTTTTGTTGAGAATAAAGTAAATATATGAAAAATGAATACAGAACATTATTCCAGAAATAAAATTTTCTATTCTCATGGGACGGAATTACTTTTACTTGAGGCTTTTCACCTAGTTGAGAATAATAAACTTAGAAATAAATACATAATATTTAAGAATACAAGAAATCAATAAATAAAATGAACATAGCTAATTTAATTTAGAGGGGGATATTTGATTAGTTTAATTAATATCAGTTTTGATGAACCCAATGGACATTTTGATTTTGAAACATGATCCGATAACAGAGATTTTACCACGCTGATATTTCTTCATCTGAACTTCCACATAAGAGGTCATCCAATAAATATACGCTGAAAACAATGCCTAACACATAGCTTCAATTTATAAATTATAAAACACTTCAAAACAATAATTGACACACGAAACTGATAAAATAAGAAATAAACGAATGTTTTCGTTTCCAAAATCAACGCAATGTCCTAATACAGTAATATTGAAAACCAATGAAAGGAATGACACAGTGGGGTTGTAATTTTTTGCGATTTTTTTATTAACATCTCATCGAGAAGCATGACGAGGGATATTGGCAACAGACCTCGTAATTCTGAACCTTGGTCAAATGACGAGGATGACATTTGAATTGGCATCTCCAACTTCCCCACCTTGCCAACAGGAGGACTTCGGACTACAACCAGATTTAACGTGCATCAGCCCCGCAACACGGCAGGTCATCAGGGCTGAAACGCACGCCTCGACGAAAGCAATGCAAGCCACGACCATGGCCACTAGCCTACCGCGGCCATGACACAGTTGAAATGCATCAAAATTTAACTCAGATTCAAAAGGCAATTTCGAATTCCTGCAGTCAGTCAATCAAATAAACTAAAAAGAAAAGAAAACAGAAGACGTAATACAACTTACACTCATTTTCAAGGATACAAATTCACGAGATTCAATCTGTTCCTTAATCTTGCCCGCCGAAAGATTCAGTACATCACCAGCTTCGATTCATTATGCACTGTGAACACACACATGAATTATGGAAGATGTCATAACCATTCCAAAAGTAGTCCAAAAAACATCCAAAACAAACGATGAAAAGCAAAGCAGAATAAAAAGGGAGGGAAAAGAAAAGAAAAAAAATGATGTGCCTTCTACATGATTTTCTTCCACCTCCCCCGCAGAAAAAAATAAAAATCTAGAAAAGTACCTTCTTTCATGCCAAGTTTCATTCAGCTGTGAGGAACATGCGAATGTTAAGGAAGTGGTCCCCACGAGTTTCCCAGCCTTTTCTGTTTCTCTTTGGAAGTTCGGAAAAAGAGTCGATCGATTCGTCAATACCAATAACGTTTTTGCTACTTGGGTTTTGCTTATTTTATTCACTTGACTCTTGTCAGCACTGAGGATTTTGTCCTACAGAATTTATGTTACCGAAGAGTGAAGCTGATCACAGAAGTTTTACGGCGTAAGCTGCCTTAATCTTTCGCAATAAGAAAAGACTTCTGAGTCGTTTTCTTTCACTACATTTCGAATGCCACTGATTGAAAAAAGCAAGACAAATAAATCGGAATTGAAATACGTTGAATAAGAAAACATAATTATTTTTAAATATTACAAACACATTTTACTATTTCGTTCATTTGATTGTTAAGCAATGATAGATTTTTCAAGGATTAACTTAATTTATCTCACAATATTTTTTCAATTACTCTCATCATTAAAATTTTTTGTCTTACACCGATAAACATAGGTATTTATTAATGGATTCTGATTGTGTGATGTGATTGTTAATGAACGTCGTACTGAGAAGCAACAAGAGGACTATTGGCGACGGATCTTGTAATTTTGAATCCCGGTGGAGGACGACACCTGAGTTGGCACCTCCCTCTCCGAACTTTCACATCACTCCAACAGAAAGACTTGGGACCTCGATTAGATTTCAGGCGCATCAGCCCCGGCTACACGGTGATCTTTATTGACATCAAGGCTCGAACACACGACTTGATGAAAACAACGTTGGCCGCGAGTCCGCAATCATGACCACTAGGTTACCACGACCACCAATGTCACTTGAAAGCTATTGGCAACATATCTTAATTCTGAACTATAGTCAAAAGATGAAGGTCACATCTCTGCTGGTTTCTCACTCACCATACTTCCAAACAACACGACGTGAAGAGTTAGAGATCCAGTTCTTTTTAACGTGCAGCGGCACCATTATTCCACACGATATGACTTAAAACGGAATCGAGATTCGAACCCAAAACTTGACTTGAACATCACAGTCCATGAATCTCGTAAACTGTGATCCCTACATAGAATTATATTTATATGTGTAATATAAAAAAATATAAATATATATATTTTTTAGAATATATATTTATGTGTGTGTGTGCGCGCGCGTGTATGTATGTATATATATATATTACGGAAATACTGATTATCAAGCAATAACTGAATTTTACAAAAAAAAACAGCATATTTGTACATAGTGCAAGGTGTTTCTTAGAAAATGAAAGAAAAACAAAAGGTGTTTAACTAAAAAAAGAAAAAAAAAAATCTCTTAAAGAATAACAGAACGATACTTAAAAATTAAATTTGTGTTGCTTTTACTCTACATGCACCTCTCCCACATTTGGAAAATATCATCAATTTAGAAAAAGTTTCTAATTAAGTTCTTTTTTAAAAGCTATTGTTGTAAAATTTAGGAAATATACGCCACCTATTTTTAAATGAAAATAGTTTTTTTTTTTTTTACGAGACTAGAAAGACAAATTTAAGTGAACAAGAGGCAAACTGAACAAGAGGCAAATTATGAAACTGAATTTATTACTTGTACTTCAAGAGTAACCTATCTTTTTGCTTACAATTCAAGTCAACGATTTATGAAGTAAAAAATAAGTCCTCCCTCCAGTTTAAAAACAATGTTAATTTTCACTTCACTTCTAAAAAGGCGCCCCTTTTTCTAAATGATTTTTTTTTTTAAGATTAACTTGAAATGGGTGAGAAGATCATTCTTCAAAGAGTAGCAGTGAAGAATTTTTAGTACAGTATTTAGCAAAAGAAATACTGACTTTTTAAACCTTAATGCAAATCAAATAAAAACATATCAGGAACTCTTAAAAGTGAAAAGCGACTTTCAAAAGCATGAAAGAAATTTCCCAGCGTTAAAATGACATTCACTTTCAAACATGCAACAAATAAAAAAAATTCTAAACTAGTAATACAAAAATAATTTTTAATGGACGATTATTTTAAGAATTGTAAGTAGTTAACTTTTGCCATCGCATTCTTCGTTCAAGCATCGACATCAATAATAAAAATCGTCTGCGGATTGGCATCATTAACACGGCTGTAAAATAACCTCTTTTTAACGACATATTTCAATAATTATTAATCCTTCCTCATGAAATGGAAACCTTAATCTTAGTTAACAAAGCCATCCGAAGTATATTTTAAAAAAACAAATCGAAAAGTTACTCCTCTCTAAAGACTCCTAGAAAGAGATAAGTGTTACTATTTTATACCCCTCGATACCATTTACTGCTATTCGATATTTTTATGACGCAAAGATAGAATATATCAACTACAGAAGGATAGTTTTGACTAAAGGATGAGCATAAACAGACACTGTCTTTTCGAAACGAGGGTCATAAAGGTTTGGTTTCATCACAAAATATATGATAGCCAAGGAAAAAAAAATATATCGGGTATAATTTTTACCCTTGCTCTGTAGTATAAAAATCACGAAGAGCGATCACAAATATGCTCCACGTAAAGGGTGACGTTATCCTCAGCCAAAGTCCCTCTTATACGTCATAAAATAAAAGCATAAACGGGACTCCTAAAAACCGAACGTGACTTTCAAAATCGGGTAGAAATTTCACTGCGTAAAAATGAATTTTATTACATATTTCCGCATCAAGAGAATTTTCGGTAAGCAAATGTTGAATACTAAATTTTCTTCGATATCATAACTCGCTTTATGGACCACCAAATGTTTCGAGAGGTCTGTTTTGAAGTAAAAATGGAAAAGGAAGACTGTATTTGGAAAAAATTTACCAAAGCAGTAAGAGGGGAAGAAATGCCGTTAAATGAAACATTTAGTAAATTTTAGTTTGCGGTTCAAAAAACAAGTAAATTTATTTCCGACCTAAAAACAACGAAGTATAAAAAAATATTACATTGACTTGAACTCCAAAATCTATTAGTCCATAAAATGCTTATAAATATTTCACATAAAACAGCTATTTACGTCTTGCTGCGCATCTATTTTTGCTTATTTTAAATTTTTAATAAGACTGGAAATATATATATTAATAAAGAAAACAGGTAATTACTATTACATATAATCATATTTAAAAACTATATGTCCAAAAAAAACTATATGGTATATGTCCAAATTAAACATTAACAAATTATCTTTAAGATATTAATTGATAAATTATGTAACAATTTTAAACATCATTTGGTAAATCACAATTTCTAAATGAAAATATACATCACAATACAAATTTCCATTCAAATTCGATAAACGGATTTCGATTAAATCTTTTAATTTCGCTGGCGTAAAATAATCCTTTCATTTTAAAATTTGAATCTTGAAACCAGATTTTGAAAAAAAAAAAAAAAAGAGAACAAGAATTGTAAATCATAACTCGGAATCCTCGGGAATTTTCTAAAATCGCAAAACATTCGATGTCAGTTTTACCCGAAATATTAAAACTAAAAAATAGGCTGTTTTAAAAGAATTTGCCTACAAGGTTCAGATTTCAAAAACATTCCTATTGAGGGAAAGCACAATTTATTTCTATCAGATTAAAATCACAATTTATTAGATAACAATGATTTAATAAATAAGTAAAAAGTTCCAAAAATAGCATTATTTGCACACTTAATTGAAAACAATTCAAATAAAATATATAAAATATTACTATGAAAATAAATCTTAAGCTACACCAAGAATAAAAATTTAATATGTTCCAACCTAAAAAAATTATGCGCCCCACTCTGGAAATAGCCAGTCATTAACGCAAAACCAACAAGTTTAAAATTTAAATAATGTCAGACAACATAAAATAAATGAAAGCAAATGTAAATATAATAGAAAGGTGTAAAAATCTTAAAATACGAAAGCTCATTTCTTTTCTTCTAAATATTCGATATTTAAAATGTCCACTTTAACAATGAAAGGAATATATTTTACTTATCATTTTTATTCTTTAAAAAAGGTTGCTAATAATGGCCTTTTGAAACAGAACCCACGATGACTTATTACTGGCCTTCACTTATTTTTTTTAAATTCCTGAACTATATGATAGGAAATTTCATATTTAATAAATTTCAATTACCATAATTTCACCAAAAATGGGCTTAGAGCTGAAATCAATGAATAGATGTATCTACTTCATTGTAAACGTTTTTATTAAGTATTTCCTCATCTACATCAGGAAATAGCTTAAATATAAACCGCATTACATAGTATAAATCTTTTTACCGCAATATATAGTATAAAATATATATTATAATACCACAAATTCACATCAAACTACGTAACTAAATTCTATTTTCCGAAGAGGATACGGTCTATGAGTTTGCCATGCCGGAATCTCGAGCAATGAGCAAACATTTGACGCTTCGGAACTGGAAAATTATTCACCTCCGAAGCGAATAATTCATTCAATCGTGGGTTCAATTTCAATTTTAAGTATACCTTTCAATTATGACCGTCGGAAAGCAGAGAAAGACAGTTATTCGGAAGCACGCACACGGACTCAATTTCGAATATAATTTTGACAACGATGCTGTATATAACCATTATGAGAGATTTCTATACGACACTCATCCATTACTAGCAGAACATTAAATAAGGCTGCAAAGAAGAGGATAACGAAATCGTAACGTTTATGCTTATTGTTGCCAGCACACATGAAATTTAAAGGAAGAAAAAAATGGTTTCAAATGCTAAGTCATTGCTATTTTGGTGTTAGTGAGCGAGTTAAGTGCCAAATCCATTTTCTTGGCGAAGAATACGAAGGGGGAGAAAAAAATTGTGAAAGGTGATTAATCTAAGTTTTTATCGCCAAGCGGTATGCTAATGATACTTTTCGTTGTATTTGTTTCCGAGATATTTATGAGAAGAGGAAGCGTGGCGGTTCCTACGATTGCATTAGCGAGCATTACATTATAGATCTGACGCAAGGAAAAGATGTCTTAAGATATTTTTTATGCGTAAATTCCAGGAAATGGACGGAGCAAAATCGATTTTTCAAAGTGTTTCCCGTGAAAGCCGTAAAAAAAGAATTAAGATCGATCGATTATCTGTATGTACGATCATACTTTAAGTGATACAAAAATAGAAACAAATGAGATGCGAAGAATTCACGATGTTTGATCTGCATATCAGTTTTTGAAAATAGAATTAAATAGATGAACAGAAATAGATTAAAGGTTATTATTCTTCCAACAAATATTTTACAATGATTTTCCTTTTGAATGGGAAAAAAAATCTAAACAAAATGTAGAATGAAAATAAGCATTAGAATCGAGTGGAATAGATAGAGAACAGAAATAACTGACGCATGACGCTACGAAAAACAATTTATTTACAAGAATTTAAGTAAACACAACGGAAAAATTGGCGCATGCGCCTTACAAACCTTTTTTAAATACAAAATCGTTTGCTGAGTATTTAAAAACAAAACTTCAAAGGAATAAAAGAAGTAAATTGAAATAATTTATTTCCAACACACAACTTAATGTCTCTGAACAGATTTATATTCCGTACTTAAAAGTGTTGGAAAAATGCATGATAAGAAGGAAAATCGGCTTGGGATTATTGAAATAAATAATAGCTTTCAAAAAAAAAAAAAAATTGTTTCATGTGAAAATTTATTACTGAGATCTTATGAGATTCAATGGTTGTGGCATGCTTCAAAAATATAATTTAAAATATAGATGAAAAATATAAATAAAACAGTTATTAAACAGTTTCACAAATAATTTTGAAGTATATTAAAACAACATGCGAAGCTTCTTTTTATTAATTGTTTATCAACTTCAGTCTCCAGGTCTCTCTATTTCCTAACAACTATTAATTCATACATTAACATATATGTTTCTACATAATCCAATTTGATTATATGAAAAAAAAAAAAAAATTAATAACTGAAAAGAAGTATACAAAGTAGGAACACGCCTTAACACTAATAAATTTCGCATTTTAATTCGAACTTTATTACTATTGCTTTCAGAAATTGTTACAAATACCGAAAAATAGTTTTATTTTTTTCATTCCTGTTTTGATTGATACAAGATGATGCGATTGTTTAAAAATCAAAATACAAAAAGAAAATGCAACTGTGCTGAACTTTTTGTGAGAAATCTATACTAAATATTTCAAATTTCCTAGAAAGAAATGAACATGGATTTTAATACGCAGGCATAGATTTTAACGAGTAACTAAAATAAAATTGTAATATATTTGAATTCTGGTCTAAATTTAAAAAAACAACATATGACTAAAAATTATTTCAAAAACAGCGACTTTATATATTTAGGAAATTATATTGATATAAAAAAATTGGGCATTATAAAAAACATAAAATAATAACAGAGAATGCAATGGTCATAAATATATCTGACTTTTTCATTACAATATGAAAATGAGAGACGAAGAAGGAAACGCAAGTCAAAAATATCAACTCACACCATTTAGACAAATAAACAGACTTAAAAACGTCATAAGTTCCTTTTAAATAAATAATTCCGAACGCAAAAAAACCCGACAGATATGGCATATCTCCAAAGCGACCCAGAGTGGATAACCAACACATGCGTGCCAAAAAATGCAGCAGCAACAACACAGCAAGTCCCCAATTTCATCAAAAACCATTCGTCCGTACACAGAAAAAGAAATCATACCATCCACTTTCTACAAAAACACCCCTAATTAAGATGCTACGCTAGTCGAAAAAGTTAAATTTATGAATGCGAATTTCACTCGCTATAATTTTCATATTCACTTCCTTGTGTTGACCTATGGAAGGGAGGGGTGCAAGAAGCATGTAACAAAAAGAAGAGCAAAAGAAAAAACAAAAAAAAATGCAGAAGATGGGAGGAGGGAACATAAAAACTCTCCTCCTGTGTATTTATTAAAGATTCCTCGCTACAGCTCGATGATAGATGAGAGCGAAGTAAATCAAGTCAATTAAATTCCACCATCAATAACATGGTGGATATTCTTGAAAAGCTAAGTTTCCGGTTTCATCCATAATTCCAAGTCTTTTTGACTTAAATCGAAAGGACGCCTTTCCAAGATCGATGGCGTGGCGTAAGTAGCAAGGAAATTTATGGTCCAACGTCCCCTGTCTATCGCGTTTGCCTTTTTTTTTTCCCCCTCTCTTTTATTTCTTATTCTCCCACTTCCAACTTCCTATCCTCTAAGGAGGATTAGCTTTTTGACACTAATTGGAAGTAATAAAAGCGATATTTCGGAGAATATTTGCGAATTAATAATGGTTAAGTTTCTTGACAGTCGAGATGTGGCGAGTGGGTAAAGACCATTTCGCAATCTCATTAAAATGTTGCGAAAACCCATCATTAATATTATGAAATAGCACCGAAATGCTCAGAATCGGTAGCCTGACGTTCTTCGCAATTGTAATAACAATGGGGTGTCATTTTTCAGTATGTTTCGAAAGAGAATATATGTCAATTAGAATTTAAATTACTTGTGTGATCAACATTGAGCTTCAACTACTTTTTTCGGCCTTTAACGATGATTATCGCATGCCAATACTGGAAGAAAATTCGAACAAATAAGAAACTCGCGCGGAATATTTCTCAAGAGGTAACAAAATGGGTCATATCTGCATAACTCAAAATAAATAAATAGAAATACTGTAATGCCCCCAGCAGTAAAATATCTTAAGGATTACTACATAGCAAGTCCACCCGCATATTAATCTACCATAATTAATAAATACTGTAAATAAAATATGATCTTTATAATCTTCAAGCCATAAGGCCTCTCGTATTACCAGCCATTTTAATTTCGTGAACGTAATGTCAATACTATGGAATTTCTACAACCGTCCTAAAATCCATACCATTTTGTTTATCCGAATTTTTAAAAAAATGCATCCGAAAGAGTAA
This sequence comes from Nephila pilipes, assembly GCA_019974015.1. NCBI lineage: Eukaryota > Metazoa > Arthropoda > Arachnida > Araneae > Nephilidae > Nephila > Nephila pilipes. The sequence continues at coordinate 417,597 of BMAW01056564.1, forward strand.
AAAATAATGGCGGTTTCTGTGGAATTGCAAATATTTCCTCCGATTTTCGAAAATATTTTTAAACTTATTTTAATGATTCATTTGTGGGTTTACCAATCTTTAAAAATATTCGAAAATCGGGGAGAAAACGTAATTCCACAGAAAACCTTCCATTATTACTTTTTCGCTCTGTCTAATGCACTTTTTTGAATTCAAATATATATATAAATAATTTGGATTTAAGGATAGTAGTAGAAATTTTACAAAATTAACATTCATGAAATCAAAACAGCACATAGATGGGAGTCCTCATTTCCGAAAACTTACCAATTAAAATATTAAATGTGATTCAAAGATGGAAAAATTTACACATAGCTTTCCACAAACGAAAATATTCATCAAATTAAAGAGATCAGAAATATATCAACGGCAAATTGATTTTGAAAGTCTTTTAAATTAAATAAATAAATGCAAAACAAAAATATTAGGAGCAATTAAAAAGTTAATTCAGTATATATGAAGCTAATAATGGACGAAATGTTTTTTTTTTTCTAATAATTACATGAAAGTAAGTTACACAAAACCTAAGATGTACAATGTCATTGGCTCAAAAGAGTTATCTGTTTTCCTGCACCCTAGTAAGTATAATAATTTATATTACACTTAAAATAACTTCAGTCCATTTAACTAATAAATAAAGTAACTGAATTTTGCTCGTTGGTTAGTTTTCCAAGACCGTTATGCACACATTGTGATAAAAAAAGAGAGAGAAAGCAGTTTATTTAAATGAACCTAACTTTGTCAGTTATTCAATTCCTGTAATAACAGAAGAAATAACTTTATTTCCTAGCACACCCATATAGTTTTATCAGGAGAAAAAATTGCGATTCAGACACTTTCTTTCTATATGCCGCGAGCATCGCCTCAAGGGGGTGGCACTCTTAATTTGTACACTTACTTTTATTTCTGCCGTATTAGCTTAACTAGATATGGACATGAGTAGCTATGTTAGCAAAATTTTATTCAATTATCATTCGGCTTCGTTAAAGGAAAATTAAAAGAGAAAATAAGACTATTGCAATGTAGGTTGCGGTAAAACTGTCGTTGGAAAAACCATTCGTTACATTTAGAAATTAGATTTGTTCGATGAAAGATGTGAATACTTATTTCATGAGTTACGAAAAGTATATTTTACTACATGGGGAAAAAAAACAGAACAGCAAGATAAAGTAGGTGGATCTCAAACTATTTTCATGTAAAAACACATTTTTCGAAACTTTAAATAGTGTATAAGCCGAAGTGTATTCCCGAAATTTAAAGGAAGTTTGATTATTTTTCCTTTTCTTTTCAGTAAAATTTTACTCTGATTAAAATATTAAAATCCTGGAAGTTAAAAAATATTGTTTTATTTTCTTGCACTTAACACTTGAGCTGGCACCTCCCTCTTCAAACTTCCACATCACGCCACCTGCCGAGGACTTAAGGCCTCGACAGGTTTAACATGCATCAGTCCCGGCTACATGGCGGGTCTTTTGGGTCACCAAGGCTCAAGTCTACGATTCGACGAAAACCGACGGCCGTGAGTCCGTGACAATGGTCACTCAATTACTGCGGCCACTTGTATGGAATGGAAATATAAATAAAATAAATAAAAAATTATAGAAATTTACCGAAATATCCAAATAATTTTAATTCTAAACAAGGCAAAAATGATTCGTTTGAAGAGGTCAAGACAAAATATGATCATACAATTATTGTTAAAATTCTGAATAATTTTTTGACCCGAGTTACTTCTTAGATTCCAGATTACATATATATTTAAATCGCAAAGTTAAATAATAATAATTTTCAACGAAAGTTTAATATTAACCTAACAAGGACTTACAAAGGAATTTCTCACTGTTATACATTTTAGAAAATTTAATTCGATATTGGTAAAAGCATGCATCAAACGATGACCATTTTAAACTTTCTACTTTAAAATGACAAAAGGATAAGACAATTCTAAAAGGATCTCATAGAAGACTGGAATTACTGCTTTTAAGTACCTGTTTATCAAATAATAATAATAATAGTAATAGTAATAATAATAATAATAGTAATAATAATTATATATATATATATATATATATATATATATATATATATATATATATTCTTTTGCTTCAGATGAGGTGTTCATACTTTAAGAACTTCCTGATAAATTAAAGCTGCTAGTTCATTTATTTCAAAAATATACAATACATAAACATTTTACAGATAATGATTTAATCAATTCGTCAAGAACATTTATTGAGAAAAACTTGAATATACAATCTGCACACGCAATAATTCGAAAATATCATAAGAAAATTTCAATCCATTTCGATACATCCATCCAATGTTTTATACGAGTATACATCTATATATTTCTTATTCTTTTCTTTGCAAGAAAAAAAAATTATTAAAATTTCGACAGCTAAAAAATGTGATTTTTTTTATACATATAAAGAAAAAAATTTCCAAACATTTGTTCCTTTTTGAACTTTGAATACATATATAGTATACTTCCTGTGTTTGTGTGAACTGATTACATACAATATTTAATACAACGCTGTTACATTAAAAAATTACAATCTTGTATAACTCTGAATTAATACATTAAAAAACATTAATAGTTTATTTTTTTAAGAAAATAATTAAAAAACACCGCAAAGGGGCTTAACGCCAATAATAAAAGAAAAGTAGAAAGAGAAAAATATCATTGAAACCCTTATGGTAGAATGTACATAACTTCAAATACACTATCATAGGTACGAATTGATTGATTATTAACGACATCACACTTAGAAGCAACAGTCTTAGAAGCGACGTCACACTTAGAAGCTCAGGGTTATTGGCGAAGGACCTCGTAATTTTGAACCTCGTTCTAACAACGAGGACAACGCCTGATCTGGCATCTCCCTTTCCATACTACGAGTGAGGGAAAACGTGGAGTCTCGACAGATTTAACGTGCATCCGAGGCACTAAATGGTGGGTCTTCAAAGGCATTAGGTCTCGAACCCACGACTCGACGAAAAAGTGACCATAATCACTAGTCGATCGTGGTAACATCGTATACATCGTATACAAAGGGGGGGGGGGATCTTTAAATATAGAATATTAATAATAACCATTTTCAGCGTAACTTGATACCGATTACAAGAAAAAAAAATTTTATGCAATTCCAACCTATTTACTTTTTTAAAAAAAATTTATGAATTTTATGAAGAGCAGAATGCGATGTTATTCATTTTTTTAAATTTTAATTTTTCTAATAATTTAATACGTATTAAAGTTCCGGTTAAAAATTATGTGGTTCACAACAGTTACATTTTCTTGAAATATTTCCTTAGCATAAGGAAAACGAGAAATCCCTCTGCGTAATCCCGATTAATTCAAGTTGCATTTCTATGCCGTGAGTACATCTCTTTCACTGAAGCCACAATTCACTCAGAAGCACCAACTCTGCATTTAGACGAAGTCATCGTAGAAGCATTTCCTATGAAATTTGGATGCTAATTTCTATGCCACCCATGCTTACAGAAGAGGAAACTTATCCAGTGAAAGTATTACGCTTCGAAGTCAACGAAATTATGCAGTTTCCCAAAACAAGCAATGCCCAGAATCTCAAATGAAGTCGAAGATGCATTTCATATGCATTTCACCTAACGTACTAAAACTTTTCCAAAATTTTAAGGCAACTTTTAGAAAAGTTTTTAGTCCTCAAACAACACTATGCAGGAAGTAACTTATTCTTATTAAAAGTTCTATAAATGAAAAGCAACTGGATACAAATGGAAATTAACATTGCATTTATCATACTTTTCAAGAATACTTGTTCTAAATATCACGATGTTGTAAACTTAAGATTTTTATAACAGAACTTTAACCAATGACTTTATGTAGAAATATACAATATGCAGCGTAATTCCTTCAGGGATAACGATTAAAAACAACAACAATCATTCATTCAAGTACCAGCATAGGCAATTTTAACTGACCTATGATAGGTGCAATGAATGGAATTTTTATTTCATTATTGTGTATGTACTTAGCACATATGTAATATATAGATCAATGTATTTTTCTTACTTTTAAAACATATATATGCAATACCGATTGCTAAATGCTTCAGACAAGGAATTGCTAACGACTATAAAAAATAAGTTTTTTTTAATAAGTATAACGAACAAGTTATGCATAACTTTTCCTGACTCTTAAAGTATAAAATCAATTATTGTTTTACACCACAGCACTATATTAGTACGATTTTAAGCATTTGTAAGGGCCACGGTTGCCTGATTTATGAAATAAAGAAGTTGTAACCAAAAAGTAGCGGGTTTGTGTCTCCTTTCAAAGATCATTGTTTAAAGGGGCTCATGCACGATAAAAATGTTTGGTTTTGTAAGGAATGTGGAAGCCATCCTCGTCACTCGACCCACGTTGAAAATTAAGATACACCGCTCTAAACGGTCTTCGTGATGAAAATAAGCAGTCAGCTTTTGCATTTCAAATAACAGTATTTGATTGTTTGTTTATCAACCTCGGCCTTTGAGGCAACACGAGACCTGTCGGAGAAGGAATACAAATTTTTGAACTTCGGTAGAGACGGTGACGGAGATACCTCAACTGGCACATTCGTCTCCAAACATCCACACCACGCCTTGGGAGAACTTGGAGCCTCGACAGATTTTACATGAATTAGGAATCTTTAGTAGCATCCAAGCTTCGAATCCACTATTCAGCAGAAGCAACGCCTGCCGCGACCATGATTATGTTACAGTATTTGAAATAAAGGTTTCATTGCAATCATAAAACCCCGGCTAGTAAAATGAAAGCCATATAAAAAAAATGGATACAAATTTCATCATCCAAATTTTGTAAGCATAAAACTCCTGTCAACGCAGAATGATGCATTAAAAAAAATTCCATAATACGGATGTCATTTAAAATATTATTGAGCAAGTGAAAATTCTATCTTATGTGCGATTTTTTAAAAAAAAAAAAAGAGAGAAAGGAGAAAAACGAAGCATAATAAAATCGTGGATTTTTCAAAAAAAAAAAAAAAAAGAGGAAAAAAGCAGTCATCAAATAAAAAAAAAAAAAAAAAAAAGAATGAAAAGAATGCAACCCTTGGACGTTGACATTGAAAAACGCGACGAAAAGAGTTTTTATTTACGAGCATCCTCTTCCACAGTAGCGCAATACCACCACCAGTCCATCAACTTGTTGACGTCACCATCTTAAGTCCCAAAGGTCCAAACAAGCGATCGACATCTACGACAGATCCCCACTGTCGCACTCAGAAATACCTATTAATAGATGGTGGAACGTAAGCATTCTTGATAATCAGCTTGGAGAGGCATCATCTTCTGAAGCTCCCAGTGGAACGCTGAATGTTGTCAAACTTCAAACGTCGACAAGAACAAGGTCGGATGATGTAGGGTCTTAGGGGAATGAAGGACTCTTGCTGAAAGGAGAGGGGATATTTGCGAAAAGATTTGTCTTCTGGGACTTTTCGCTGAGATACGAAGCGGTATGAAGTTAATGTGATTACATGTTTCAAACGTCAAAAAGCGTTCTCACCAAGAGAATGATGTAATGGATGTTACGGACTCTCAAAGAAGAATTATGCTGATCGAAAATGCACAGCATGTATCGTAAAATGTATTTAAAATTATGAATTTTCTGTTTCGTAATTTGGCTGAAAGTTATAGTTTTATTCTTGAAGCGGACTTCGGAAACGCTAATAAATTATTTAAAGGTATCAAAAGCGGCATTATGTGTGTAATTTGAATTTCAAGACAGAATTCTTAAAATTCCAAATATAAGGATGGATTCAAATTAGGAGCATATAATAAATGAATATTTAATTTTAAAAATTTCACTGTAATGTTTTCAATTATATATAAATATTGAAACATTTTTTTTAAAAAATGCCTTTAACTTCCCCCCTCTTACTATCATTTGCCAATATTTCATCCACTAAAAATTTTCAACCACGATATTTTTCTGTCATATATGCAAAACTATATGACAATAAAAGATCACTTTCTACGGTAGAACCCCACTTACTTCAATGACAGAACTTCACAAAAACCTAATTATTTTATTACATATTGAAATAAAGGCAAAACAGAGAAGGTTAGAACGAAATGTACGTACTTTGTTTCTTACAAATATAAATGAAAATTAATGTAACAATGCTTAATTTCTCAACTAATTATTTTTAATAGCACAATTAAAACACATTTCGAAGTTATTATTTATAACGCGAAAAGAAAAGAGCTTTTATCGAGACATAAGGAAAATCCTTTCAAAAGTTAAAACCATTGAATAAGCTTTTATCTAGCAAGGAAGTTATGTTTTGAAGTAAAAAAAAAATGCACGTAAAGGATACGATTTGAACACAATGCAAAGAAATGAAGAAATACATAGGAGATATTCATTGTATCGCATGTAACAGGAAACTTCTTCGACCTTCAGATACTCAAGAGAAAATTAAACGTCATCATATCCATCTTTGAATACCTTTTTCCTCATTTCACTGCAGTCAAAGTATTTTCTAAGTAAATTTGCGCAACCTATTTAAATATAAAACTTAATTCAGAAACTTAAAAAGCAAACTTCCGATTTTTTTTTTACTGGAAACAATGAACTGGACAAAGATAGACTAGAACAGTGATTGGTAAATTCTACAATATTTTTTATGAGCGGTTCAACGAACTTCTACACAAAAAAATGAAGTATGTAAATATTTCAGATATGTAGTTAATGGAAGATTTAAAACACTGGTGCAAGTATTACATTTGATTATAATACATGGGGCATATTTTATTATTACTTTTATGTATAGGAAGAAAACTGCTTTCAAGAGTATAGAGAAATTGGAAGCCAAAAAGAATTTAAATTTTAAGGACACCACGCTTTTAAATTTTTAGGTTGTTGAAAATGAGGACTAACTTTATTCCCTTCCAGCAGGTGAAAAAATTCTAAGTTATTTACTCAATCCTGACTAAACAATTCGGTTTATTGAAAGAAAAGTGTAAAATGTTTTGTAAAATTAATCCAGATATTTAGATGAAGATTCCAAGACAATTCTAAGCAGTATAATTTAAATCTTGAGAAGTGATTGTCTAATTTCCATGATAACATTTGGTTCAACCCCGTATTTTAAAAATAATTTTCTTTACTGGAATCTTTCTAACAGCTATGAATGCATGCAAGAGAAATATGGGATAAGGATCCATATAATTCACACAAAATCGAAAAACATAGTTACTCCTCTTATCACCAGTGATAAACGGCACACGGTGCTGCATTGTCTAAATGGAAAATACAATAAAACAACTTTGAGTATGCTTTTATTTTTCACAAAATAGAAAAACCTTCATCTTGTAAATATGATTCATACTCAAGTTGTTCAATATAAAGGATGATTTATTGTAAGAATGTTTTATTTTCTTTTTTTTTTCCCCCGATTTCCGGTTAACCCGGATTTTCGATATTCGACACTGCCTCTCATCCCAATTGATCCAGGTTTTATACATACACAGTCATTAAATTTTAAAAAAAAAAATATTCATTAAAAACATTACGAGTGGTGTTTTCGACATACATATCACATAAGTTACCTCGTAATTTTGAACCATGATGAGGTGAAGAGAACGACGTCTTTTCCTTCATTACGCATTGAGAAATCTCACTATTCTACGCAGTGAACATTGGCAAAAATGAGCTTCGAACCCATGGCCCGGCCATTATCAGATAGCTATTCTATTTACCAAGCTACCATGGCTCATTTAAAATTCAAAGCCAAAAGTTGGCCAAATCTCATTAATTAAGTTCTACAGCATTTTAATTCAACACTTTTACCTCATCCAGAAAATGGTTCGACGAAAAGTGAACGAATTTTTCCAATTCATAACACGCGTTCAATTAACACTAAGGTAGTTAATCTTAATATGATACATTAAAAATACATCCACTGACTAAATCTCTAGCACCCAAAACATTGGCGAAATTCATTCGTAATAATATAGTTCCCACACACAAAAATAAAACGAGAAGATCGAGAGAGCAACTGAAAACATTTCTCAAACAAAATCCCTTTTTAAAAGCGAAAACGCATTCACAAAAGGAGCATAAATCAAGAAGCGAACACGGAAACATGATTTTTAATTACTTTCTTCCAAGAAATAAAAGTTAAATAGTCTGGCGCAAAGCTTAAAAAAAGGACGAAAGGCTAAAACGGTTAAAGCGTAAAGTTTGCGTAAACATAAAAGATTAAAGTTTCTGAATAATTTTTCCAAGCGGTTTAAAACCACGACAGCCGAGGAGTAAGTAGCTTTGAAAGCATGCACGTCACGTAAGAGTTCCTTTTTTTCAAAAAGAGCATTCCACAAATTAAATTACGGTTGTGTAAATGTAACCCAATGGTTTTCAAGAAAAAACAAAGAAACCAAAAACGCTTCGAAAATACCATCGTGTTGTTCTTTTGAAGATCCACTTGCGGTAAATAATACGTAGAACAATAACACGTCCATTCGCGCGAACTGCTCCAGAAAGAATAAACCAATGCACTTAAAAAGTGAGCTATAATGGTCGACTCAAAGCGATATTGCTTTGCGGTTTTATTTATTCTACCCACAATTCCTATGAGGGAGGAAGACGTATTATTTGCATTTGATCTCCGAAGACTGTACAATAAAGATTTCTTTGTGAAGCACAATTTCCTATCGTGGACGAATCTAAACAATTGAATAAGCAACATCGAAGCCATATTGGAGGAGGGGGGACTTAAGATATTCTTCTATCTCCTCCTCCTTCTTTTCGACTTAGAACAAATAAATAATAGTAAATAACAATCTGCATTTAAATATGAAACAAGAAACGTAAAAAAATGTTAGAATGCACACAGTAAGGACTTTTAAACAATTTTTCAGGAAGAGTTCCTCCCCCGCCCGTTTTCAACTTTAACATTTGGAGATAAAATAGAGGTTGACTTGAACAGAAGCTCAACTCCAATTTTTAAGAATCTTTATTATGCATGCTTTTATGCTTCTTTAGTATTACTGGTTTGCTCCAACTCTGAAGGACTACAGAGAAAATTAAAAGTCAATTAATAATACAAATAACTTACATCTCAAAAGTTAAATATCTTCAAATAATTTATTGCTTATTGTCTCGTAAATATCAACGATATAGAAAAGTCATATTTCAATTAATAATACGAAATTAAAATGTAATACTCAGAAAGTTGAAATTTTTCCTTTCTATCGCTTAAAGCAATTATTCATATTACTTTCATCTGATATTTCTTTTTCTCGAATGCAATCTAAACATGGTGGCATTGAAATGTTTGTATTAAGCAAATGTAAAATAAAAGCCAGTTAAAATTATGAGAACTAGAAAAATTTCCAAAATTCTACAAGTTCTGGTGAAAAAGAAATTATCAAAACATTTTCAAGGTAAATGGTTTCAATTTTAATTTTATTATTCTCAGATATGAAACAATTCTTCGCACATTTTGTTCTAATATCCTGAACAGATTTCACTGCTTTTGTATTTATACCTAGAATTTAAAAAAATTCTTACTTTTCAGCAAGATAATCAAACGCTTAATTGAAACTTAATTTTTAAATTATATATACATATAAAGTTACAACCACAAAGAAAAAAAGTCAAAGTATACCTGACTCCCATTTCCCTTAACAATAAATAAAATTATAAATACATTTCAGCAAAATTTGTTCAGAAAAATAAGGAAATAAAACCAAATAATAAAAAAAAAATATTCCAAGTCAGAATAAAAAATACAATATTCATTTCTCACATATAAAAAAAAAGTCGAAACATTTACTTTAAATATTGTAAAATAATGGGGGACGTGATTTCGTATTTTGAATTAACAAGCAATTAAACAATGTAATAATTAAAATTCGTCATTTATATCGTTCAATTTTTATAGCTATTATTAAAACAAAACAAAGAAAAACATAATAAATAATAAAAGAAAAGAAAAGAAAAACGTATTTTAACAATTCACTATTTTAAGGATTATATATTACTTAACGATCGAAAAAAAAGTGTTGTTCAAGTAATTATATCTTGTAAAACAAATATTTTTAGAAAGTGTTTATTATTATTAAGGAACTGATATTTTTACGAATAGAAATTAATCTTATTATAATTTTCTTTATTAATGTCTTGAAGGTAAATATAGTAATCAAAATTGATTTCTATTTTTTTTAATGAAAATAAATGAAATGCTTTTTCCGGTAGTTTTAAAATTTATAATATGTAATTCCACTGAAAAAGGAGAGTTAAACTTACACATTTTCATAACCATTTCCTATAAATCACTTTATGATATTATAATGTTAAAAGTTTCTCCATACGTGTTAAATGAATTGTAACATACTTCTTTAACACTAATTTTTTAAAATAAACGATGCATTCATTTCAGTTTCAGCATTAACAATAATATTCGAATAATAATAATAAGTTTTACAGTTTGGATGATTTTTCTACGAGAATTCTTCAACTCAAAAATTACTGCTTCGATTCATGCAACTAAATATTTTGTTTACTTAATAACGCAAAAGGCACGTATGTAATTAATTCATGAATTCAACTACTACGAGGATCATTCAATAAGTCCTTAGAAAATCCAAGAGATGGCAATCGTAGCATCGAAAATGGTTTGTTCTTAAGTAAACTACATGACTCATTTAATAGCTGATAAAGTCTCAGTTACTCGCATTCGTGATAATGACTCCTTTCGCACCTCAAATATTCTTAATCCTAACTTTTACTGGCTGATGAGATCCTCCTTGCTTTCTTTGGACGGTAACGGTAACGGCCAAAAATTACAAGGTTCCTATTAAAAAGTTTTAATTTTATCCTCTCATCACAATTAAAATAAAGTTAATATCATAATTTAATAATGTTTCATAATTAAGAATTAGCTATCAAAAATTAGGATTAAGGCAATAAAAGCCTAAGTATTCGACAGAGTGAGGAACTGCCGAAACAAACTTGGAGCATAAGTTATGAAAGTTCGCATTGCCATTAGACGCTGTAGCCGTAAGCTAAGAAGCATATATATATAGCAATGGGCGGAGAAACAAGAAGGGGGCAATGCTTTCTTTGGAGCAGATTCACCGGAAACAACCTATAGTTTCGATTGTTGCTTGGTTTCCGATGAATAACGATGAATCCATTTATCATAGACAATGACAACTCGATGCGAAAATGATGTCAACAATTTGACATGGCAGCAAATCATTACCAAATCAAAACTAACATATGAATCATTGTCAAATTTGTTTCGGCTCCGTTTAACAGATGGCAGCAACCAGTGGTAACAAGAATTTACCTTAATGATACCATTTGTCTTCAAATACAATTATTTTTTGAGCCTCCTTCGAATCATAACTAGAAAAAGTTATATATTTATTTATTAGTATTATCATACGCAAGAAAATTTTTCGTAAGTCATTACGAAATACATTGACTCTATTCAGATCTTTCATTGTGGATGTAATCATAATATTGACCAATGAGTGATAGACAAAATGAACGTTTATAATGTCACAAATAATTTGCTTTTTAAAATAAATAAAAAATATTAGCATTCGTGAAATATATTCGTTCCCTTCCTAAGTATAATATATATATGTCCATTACTATAATTCAAATTGCATCGAAAAATTCAACAAGAAATGTGTAAGTAGTTTAAATTAAGTTTAATTTCGAAATACCATAAAAGTACTGAACCCAATATGCAAGACAAAATGCACGACGTAAATATTATTGACTTCCCGAATACAATCGATAACGAAAGAGAAGATAATCTAGACATCCATTGGAATAATACGACTGACGATATTAAAACTTCAGTTTCCAGATGCATTCATATCATTGAAGTTCACAATGAAGTTTTCAGCCTCGTAAAAATCACGCGGCCTATTATTAATAGAAGCTAATTAACCAGGTGGTGACGAACCATTCCATTCTCAGAAAATCCATTACCACGAGCATCACTTTGAATTACCCAAATCGCCTCAAGATCAAAGCAGCAATATGGGAAGCACAAATCAATACTTCTAGTTCAAAGGTAGAGAGCAAACGATTCACGCCCTTTCTATACCAAGGCACAGGGCCCACCCACTACCCATTGATCTACTTTAGTATCCCCCTCCTTACCCTTATCTAAAGCCTCAAGCAAGCCCTTTCGCCGTGGTAACAGCACGTATTTGCAAGATATCAAGGAGAAAGACTTTGGGGGCTACCAACCCTTAAACGTTGCGAGCAGAACCCTATTCGTTGATAGCTTTCAGGGAATGGAAGTACCAAGTCCCCAATGGTATGAAAAGACCCCTCCGATGATTGCTGTACACCAGTTGATCTGATATGTGTTGAACAAAATAAGGGATGTCGAACAGGAGTTCTGCCCTGCTTGCACCTGAGCAACATCGTTTCAGGTAGAACTCCAGATCAAGTTTTATGAGGCCTAGTCCCACCACCCTCGAGATCTCAAGGGACACATTTAAAAAGACTTTTTCCAATACCATCGATCGATTTTGTACGCTGTAGAGTAAAAACAATATTAAGTAATCAAAGCAATGTTTCATTGGTTATTAGGCTCATTTATTTACAAGTCAGAAATCCATTCATTAATATTTAGAACAAAAAAAATCAATCTTTATATAACAAAGACTATTCATTTTAAATGTACTAATGTTGTTGTGCGACTAAGCACAATGGGCTACAAGAAATGGATCTTAAGATTCTGCACCATTGTCAAATAATGAGAACGATACCTAAAGTAAGTCTCATCTTGAAAAGTAACAATTATAAAACAAGAAAATCAGCCGGGTTTGAAAAGAAAATTATTTTTCGCAATAAATAAGCGCATCGAGCTGTGACGTAGGGTTATTCACTTCACTAACCTCGGGGACTTTATAGTAAATTGAATTGTATAAAATTACAATTTACTCCCAACCCAAATGAAACGTGATTAAATAAATTAGATGAAGATGTAAGTGAATTGAATCGGAGATAATGATATATAAAATAATTGAGGGAAAATTAAGGGAGAGGATGACATCAAGCGGATAGTTATGAGAAAATTAGATTGAAATATCGTTATTAGTCTTTTGGATAGAAGTGATTTTTAGTCTTAGGACCAAGTTACGAAGCTACTGTTAATGAGAAGTGTTCGAATCAGAGCAAGTGAATCAGTAAATTATGACTTTATTAGTTGAACAAAAATTAGAATCGACGAGTTAAGTAGGATTCGAGAGAGAGAGAGAGAGCAGTCTTATCTATTTATTCTTCAATGATTATTAAAACATTTTATCTGGATATCCGGTATCTTCAATTGGGATCTAATACTTATTGACTAGTATATTAGACTGAAAAGTGGTAGTTGAATTAAATAGTGAAGAACGGGCATTACAGAGCTTCGAATTAGTGACTCAAGATATACTGTCAAACTGCGATCGTGACATTTAAGTCACAAGACAATATTTCTTTGTGGAAGCAAATAAAAACGTTTGCATGCAAATTTTCTACACGATACATCTTGAATATGCGATATTTAAGATTAAAAGATATTAGATAAAGCTTGTTGTGCTAAGACAAAAGAAAAAAAAAGAGCTTCTCCTATACTACAGTTCTAAAAAACTTTATTTCATTGCGATTCCTGTATCAAATACGAGCTGGTCACAGATGGAAAAACCTTCCTCAAACATAAAAACCTAGAGAACGTAAGGAAAAACGTTTCGTCAAAAGTTATGATTTAAAAAAATAAGCAACGAAAACTTGCAGAAAAGTCTGGAAACACGAAAATTCTCCAAAGCGGAGTGAGCATTCTACGTAATACTTTTATTTCTGAAATTAATCAAAATCTTTTTTTTTTTTTTCGTTTAAAAACTAGCGATGGAATAAACAAAATGAAAGAATAAAAAGGAATTTCATGCGTTCAATTCTGAAGTAATTGGTTATTTATTGATTCTAATTACTGACATTTGCTTCAAATGTTTACAGAATTTATTTAAATTAAAATTGCCAAGAAAAAAGTACATCGAATTCTCAACAAATCAAAAGGCTTTGAAAGATATTGAGGCTTATAATAATGTTTTTCAAATTTCACAAATCAATGTTATTCTAGTAACAACATATGCATTAATATAATTATATTGAAATATTATAATGTAATCATAATGATATTAACAATGTATTTCTCATTAATGCTCTCAAATATAGAACGTTAAAGTTATTTCACTGCAATGAAATACATTTGAAAATATAAAATGTAACATGTTTATATTCATTTCTTTTTTTATCTGCCAACTTTTATGATAACTTTAAGGTAATTTAAACGACTATGCTCCAAGTCTTCAGATTTAAAAATAAATAAATAAAAATAATAGAAACTTTTCAGAATTTATTATTATTTCAGATTTTTATGGGGCAGTTAAAAATTAAAAACCGATAACAGATAGCTTTCGAAAAAAACGCGGCTTTAAATTAATAATGCACATAGGAATTCAAAATAGAGAGGAGACAAAAGCTTTCATAATTAAATAATTTAATAAATATAACAGCATTCAACAGCCCCAGCAGAAAGATTATTTATCTATTCTAATCATGAAAATAAAAAAAACATACACATTAACGATTTTCGAAGATTATTAAAACAAACACAATCAGGCACGTGTTTTTATTTTAAAATTCTACCTCGCTGAGAAATGTATCCCAGTTGTCAAAGTAACAATATCAGCATGTAGTAATCAAAACATCCAATATAATTTTGTGCACCACAAGTTTCCTTATCCACACTTTCATGACGGACAGAATAGTTCAAGGAAAGTTATTGAAAGCTGTTAAAATTCCAAACAGGAATGCGTAACATAACTACCCTAAATGATACTGCATCTCCCCAGAGAGGATAGTTCCTTCACCAGCCTTCAAAACCTGAATAGCCCTATAAAGGCTAGACTCATTACGGCATTCGATGCGTATTTTAGAACAACGCATCTGTATTTCTGATAGCGCCACGACATTAAATCCAGACATGTCTACGGCAGAACACCACGTTTTGTAGGGCTTCTACCCATTACCCATGAGAGCCATTTTCCAAAGTTATTCTAGGATTCCGCCCATGCGTGTCGGGGGTTGGAATGCGAAAGGGAACTAATCTCACCTTTGGTGAGAGACGCGACGCTTTCATAGTCCGAATCTTTGAAGTAACGGCGGCGAACAGAGGTTGTAAAATGATTCCACTAGTCAGTCAAGTACGGAAAGCTTTCATAGTAATCAACGGGTCTCTCAAATTAGGAGTGTATTAAGCGACCTGTGTGAGCGTTTCATAGCAGTTTGAGAGTTATAAAAGCGGTAGAGAGAGAGAGAGAATGTTAAGCGAGTAAAGGGTTTGAAATCGTATGGCTGATGGTGTTCCTGGAAAATCACAGGACTTCATTCGCCTAGCTTTTAACCTGTCAAAAGCTGATGGCGTTATTTCGATGCAGAGCACCTAAATAGAAGGTTTCGGAGAGTATTAAAAGGGTCTTTCTATCTTATGAATCAAGAGTTTCAAACGAAGTGACTGCTTGGGGTTTTAATGAAAAGCTATCTCGCTACGGACATATTTTGCGACACAAATTAGGAGTTACATTTTAATTAAAATTCATCAGTTTCAGTATGATTGATGATTTTTAGGATAATCCTTTGAGTCTAGTAATTTAAATGAAAGAGCAGATACTCCGCCTTATAACTTTTAATCGTTGTGAAGTTGAAAGGGTAGAATACTGCAGGTCTTAGAGCTTAGGAATTAACAGAGTGTGATATGGGTTTTCACAGCTTATGTATAAACTTTCACAATTTAATGCATACATTTCAAAAGAATAAAATTGGAAAAGGAAGATGTGATAGATATAATAAATCTTTACCGAGGTATGTAAATGGATAGCAATCTATTTTTTTTAGTATTATAGTAAGAAAAGGAATTATATGCTTTTTTTAAAAAAACACTTCTAATTTTGATAAGATAGAGTGCTTCATTATTATTCTTTTTTTTTAAATTCCTCTGCTATTCAAAAGAAAGCTAATGGTAAAAAAATTAGTATGCCTTCATACGCAAGCGACAACTTCTTCGACATTGAAGGAAGAGGTTAAATATCTCAATCCGCCATACTTTCTCCCAAAAAAAATAAATTGTGAAAGTATAGCCTATTCAAAAATACGAATTTCCTTCATTAAATCTACAAATTAATAATTTGAATCATTTTTCGCAAATCATAAATGAGAAACAAATGTTCTTTATTTTACTCTCTTTTAGTTGATATTGCAGATGATATAAGATTAATAGGCCTTAATGATAATATACTTAAAATGTCCATATCCTTCTCGCTAAGTCACCATTTCCTTTAACAACTTTTTTCTCCTTTAATAAACTTACTCTCGATCATATTATGCGCAATGAGAAAGAAGTTAATAAAAATGCAAACATTATCAACAACTGAAAGAAAATCTCAAAAGTTTTAATGGAGCAAAGCTTACAAAATTCGATACGATAATTAGCAGATCTATGCTGAAAATTTGTTCACAATTTTCTATAACAACAACAACAAATACAACTAAAATTACTTGTTAATATAAAGCGACACACCAATGAATAACAAATACGAATCATCATTTTATATCAAAATGACAAGAGTTTAAGGGAGGGGGGGAGAGAGTGAAAAGGTGATAATATTTAAAAACATTTAAAAGCCATTCGAAATGTTTAAAATCAATTGTTCACGCACAATTACCTACAAGTCTTACAATACAACTTAATTTTTCAATATATGTTAACAAATTTATCCGAAAATTCTCACATTAATTAACAATACACGATACTCATTAATTCACGTGACATTAGAGCCCTTTACAAATGCTCCAGAAGATTATCCCCATGCAACCTAATTCGTTGAATACGAGACACAAAGCAGGCCCTCTGAAAGGATTATTGGTGTAGACTGTAGCTCAAACTACCCCTTTTGATGATGCTGAGACAAAGCAATATGAGTGCAAATCTATCTTTTTGTGCCTGTCACTGAAAGATTTCCGGGAGCCAGCCAATCAAGGCGAAAGCTTTCAAGAGCAGTAGGGTCATCACTGACCAGAATAATACCGATCTCGTTATAGTAATTGAAACTGCACTCCGAAATACTCTTCTCTGCTCTGTCCGGGAATAATGAGGAGCCATCTCCTCGTGATCAAGACCACCGCTTGTTTTATTCAGTGGTAAATTATCAACCAATCCTTCCTTTGGGCAATTCTTCCGTTCCTCGTTGATAAATCGGCAGAGCTGCTTTAGTTTCAAGCAGCACAGGAGAGGAAATGAATTCTTTAACATCACAAAGTCGGCTGAAGTATTGTCAAGGGAAGTAAGTGGAGTCACTGGTTTAATCCTGTTATCTCTCTGGGATATAACGACTACTTTAGATCCGTAAATCAAACAATTTGCTTTAGAGACAGAAAATAAAAAATGTCTATAAAAGTTTGCTCGATTCAGAAATAATTTTCCCTATTTAAAAAGTATTTAAAGTTATGCTTTCTTTATTTTAAACTATAAATAAAGTAATACATTCTTCTAACATCAAAAATGCTTGAAATAGCAAGGAATTTCAAAAGAAAAAAAAATTAGATTTATGACACATTTGCTTCTTTCCAAGAGAGAGATAAGATATTACCTTTTTATCTTAAATCTGTGGGTTTCTTTTCTTCAGATAATGTTATCGTATTATTATTTAACAAACTAAATATAAAATCAGATATCTTAAAATAGATTGCAATTCAACTAATATATTTCAATTTCCCGTATTAAATTTTCAACAACGATCAAATTTTAACAAACAATGTGCAATAATCTTTAAAGTCCGTGTATTTGGTCGCATGGGAAGCGGATGTGGAAGCACATTCAAGGCTGGCAATACTCAAGTCGAGTAATGAGTTTCAATCCGAAGTCCACCAAATATATTGTAGGTCACTGTACGTTAAATTCAACGTAATCTCTAAAGTTCTTATTATATGTGGATTGAAAGTTAAGAAAAAAACAAAACAGCTCAGCTGTCTTCGTTGCATGACCAAATATCAAAATCAAAAGAGGTCCATTGCCAAAAACCATTAAACAGCGAAAATATTTTTTTCAAAAAAAGTCATTCTTCATGAAGATTGAAATAAATTGGATAAATGTAATAGCAAAAATATATGGAAATAGAAATAAATTTATGAAGTAAAAAAATAGGAGCAAAAATTGGTTTTTTTTTTTTTTTTTTTTTTTTTTTTTTTTCCTTTTCTTTCAGGCAGCTAAAATTTGTAACTTAGGTTTTACAACAACAACAACAAAATTCATAGTCAATTGAAAACTAAACTTTATGCAACTTAATTTTTTTTCTCCCCAAGCAATTTTTTAAACATTGAAAAGAACACATTGGCTACTTTATAGTCACTGCGAACTATTATTTCAAATTTTTAAAATATAATACATTAGAGGCAATAGTAAAAAGCTATTTTCATTTAATATTTCAAGAAGCTACTTAAAAGGGCAGATCAGTTATTATAAAAAAATATTTATCAGAATATATATATATATATATGTAATTCGAAAGGATAAATAATTCTTGCATGAAGAAGAGGGGTAATGAATTCATTATAAAAATTATTAAACAATTAGTGGTTTAATTACAACATTTAACATCTAAGTGAAAGTTTGAACTTTTTAAGTGCGGTATCTCTTTTCCCGATTACTTCATTAGCATGCATTTCAAAATTTTCCAGTTGCATATATTCATTCTTTTTACTATGAATACTACTTTTACACATGACATAAAAAACGCAATTAGAAATATAAAAGTCATACACAAATATATATATATATATATATACGTATAACAATGATATAATATATTCTATTACACTTTAAAAAATTTGTAAATGCATTCCGCATAAATGAACCTAACCTGCGCAATTCAGGGAATAATGGACTCAATTAAAACTCTGGGGAGAAAAAAAACAGTTAACCTTGATAATTAATTAAATTTCCAGAGTTTCTCTAATTAAGCAATAAAAACTTTAAAGAAAAAAAAATGTAAGGCTAGAATTCCGGGAAAAGTTGCAGATTTTAGTGTCCGATAAACGCTTTATTCTTAAAAAGCAGGAAAGGCAGAAGTAGGAAAAAGAAAAGCAGGAAATTAGAAATGGCAGTAGATAAGCGAGAAAAAGCCCTATTCTCAATTCCAGAACCTAGTCAGTGCTTACAAATTCGATCCCCACCAGCACAGCAAATTCAATCAATATGCAGCAATTAAGCTTTTTTTTTTTTTTTTTTTTGCTATAATGAGTTGAAACCTTTCTCCCGTTTTTAAAAAAAAGGAGGTAGTTACATTTTATGCTGAAAGTCATTAGAAACTAAATTACAGTCTTTATATTTAACTTAAAAAAATATTTTTACTGCGGTAAGTTTTGAAATACATTTTCAGTTTAAATTGTATACGCTATCAATTACATAGTAAAGCACCTGATGATAAAACGGCCAATACAGGAAATCAGCTATTTTCGCTGTTTCACTGTTAATTTCTAAGTTCAACATATGACATTACTATTTTGAAAAAGAAGTTAAAAAGAAATTAAAGCAATGCACGAATAATCTTTCTACAGAATGAAGTTATCATTGTTCGCATGGCTTCCCAGGATGGCCAATGTTATTTTGATCAGTTTAAATTGACTTATTTTGGAGATTTGAAGAATCGAAGAATTACTGCAGTGTTAATTCTCTTGTGAGGTATTTTTAATATTAGTCAATAAAATGTGCTGCATTTTTTAAAATTGAATGGTTCATGCATAAACTACGGTGTTTTCGGAAATTAGTAGGTAATATGGCAATTGATGGTATTAATTTCATTAACGGCTGTAATACCCGTATGAGAACTTTTTTGTTTCATATTTTTAGTATATTTAAAATTATGTCTATTCTGCTCTCCCTCACAATTTCCCACCTTTTTTTATCGTTATGTCAACTTGTCATCAAACAGACAGTAGATTAGTAGGAAAAGGAATCAAGAGAATAAGAACTGGGTTTATTTATTTATTTTTTTTTATTTCAATTGTACTAACTAAATAGAAGTAAAGTTTTGTCCCCCAAAGTACCAAAATTGTGTCTTTTTTTCATTGCTCCTTTTTGCTTATGTGAAGAAAAACCAGATAGAAAATGTATCCAGAAAAACAGGGAAATAGCCTTATTACCTTCACTTAGCAATATTATCTGCAAAATAATAATTTTAAAAGAGAAAATCTAAAGTGAAGACCAAAATTACTGTAAAAACTTATAGAAAAAAAAAAAAGATTGTAATAATAGTCAAAAGTTTAATTTTTTCAACTTTATGAAAGTCATCACAATTTCAGTTTGAAATGAGTTGCTTTACCCACAGATACCTTGTTATGGAAAAGGGTGACAAAAGCAATATATGCCAAAAAATTGTTTCATAACATGCACTAAATTAAAAAAAAAAAATCACATTTTTTTATTTTAAAATAAATATGCTATTTGTTACGTGCTCTTTAAAAATTCTCATAAATTACCCCAAAAATTAAAAAAAAGGAAAAATTTCAAAAAAAATTAAAAAAAAAAAAAAAAAAAAAAGTAAGAGAGAGAGAGGATAATCTATTAAAGATGTAAATACACTAAGGTTCAATAATTATGAGAAAAGGAAAGCTCCACTATAAGCAAAAGCATAAAATATTTAAGAACTAAACAGTTTATAACAATTCTGGTCATAGGTTTTTCCCACAATCCCAAAACGATCAATTTTTAAGAAAGTAGGGATTTTCTCCAACAAAAATTAAAGACATCACGGTGTTGGGTCTAGACAAGTGAAGAATAAATTAGTCTGGAAAAAAACAAAAAGTCTAATTTTGATTAAAGTTTATCAATTCGATTAGTAAAAATTTAGAAATTTCATTTAAGTGGAGAAAATGACCTTAAATTCAATGACAAAATTACTTTCCCGAAAGTAAAAAAAAATAAAATAAATTATAATGCATGTCAATATCACAAATTACACCGAAAAATGTGAAGCACATTAATAGGATTATAAAAAAAAGTAATAAGGAGACATATTTGGTAAGTCTCTAAAAATTAGTAATACGAGTTTTTATTTTTTTTTAAAAAAAAAAGAAAGATTGATTGGTTTTATTAACGTCGCACCAGAAGTAACACGAGAGCTATTGGCAAAGGTTCTCGCAATTTTGAACCTAGGTCAAGTGACGAGGACGACACCTGTGCTGGTATCTACTTCTCCTAACTTCCACGGAAGAACTTTGAGCCTAGGCCAATTTAACGTGCATCAGCCTTGGTTATACGGGTATATATTTAGTGGCGGGTATATATTTAGTGGCATAAAGGCTCGAACTCACTACTCAACGAAAGTCCGCAACCATGACCATTAGCATGGTGACCAATCGTCCTCCTTCAGAGAGGACAGTCTTCCTTTTGTAGTTTTTGTCCATCCTCGAAAAGTGTCCTCCTTTTCGATATTTTAAAATTAATCTATTGATCTCTCTATTCAGAGATACCGCGCCAAACTGTTACGCAAATGTTGAACACAAAAAACTATATACGAGATATATATGGATTTAGGTACCATTTTAAAGAAAACTATTATACGATATGGTTCCCAATTTTTTTTTTTTTTTACACTTCTATAAATGGTGCTGATGCATACAGTGAACTAATTTTTGTTCTCTATAAGTAATACCTAAATTATAAGGAATAATTTTTATATGAAAAAAGAAAAAAACATTAAAATTTCCAAAATTACAAAGCTCTATTTTTTTTTTCTTTCAATATATATTTGTGCATTGTTTTCTATATGAGAAGTAAAATATTTTGCATAATTATGAAATATTATTTTTAAAAATGGTACCTAAACGCATACATATCTGAAAAATAACAGCCATATTCAACTCAAAGAAAAAGAAAAAACTTTGACAAAAGAATACTTTTGTAGTTCTATGAAATGAACAAAATATCATTATCAGGCACACAAAAAAAAACTAAGCTCTACGAATAATTTTAAAACATAAATGACTCAGAAAAGAAAGATTCTTAAATTCGGTATTTTATTTCCCCCTGCATATACTGGTACCTTTAAGAAGCAACAAATAAATCTCACTATTTCATATAAGATCTAATTTAACGTGTCTCGACCTGAAGGCTTCATTTAATGGGTATGTAATCACATATTCTCCATACTGTTCCATGGTTTTAAAACATATAAAAAGGAAAAACGAATTCAATACAATGTACATATAAAAATGTAATGCGCAAATTGACTCGTCTAATTTTTCAAACAATTCCAAGCAACATTCACAATGCTCCTCCATTTTCAACACCAAAAATAATAATGGTCGTTTAAAGATACAAATTCTTTTCAAGGCGCATAATACATCATATTCCTGCATAATCTGTTAGACCATTTCCCCTCGGGATTACATCTACATAATATGAATCAACCAGGAAAATTATGCTTTATTTCTCGTATGATAGCATCATGATAGAACAGCTTATATTTCTATTTCAGACAGATCTTTTTTTTTCCCTCCCCTCCTCCATCTTCTCCATTTTTTTACAATCCTCCCTGTTGAATTTTTCTCTCTCCTCCCCTTCCTGCATCACGAAACGTCTTTACAGTTCATTCATGCTTTTCCAAGAGGGTAAATAAAGGGTTTACGTTCTTCTCTTTCCCTCTTCTTAAATGAGAGAGGGGAAGGCATTAGGACAGCCAACCCGGGCATCTATTTCGGAGATAAAGGAGACTTCCTTTCAACGCATTTACCTCTGAATGGGACGACAGACGCTGCAGAGAAATGGTTTTAGATTATTTTTTCCCCGTGTATCTTTTTTTTTTTTTCTATTAGAAAGATGGCATCAACGAAAGAAGGGGAAAAAAATAAGGGATTTGATATTGAGAAAATGTTTTAAGTAAAAGCAAAAGATGAGAAATGCTATATCCAAGTAAGCGCAAAAAATGTTTACGTGTGTTAAAAATCCATCATCGTCGTATTTTTATACATGTATATAAGAGAAAGAATTCAGAATTCGTATTTGTTATGGATGTACTTCCGTTTAAAATTTGATTGTTCAGTACGAAAAGTTGGAGAAAACTTATAAAATGTGAACTACTTTGTAGAAGAAGAAAAAAAAAAAAAAAAGAATCGATCCGAAAAGCTACGTGTTTGTCTACGAAAAAGAATATTTTGCTTTTAAATTTTTCCTTGCTATACTAATATTTCATAGCGATTTTTGGAACTACCATCAAAATATTAGCTTTTAACAGCGTAGGATTACAGAACACATTTTAGAAAATGTATCCTTTTGTTAATGGTGCTGACTTTACACAAGCCCTTTTATAGCAGCGAAAGGTCGTAGTTCATTACTCGTTAACGTTAAAATGTTTACATTATTTATTACGTAGCCTTTTATTAATACTAGAGCGATTCTTACACATGTACGGGGATTATTTTGTATTCCTTTTTTTTTCCCCATTTACAACAATAAAATATGAACGCAGACATAATTAGACATACATTCCCACTTCCGAAAAACAACATTAAATAATCCAAAAATATTCGAGAAAACGTTAAAACAAACCAATACTTAATAATTCTAAAAAAATTCATATTAAGTTCAAAACAACGCAATCTAGGCAAATTCTACTTATAGAGGATCATTCTTTTCCTTATTTCTTTCAAATATCACTGTGTGTGTGTGTGAGAGAGAGAGAGAGAGTGAAATTTTCATATATAATTATTTTTGTATTGAATATACACGCAAATAATAGAGAAATATAAGGAACTGGATGTAACAGCTATACAATTTACACTAAAGCTTGTGTTTTTCATAAATAAAATAAGAGGCCACGTAACATTATTAGTGAGCATTAATAAGGGAAATGATTTCAGTATATTATTGACAACTGGCAGGACGTGTCTCGGATAAAATCTATCACTTCGGATTTATTTGTTAAAATACTCAAGGAAATGACTCCGCACTCCTCTTTATCGGGTGAATATTTTTACGGGACAATGCTATTCATCGAGTACAAAGAACCGCATTAGTGAGAGCATTGCCCTTCTAATCCTCCGTTCTTCTCACCGAATGTCCATAAATTTTCAATAGCGCCAACCTAAAGATTCCATTAGTCAGAATGTGAAAAG
The DNA here is from genome assembly GCA_019974015.1 of Nephila pilipes. Classification (NCBI taxonomy): domain Eukaryota; kingdom Metazoa; phylum Arthropoda; class Arachnida; order Araneae; family Nephilidae; genus Nephila; species Nephila pilipes. The sequence continues at coordinate 441,868 of BMAW01056564.1, forward strand.
ATAATTGTAAAAAATGAATCAGAATGAATTTGCTTATTTCCTTCCGCGTAATAAGTAACAGTAGAGATGGTTCCAGCAATTAAATCATAGTGTGTCACTACAGGAAATATCATTTATAAATTAATCTCCGAATTCTTTTGATGAATTGACTTAAGCAAGGACAAAACGCTGTTTAATTAGTCCTAGAAGAACATGCTTGTGAGGAGAAAAGGGCATTAAAAAATGTTTCAGTGTAATCATAAGGCTGAAACAAATTAAAATTCAATGAAACAAAATACTATCGTCTGTGCATGTTTTTAAAAAATAAAATCAATATATTTTGATTTCAGTTAAACAAATGTTTCAGATAGCAACATTAGATTACTCTTTTCGTAATTATACATTTTTTGAGAACGTTTATACATATCTTCCTGGGCGACTTTTATATACTATATTAAAATAAAAATACATTCAGTTTTTGAAAGAATCGTAATACGTAAAAGTTCATTAAAAAAAAGTATTTTGTCCCGGAAAAGAGTACGCTTTCGGTTCACATAGAGCGAAACCAGGGAAAATAAATGAATTTCATTTATAAAATAGTAATTTTCCTAGCTCACAAATAACTAAAACGTTTAAAAAAATTGTATAAGTAATGGTTAACGCATTAATAAACAAAAAAGCACACGGGGCGTTATGAATGGCAGGGTGACCTACAAAATTTTTCTCGAATTCGTACCAATGTTCGAGTGAAACAATATACGGTTCAGATAAATATACATGAAAACAACAAGCACGTTAAGTAAAATACTGCCCATCTGTAACCTTTAAAATTGACACCAGGAAATAAATGCATATTTGTTCGTTCAAAAAAAGATGATGTTGCAAATCTAATAGAAAACTAAAAGTATAGTTACACAAACCACAGAGCAGATTTTTTTTTCTCAATGCCAGACTAACCATACATGGCTGAAATGACTGAAATGGAATGCAATTCTAATAAGATACTAAGTCTTCACACCAAAATTAAAAAATTCAAGTAATTAATATAACTCAAACTCGCAATGAAAAATTCATATTTGATGGACAAGAGCAACTGTCCTCTGAAGATACTCAAAACAAAAATAACAGTCAACGCTTTCGTTTAAGGGATGTTAACGTGTTTATATTACAACCATTAACAATATAGTTAGGGTTTTTTTTGTACTCAGCCTGAGAGTGTGCGCAACGAAGGAGCGGTGATTGAAAGCGATTGCCACATTCTTCCTTTCTAGCATGTAAACAGAGGATCAGAAACGAATCAAAGGTCCTCTTTGATCCTACTGTTGCGGAGGGAAGGTCCATAAATCCTTTCAACGCCCACCACTTGTGTAGAGATTTCATATCCAAGCGTGACCTCGCCCCTGTCTTGTTGACATGCAATTTCAGAGATATGTGTATACAAAGATCCCGTCCTTTGCCAGTCACACAGTTGAAGGAAACACAGTGGTCATTGAATTTTATGCGATTGGTAAAAATGAAGCACAATTTCAAATACGAATTCAAGTTATGTTTATTTTTACAAAACAGAGGTCGAAAATTGATAAGGATAAGAACGGGGGCATATTTTTTTAAAAGATTATGTAGAATTGAATGAAGTAATTCGAATGCGATTGATTGTTTTATTAACGCCACGCTAAAAAGCAACACGAGAGTGACAAGTGACGGACCTTGAAATTTTGAACATCGGTCAAGTGAAGAGGACGATGTCTGAGCTGGCACCGCCATCACCAAACTTCCACACCACGCCAATGGGAAGACTTAGAGCTTCAACAGATTTAGCATGCATCAGCCCCGTTACAAGAAGGTGTTGATTCACAAGCAGAAAAAAAATTAAATTTGTCTCGCAGTGTTATCTTTGAAGTGCCAGTATATACTTCACCGTCCATATTTACAGCTACCTTCGCTTGATGTTAAAACAACCGACACCTAGATTTGGATCACTTTGTCAGACAAGAAAGTTTTCTATATATTACTATAATTTCAAGCAGTTGAGCACAAATACTCATTTAAAGCTGCATTACGGGTACTGAATAACGAAAACAAACTGCGGAGCAGCCACGCCTTCGCTTCATGATATCATAATTCACAAAAAATGGCGGATATTTATCATGGTGTCTTCAAAAATTAGAAATATTCAATAAACGTATCTTTTCGCTCGAATAAGTTAAAGGTAAAATTCAATATAGTAATAAAAAAGAATATGGAACAGATTTATTCAAGACTGACGTATTATAACAGAATTAATTAATAAGATATTTTTTATATCAGGCCACGAAAAAAAAAATATGCGGGGCCGTCCCGCCTTCGCTTTATGATATGAAAAGTTATACAGCGATTAGGAATATCTTCATCCTAATTTTGATTTTTTCAATTATTTAAATCTAATCTTACAAGGTAACAATATCACTGTTCTTAAAATATAAAAGAAGTTTTCAGCTGCCACTAAAAAATTCATTTTGTGGCCACGTGGCGCGGAAGCCGTAGCTCATAGAATTGCAGAATGACTATAATGTAACTTCATAGCTGAATGAGGGTCTCAGCTGCCATCAAGGAACATTTGCTTGGCCAGGAGACTACTTTTAAGGAATATTTCCACCCAATCAACAGCGACAAGAGTGGATAAGGAATCTAACACATCGATCAATAACTCCCGAGACTAACCCAGAGATGGCGCTCGTAGAAAACCAGTAACCAGGTCTTTCTAGAGTACTAACCTTTGCTTGAAACGTGTCAAAATTTTAAGTCGATCGGACCAGGAAAAGGGTTTTTTGAAGTGAAGTGAAAAAGGTTTTTTCCAAGTGGATGCCGCGATTGCTTTCGATGGAACAAAAACAGCAATAGTCGATTATTCAGAAAGCTGTTTATCGCTATTTACTCGCAACAAAAAAAAATTTTTGCGGAAAAAAAAAAAAAAAAATTGGGGGGAAAAAAAAAAAAAGATTTGAAAAAGCGTTGGAACGATTGTATCACCCTAAAAGGTGATTAACAAAAGGTGTTATGTTGATGAATAAAAAAAAAATTTGCAAAAAAAATGTTGTTTTCAATGTTAGACTCGGGAGTTATTGATCGATGTGTTATTTACATTTAACATAATCCAAAACAGAATTGCCGAGTTCAAATGTTCAATCTTTTACATAACTATCTTGCGACACATCACTCAATGACAAATAAGAGGGAATATTACTGATGAATTTTTGACAGTTTTTAGCAGGAAAAAAAAAGTTATAATTATCCTGCCTTTTGTTAAAACCAAAAGTGTGAAGACAGCTTTTCAACTCCGATTTAAAAAAACTATATGTAGGAACAGATTGGAATCTGAGAATTTGAGTGAATTTTTTAGTCAGGAAGAAACAGGTTCACAATAATTTAATCTTATTAAAATGTCCATTTTGTAATTATTTTAGTAATAATTAGAAAACGAAGAAATAAGAAATCATTTAAAAACATGAGAGTTATACTAACATCTAAATGCTTTATTATTCCAAAAAATCTCAAAATAGGTAATAAGTTTTCAAAGGATCACGAAAAAAGAATCTTAAATATAACCGGGTTGCAGGGGAGAAAAAATATGAGAAACACTACTTTATATTTACAACAGTGAAGTCAGAATACAATACTTAAATGTAAGCACTTTTGTTAAGAATGTTTAGAATTTCGGTTCTTATTATTCAACATTAAACGAAAAGAGGAAAAAAAATACTTGAAAACAAAGTTCTTTCGAGTTCCCCAGCCCCCTATTTTTCTCCATAAAAAATAAGATACAAGAAAAGGCTAATAACTGTTACTTAAACAAACCCATTAAAAAAATGATTATACTATGGATTTCTTAAATTCTCATTTATTTAAAGATGATCTAAATCTTTCCAAATAGTATTATTTCGGCAATTTAAATTTTCTCATCGATTATTATCACAGTGATGTTATATTCGCACTAAACACTTTCATTAAATGAAATATGGAACAGTTCGAACAAAATGCTCCGTACTTATGTGAAATGACGACACTCTGGTTCCAACAAACACAAATCATTGATGGGACATTACAATTAATTCAACAGCAGTTCTTTTATGGCTAATTTCGGACTCAATTAACACTAAAGACAAAAACAAACAAAAAAAAGAACTTCGATCTAAGTAATTTCGAAACACATTTTCAGTAAGGCGTTGCCAGTTTTAATTTTCTTCGAATAAAAAGAGAGAGAAGATTACGACAACAAAGAATGCCTTCATTGTTATCCCGCTATCCGCTTGTGACGTCAATCGTTATGAAAACTATTCCATCGAAACTGATTTAGAGCGAAACCTATTTATAGCCTACTTGTAATTAGAAATCTGCATGTCGTTCGTCTTTTTTAAAATGGGAAAAAGGTGGAAAAAAAGCGTTCTTAGAACACGCAAACCTTTCATTAAAGGCTGTCGATGGAACGTTTTATTTTTTTAATTCGCTCAAGAGGTACCAGATCATGTTGGCATTTTTTTTCCCCCAAAATAAAAATAAAAAAAGTTCACTCAGTAGTATATGCCAACATCTTGTAAACTACTTTTTTTTAAATAATTAAAACCGGCATCTTCAACGATACTTAATTCGAGTATTATCTTTTTCCGTGCGTTTATAGGGAGAAAAAAAATTAATTCAATTTTTAAACCACACAAGCATTTTTTTTTTTATCTTTCAATTTCAAATGTGTGGCATCAACTTGACTTAACTTTTATTGCGTGTCACTTTTCCTCAGGAGGAAGGGGAAAGAGAGAGAACAAGATGCATTTTTTTTACCAAAAAAAAAAACCGTTTTATTTCTTTAACATGAAAGAGAAGAAAAAAAATCGTTTTGGTATCTCGTTTTATCATTATTTTTTTTTAATGTTCTCGTATGCATTTTTTAAAGGATTTCAAAAATCTCTATGTAGAAAGTTTTCCAACAAGGTAAAATGGCTTTTTTCAAAAACCTTTTTTTTTTTCCTCTTTAATGTTTCGATTCATTTTTTCATAATTAAAAATCCACTTAAGCAAACGAGTCACTGAAAATAATAGTAAAAACATATCAAGAGAATTTCATTAGGGATAAAAGAAAAAGAAATTATTATTTTTAAAAAAATTAAAATTTGTTCGATTCATCAAAACAGGGGGGGGGGGAAAGCTTTCATCTTAAGTAAAAACAAAATGGCATTGTGCACCGAACAGTAAAACTATTTTTAACGCTACTACATTAAATTTTGCTAACATTCAGAGCATCCTTAAAATTAATATGCTTTAATATTGGTCACGATTAAAATAAATGTCAATTAAATTGTTGATGAAACTATATTAAAAAGAGAATCAATTAAAACTATCATATTCAATGTAAAAAAACATATATAAACGTATATTCTGAATAAGTATAAATTGAAGATAACATGAACATAAATTACATGAGTTAATAGGAAAAATTAATTTCTTCATAACTTTTCGAAATGTGCCTAAATTTAAAGGATAATTACAACTACTTTTCATTACAAAAAATCCGAAAACTCTGAATTTTCTCAACTTTAGAGAATTTTCTTAGGAAATAAAAAGAATAAGCTAGTTTTTAAATTTTTTATCCCACATCATGAATAAAACAAAACTAATTTTTAAAACGCTTTAACTGTAATAAGATTTTATCAACTCTATAAAGAAAATTTTAATTAAAAAACAGCTCTTTATTTAGCATTTTAGCTTTAAAAAATCAATCTTGATGCAGGCAAGAACTCCTTAACTCCAGCTACTGATTTGAGATTAAATTAAAAAGGGTAAAAAGGAGTTTCGCAAAAATAAGGTAATTATGTAACAAATCTATGTCACGAAATTATTATATTGCAATACAGTTGTACACAGTTCACTTGCCGTTTTAATATGGCTCCTTTTATATGAAATTAATTAAGATTAATCTTTTTATAGGACGTCAGGGTTTCCTGTTAAGAGAAAACATTAAAATTATTCCCCCCCCCCCCCCTTTTTTTTTTCATAATGAGGGGTAAACATACCACGGAGTTCCAAATTGCAATAGCAAAATTATACTCCTAATGAACGAAATTAGAAGCATGAAAAAGAAATAAAAAAAAAACATAAGCAAGCACACAAAAAAATGCGGGGGTGGGGGAATAGCGTAGGAACATTTTACAAAAGCAAAACTAAAGCAAATAAAATAATATTAGAGATGTTACAGGGGGAACCTTCAAAGGCATTCAAAAATAAACAGGTAGAGTTCAGAATCAAAATGAGGAGGAGCGGGACGGATGGAACGAGACCCATCCCTAAAACTTGGAAGAAACGCGGCAACGAAGCAAAAGCTGAAAGAAAAATAACAAAATACGATCGAACAGGAGGGCTTTAAAAAGAGTTCGAAACGTTTTGAACAGTGTAAAATGAGGCAATGGTCGTAAAACTAGATCGCTATCCAAATCCAAACATAGGTTTGACAAAGGAACGAGAATAAGATTAAAAGAAAACAAAACGAGCAGGTTTTAGTCCGCGCTTTGAATGTCTGAGGCAAAAGGGAGAGGTGCCGAAGGGCCACAAGTTACATGATCATGAAGTGTAGACGGGGACTCTGGACGATTGTCTTTGAGACACGTACTTTGAAAATTTTGGGCCCAAAGAAGACAGATGATTTTAATACTTTTCTTTTCTTTTTTTTTTTTTTTTTTAAGATTTGAATGTTTTGGTTGGTTATGAATCATCATTTCCCGGCAACTGATTCATATCTAATCCAAAACACTTAAACGCTCCAGTTTGAATTATTATTTTGTTAGAGATTATTTTCAAGAACTTATGACCAGTGAGATTCAATTGCTCATTCAACCATTTTTTTTTTTTTTCCTTTTTGGTTAAACTTCATAATTTAAATTATTACAGAAATCACATATACTAGAATAAGATCTTTATAATTTAATTCTAGTACATGTGATTTCTGTGATAATTAAAAATTAAGGAGAAAGAGTGCAAACGTAATGCAAAAAAAAATTAATATCGATGTTAGAATTTATGTAGTTATCGCTCATTGTACATTCATGCTGTAACTCGCGGTTTAGTAACTATTAATCACGATTATCGCGAATTAACGGGGTCCAATTATACAAACCGAAACAGCGTGAATTATTATGTTATTAAAAAATAGGAAAAATACTATTTTTCATATTGTTAAAAGCAAACAAACAAAAATTCCGGAACAATATCATATGCTGGAAAACAAATGTGTTCAGTTACGTCGTAATAATCTGTCAATAGCACCTAATCAGGAGATTAAAAACACATTTCACGTATGTGAACGCTTCATATAAAAGGTTACCACAATATTGTAACACAGATTACTGAAGAGCGAAACACTTGATAAGGTTTTCTTTGTCGGTGTAATTCAGTGATCCTATTAAGGGTCAAAATCCAGCGTTGGTTAGAGGGGGAAATGTTGAAACCACGCCGAAACAATAAATTTATTGGACATATTTTTACAGATATACAGATCAGAAACGAACCAACAATGAATTTTGTCGGATATCTGATGTTAATCTCAAGTGCTCTTCTGAAAAGGTTCTTAAGAGCATTCCGCTCCAACAGCATTTGACTCTATGATAATATTATTTGCATTTAAACCTACGAGTTTACAAATTAAAATTTTTAAAATGAACATCTGAATTATTTTTTATGCTTCATAGGCAAAAGAAAACAGATTTATTGCCTATTTTATGTTCCATGAGGAAACTTCTCTTTACATGCATTACATCTCTCTCTCACACCATGCTCTCTCCCAACTCAAGTACTACTCATCTAGTAATTTCTTAAATATAGAATTAATTTAGTTATTTGTAGCTTAATTTTACATTTAGCATATTCCATACAATTTGGTGACTTTCCATATTATAACGGACTTCCGAGATTCATCCTCGGTATAATATGCAGAAAAAAACTTGTAATCAAGCTTTTATTTAAAGATGGGCAAAAAAGTATAAAAAATATTTTTTTTAAATATGAAATAATATACTTGCAAAACCTTGATATGCTTAACTTAATTTATCGGCAATCACCTAGATATCTAAGTACAAAGCTACTTACTTATATATAAGATCACAAGTAGTATTAAAGCTTCAAGATATTATAAATTATACATTATTTTGCATTTAAAATTACAAAAAAAAAGTAATTTTTTTTTTATCTTTCAGTCCATCTTTCAATAAAAGCTTGATCTATTTCCTTAATTATATTTTTTTAATAATTTTTAGTCTCCAAATTTAAGATTAAGGAGCAATTAAGCGACAGTTATACGTGTGTGGAAAATTTAAACTCTATTGGAGTTGTTCAAAGCAAGCCCCCTCCCAATCCGTCATCGCTTGAGCATACCATAATATTGTATTGTAATCGGAGTTAGACGTATATGCAATATTTTAGCTCGATCGGATGATAGGGAGTGGTTAAAATTCCGAGTACCGATTTTAAACAAGAAAGCCAAACACACGAATATGGCAAGCTAAATAAAAACTTGTAATTAAAAGCAGAGAACAACAGCCGAAAAAAAGGATCTCAAGTATTGCCAGTATGTATGTCTTATTAGTAATCTACCACCAAGAAACTCAAGAAAATTTTGTGGATGGATTGATTATGAACATTGTACTTACAATCAACATGGTTATTTCTTTTATAGACTGTTCATCATGTGTTATTGTCACACTTTGAAGCACTACGAGGGCTATTGACGACGGGCCTGGTAATTTTGAACCAAAGTCGATGACGGCACCTGAGCTGGCACTTCCCACCACCAAACTTCCCCACTACGTCAAAAAGAGGACTTGGAGCTTCGAAATATTTAACGTACATCAGCTCCTCTACATGGCAGGTTTTTAGTAGCATTAGGACTTTCGAATCAACGGAAACACCAACCACAAGTGTACGACCATGAACCTAATTTGATGGATTATTTTATTGGTGACAAGCCTTTTAATTCTGAACAACTGTCAAATGTCAAGCACGACAGCTGAGCCGGGACCTCACTCTCTAAAAGTTCCACACCAGGTTAATGTCAAAATTTGAGCTTCAACAGATTTAACAAGAATCAATCCTACTATACGAAGAATCTTAAAAATACTCGAATGGCCGATCACGAGCTCGCGACCATAACTACTAGGATATTAAATCCAATAGCAAAAGAGTATATATATAATTCCATAATAATAATTTTTTTTTTCAGTACAAAATAAGAAAAATGTATAAATTAAAAGCCTAGCCATTTTCTAAAATCTATAGAGTGAACTAAGATTACAAAAGCGGATTTCGAGACAGTCACAGTCCTCTAAATACGGAAAATTTCCTCCATTAACAAACATAATTTGCTAAAGTTTTAGTTCTGAAATATGGAATCACTTCTCTCTCTCATAAAATTATTCTCCACTCGCTCATATGCAGATGTATCACTCCGCTTAGAAAATATTATTCCACAAAGAATGTACATTATTAGCGTATTTAATTCAGTCGAAATACTAATTTAGCGCAACTTTGCCAAACGAGACAAGATTAATCTACGCGTTTGCATAAGGAAAGTTATTTTTCACTATGATTAACGGAACAGAACTAAATAAGTGGAAGTACGTTAATGTACCGAAATTAATGGAAATATATGAGAAACGGAGCGAAAATTTGATTACATAGATTTTTAGATGCTTGTTATACAATTTAGTGTTCAAACATAGAAATTCATTAATGAAATTACTAAATATGTTCATAGAAGATAACAATTCAAAACAATTAAATTTACAGCTAATTGCTTAGATTGAATTATATTTCACAGTGCAAACTGAGAGTTTGTATGGCATGGATAACATTTTGATAATATATTCATGTAGAATAAATATATTATTTGTTGAAAGTATGAAAGCTCCGTCTTGGAATACATGTCACTTATTTTGATTTTCTACCACTGAAATATACGATTATTTGTTTTCCACGGCAGCTATTATTTTAAACATACCATATCCAATTAAAATTATAATGAAACTAAATAAACCCATAGCATATGTGCTAATTTGTAAAATTTAATCTTTTTTTCCCTATAGAATATGATAAACAAAAATTCAGACTACTCAGTGAAAAATGAGAATTCAATTACACTTTATTAAAGTATTTTCAACTTTTAAATGCAGCAAACGCAGTGAAAAGAATAGTATAAAAATATTTCTGATCCTTCAAACAAAAAAATATAATTAATATGTTACACAATTATAATATTGTTTTATGTACAAATATTCGCGATGTAGAATGAGAAGAAAAAGAGATTTAAATTTTATAGACTTCAATGAAAAAATTATTTAAATGCTCAATATATTCCATACTTTTGAAAGTAACAAACGAATTCAATCCATTGAATAGCAAAGAAATTTAAAGCTTACATGACGTTACACATGTTTTTTATAACCGCATACTAATTAATTTCAAAAATTAAAAACTGAAGACAGGGGGGGGACTTTAATAACAATGAAGGAAAGGGGAAACGCTCACTAATTTTGAAACAAAAACATTGAAAACATCTAGGTTTCCATCATACAAAAGCTACATCAAGGCAAACATCTACAAAAGACCCGAGGACAAATCTTTAAAAAAAAGACAGAAGTTCCTCATCTTTCATTTACAGGAACATCTAAGTGAAAAGAAGTTGTTTTCGGAAAAACTTTTACCAAGACTTTCACTTCAAAAACATTATAAATTATCTCGTAAAAGGCTTCATTCTTCTCTTTGAAAGTCATCCCAACAAGCTTTCAAAAGACGCCATGGCTTCAGGTCCCAAAAAAACATTTAATCCTTTGAGGCGTCTCATTCCTTTCAGAAGGCATATACATTTCAAAAGTAGTGAGATTAAACGACAAATGTAACGTACAAAAATCAGGCAATTAAACAATTTCAAAAATTCAATTATTTTTCTTCCAGCCAACCCAAAATACTTTGGACATCCACCTCCTCTACCATATCCTGAAGTTTAATCGATTTAGAGGGAGATCTGTGTCTTAAATCGACGTCGGAATTTCGTCCAACTTCCGCCCTTTGACGAACATAATTTAATTTTCTCGCCAACACCGCCCTTTTCCACGCGAACCGCGATTCCTCTCCCCATTTGCATATCTCGAACATAAAGAGTCGACTTGGAAATTAGCCACAAGCGATTTAACATATCACCGTGTCGTAGAAGGGGCGACAACGCCAGGAACCAAGGAAAATGGAAGGCTTTAAAAGGAGAGAAGGGGGCGGTTTAGAATATTTTTATAATTCTTAACGTCTTCCAGGATGGCAGAGGGTAGAGCGATTGAAGAGGGGTGCTTCAGGTTGAAGTCTAGAGCAAACACTGAGTTCATGATCGTGACTCAGCTGCTATTGTGTTGAAGTTCTATTTTCAGAATATCTAAGCCCATGTTTGTTCAAGACGCAACTAAGAGCGTCTTTAGAATCATTTCTACAATAGCAAGGAGGACGGGTCGAATGACTCTTTCATTGGGTATTTGGAATGAAGAGACCTATTCAATAAGCCATCACGTAAGCCGCAGGAGATGTTCTAAGAAAGCTATGTAATTTGAATTCGAGCCTTGTCAGTATGTGTATTAGCACAAGATCGACAGAATGGGGAGTTTTCATACAGTTCAAAAGAAGATTGAGCAACAACAGATGCGTCGTATAATGTCTGCTTCGATTAATATTTCCAACAATTATTGAAGACAACGAGTATTATTTTAGCATCAAATTAATATTGTTTTTATTAATGAGCTGAAAGAAGAAAACGCATCACAGTTACTCGAATATAAATCTACACATTGTTCAGGGTACCAAGATACATTAAAACTGGTTAAGAGATGGATAACAAATGAGAAATGAATTTTTCTAGTAATGAAAATAACTTATTTACTCAATCAACGCAGTAAAAAAATTTTAACTTGTGACAATTAGCAAATAATGGAAAAAATAAACAGAAGAATCATAATTATTATTAAAAACAAAAGAACATCACATACAAATGCGTTCAGTTTTGATCATCAACATTATAGTATCAGAAAATACCATAATGAAACCTGCATTAAAAATCATTATCAAATATAACGCTGAAGTTTCATGAATAGGTAGATTATTAAAACATCTTTATAACATATAATGAGTTGTTTTTTTTTTTTACTACACAAAGAAGAAATAAGATCTAACTATGTACTTTGAACCGGCTTGAATTAACGCTACGTTCAATATATTATATATTTACAACAGAATTAGTAATAAAGGCTTATGATAGCGAATAATGACATAATATCGCTGATCATACAAGCCTCAATACTGCTACATGTTTTAATACACATTAAGATAATAACGCCAACGATTGTTATACTTGTTGCATGTACATTTTGTAAAAGTATAAAGCATTAAAAAATTATAAGATCATTAACGGATGTATGCATTTCTGAAAGAGACATATGCAAAATTTAAGTGTGTGTATTTATAATGGATCAAGATTTTGATTTCATTATTTTTTTTTCAACATCGCGCTGAGAAGTAACACGAAGGGTATTGGCGACGGACTTCGAAATTTTGAACCTCTATCAAGTGACGAGGATGATACCTGAAATGGTACCACCCTCTTCAAACATTCACAGCAAGCCAACGGTTGGACTTGGGACCTCGACCAGATTGAAAGCGCATCAATCCCGCTAGAAGACGGATCTTTAGTGGCATCAAGATTCGAACCTACGACTCGACGAAAACAAATCCTGTCACTAGGCTACCGCGGCCATAAAATGGATCGGGAACACTTTCTACACTAATTGTAACTTTACAAATTAATCTAAATTTTACTATGATTTATTCATTTTTCTAAAAATTGGATAAGGTGTCTGTTGAGAAATTACAGGATCACTGGGAACATTAGTATATTAAACGTCACATCAAAATCGTTATACTTGTAAATCCGTTAATATTTTATAGGCGCATTACTTTACAAGCAAAGTAGAAAGTTTGATTGTGTTATCCATAGTTTATTTGTAGATGATGCGGAACTAAGAGTTATCTGGGAGAGAAATGAGAAGAAAAAAAAAATTATAAGGATATTAGTAAATATGAAAGAGAAAATAACTAGATTAAGGAAACTGCTATTCACAAAACCATAATTAGAAAAGATGATTAGAACAAAAGCAAACGACTGGGAAGAAAAAGCATTTTGACAATACGGGAATTTCTCGACTATCAGTTACAAAAGGTCTTCCCGACTCGTGAGAGTTTGGAGCAATTATTCAAAAAAACTTCATGCCACAGTTTGGAAGAGTCTTGAATAAAATACTAATACAATATTTATGGGGGGAGGAGAAGAAAAAAACGAAGTTATTGGATCAGATCGAGAAGAGACTGGAATGGGCTAAAAATTTCATGTCGTGGAACGATGTGTGCAAACGGATTAAATTTTCTGATGAAAAGAAATTTAACTTTAACGGTCCTGGTGGCTACAAATGCTACTGGTATGACTTAAAGAAGGAAACGAAATAGAGTTTCAGTCGATAAATGAGAGGTGGATTTGTCATGGTTTGGGGAGTCATAGTCATCATGGATTGGGAGATTTACAAATTTCGGAACGTATGGACTCTGCACATGATCAGGCTATGCTACATAATCATTTGATAAAGTTTGGGCATATATTAGATGATGCTATATGTTCATTCAGAAGAACAAAAATTCTTATGCATCTAAATCAACCGAGGAATGTTTTAAAACGGGGGAGGGGGGAGTTTTGCCAAGGCGAAGTCGAAATACAGATATGAACTCCGTGGGAAATCTTTGGGATATATAATGTACTCAAATTTATGCTAAAAATAAACTATTTTAATCAGCTCATGAACTGGAAGTAGCCATAGTAAAAGCATGGCACAACATTTCTGAAATTGAACTGAATAATCTCGTCATTTTAATGAAAAACAGTGTTTGAGGTTATCAAGGAAAATAGAGGATCAATATATTAAATCTCATACTTTTCTTTTTCTAGTTTTTGGACAAAGTCTTATAATTTGTAAAAAGTGACTGTTCATTTATTTCTAATATTTTTGTTAATTATTTATTACATACTTTTAAGAAATTTTTAAAACCTATTTAAAAAATACGTTACAATATCAAATTTCATTCGGTTAAATCATATTGCAAGCTTTATTCAAATTATTTTCCAAATTAAAATGGTCTCATAATTTCTTAACCGACAGTATTTTCCCATTTAAAATCAAAACATTCTACACGCGCGCACGGTTCAAAAATATTATACAATCAGGTCAATACTTGCTAGCGAAAGGAAAGAAAAATTCACGACGACCTTCAATGGATAACTGCCAAAAGTATTTGATAAAAACAATTAACATCTTCATTCACATTCTCTGTACGGAGACTAACAGGAAAACCGCAATGCAATGAAAAAGCATTCAACAACTGATTAGTTTTAGGTTCGCTTGGGAAATCTCCATTTGGAAGTGTCAGAGTGAATGCCCCCTTTCAGAGACCGTTTCTTGACAAGTCTGACATCCCCAGTGCCATGAGCACGTAGTTTCCCCACTATTAGATTACTCAGGATGGCATCTTCCAGAGACGCCGACGATAATGATGTAAATGCAGGCAGCACTTGTCAAAAGTGGAAGGCAAAAAGCGCCCTAGTATCATTTGTCGCCTGATTCAATTAATTTAGATTCATTCTAACCACCGTGTTCCGGTTTCCGGTTACACTTCCTATTATTAGCGTAGGTTTTATTCAGGAAAAGCACTGCTTAAAGTTTTAGGCTCTTATTTTCTTTTTTTCCTCGGTAAATGGGAATTTGATACATTGTACAGTTTGAAGCCAAACTGGTAAAAAATAAAATGTTAAAAATGTAAGATTTTTTATTAATACTAGAATCTTAAGAAACTTTTTCACAGCCGCAGAAGTTTAAAAATTGACTGATCGTTTATAATGTCGCACTTGCAAGCAGCATGGGGGTTATTGACGTTGGACCTCATAATTTTGAATCTAATGTCATGACGGGAAGAGACCCAAGTTGGTGTTGGTGAATAAATATGATCAGTTTTTAAAAACACGTTAAGATTGCAATTTTGCTAAAATTTCATATTTTGTAATTAAATAACAAAAGAAAAGAAAAACATTGCTTCTGTGTGTTTGTAGTATCATCGAGATTTAAATATTGTTCAGCCGCAAGTTCAAGTACAACGTGAAGTAAAGAAAAAAAAATTGAAAGAGTGCGATTGACGTCGCATTGAGAAGCTACACGAGGTCTGTCGCCAATAGCCCTTATTGGCGACAGACCTCGTAATTTTGAACCTCTGTCAAGGGATGAGAATGACACGTGATGAGTGACCCAGAGAGCCTAGCACCTCCCTCAACAAACTTCTGCACCACACAAACAGGAAAGAACATTGAAACTCCCTGCGTACACGTACAATACAAAACAAGACTAACCTAGGTAATTTCCAAAAAATAGTGAGATGATAGACACCTAAGTTGGAAAGGTGGGAGGGGGGTACTTCATTTGTTAAAGTTTCACACCAAGCAACGAGAGGATTTAAGGATTTGGTTCAATTTAACTTTTTTTTTCCATTATTAACGTTCACTTAGGAGCAACACCAGAGAACAGACCTCGTGATTTTGAACCTCGGTCAAGTGACAAGACATGGAAGACATCTGAGATAGCATTCCACTTTCCAAACTTCCACACCATCCCTCTAAATTCCAGAGGAAATCAGAATTAAAAATATTACGAAAGGAAGGGATATTAAATATCACGTGTGAGTCGAAAATGAAAAGAAAAAAAATCGCCAGGTACCCAGAAGATGTAACCTAAAACAGCAATATAATGGATTGAAGGGGTCGTAAAGCTTGTGAGGGGAACGAAAACAGCGAATTTTGTAATTAAAATTCACGACAGCAACACACACACACTTTTGTAGTGAATTTTTTGTTATATGATTTGCATAGGATATCCGAAGTTGAATTCCCAAGTTGACGAATCCGTTTATGCTCTCCCTTATATTTAACACGGAGTTAAAATTAATATAACGAACTCAGTAAGGGGGAAAAAAACAGCAATGAAAAAAAAAACGATATATAATGAAAGAACTCAAGCGATAGATAAAGGTTCCGTATATAAAAATTACTGGACAGTGGCGTAAGAAAACGCGACAGAGACAAGTTCGATGAAAGAAAGATTGGATCTGTGTGATAAGACTAGTATAAATCACCCTAAACTAATCACATCCAAGTACGTACTTGGAAAGAAAAAACATTTCACACATGGATTAAAAGAATTTCTAACATATCACTAGATTTTTTTTTTTTTTTTTACCTCGATGGTTCTACATAAAGTTCAAATTCCGTGTTAAATAATTTGTATAAATCTTATTCCATTAGGTGCCTGAAAAATGGGAATCAAGTAAATTACGATGAACGAACAGTTCTAGGAACATTATATAGGACAAAAAGAGAAAGAAGAAATCCCCATAATCGTGGGTTTCTTTTTCCTAATCTTTTAACATAGGACAGGGAGAAATCTGGAAAATATCAGCTGAAAAACGAGAGAAAAAAAAAAGAACGCGTCAACTGAGAGAGTTGGTTAACAGAAAACACATCAGAACAGATAAAGTAAATTATTGTCAATTAACATCAAATAATTCATCGCTATCTCACAAGTGCTAATGAAATGCATAATAAAATTTAATACTAAAAATTTGATAGTGCTTAAGTGATATTTCATTCTTTAATTGGATAGTTCAGCAAAACAGTGTTAAGAGGTGCATTCAAAAATAATTAAACTCATTGAGCAAAAATTTTGTTTGTTAATTTTACAGATATACCACGTTTTTTTTGGGGGGGGGGGGGGGGGTCAAAACCAACGATACTATTAATTTGCTTAAGTTATAAGAATTTGGGATAAATTGATCCAGTAATTTTAATACATAGATAGAAATTGTTTAATTCTCATATTTTTCCACTTGAAAATAAAATGATTATAAATTTTTACTTTAGAAATATATGAAAAATTTGGAATGCTTTAAAAATTCAAACAACTTAAAATATCAGGGGAAATTATGAATTACTTTAGCATAAGAAAATACTAATATTCTACAACAGAATAAACTGATTTCAATGCCAATTTATTCAAAAGATGATAATGAGGTAAGATAAAATACATAAGTTCCCTTAAACTAATGAATAATGACTGAAAACTAGTTTCAAAAAATTGGACACTAAGTATTAGTACAAATCAGAGCATCATTATTTTGCAAGAAGTCTTTATTGAAATCAGGACTCGAACCCATAATCTACCAGCTACAAAATATATAATTCTTATAAATAAATGCTCACAGTTTCATTTAATAGTGAATTTTCCTTCTCATAAAAATTGCAGTTTCAACATTGCATTTAATAAATGTTTTAAATAATATTAAAAATAAGGACCCAAAACATTTCATACATAAATACTGAGTATTAAAAAGTCATGAAAGATCAAAGATACCATATATTAAAACTCGCATGCTCAAGGAATAATTAACTTACAAAAAAAAATCAAAAACAGATTAACATACTAAACACTACTAATTTACAACTACAAGTTCAAATAAAAATAGACTTTAATAAGATATTAACAGATTTAGGGCCAAAGAGAGAATCTGTAAATTGGGACAGCAAATGTGGTGAAGACCATCAAATATTACATTATAGAGCATATCTTAATGAGTACTGGTAAGTCTCCACATAATTTTTAATGGTATTTCTCCCATCTGTGCAGTATCGTAAATGTCAGCATCAATAAAAGCTTGTAAAGGAAACATTTGTTAACTTTTCTTTTGAACTATTATTAACTAATCATATATAAAAAATCTGGATTTACATATATTTTCTGATACATACAATAAAGAAATAGTTTAAAGGTAATGCAATATATTCTACCTAAGAATAAAACATAAACAAAATAAGAGGTTGTAGAAATTAGCTAGAATCTATACGATTCCATTTCTTTTAAGAAGGAAAAAAAATACTTAATAATGCACTATTCATTTTTGTAAGTATATCTCAGTTCCGGTTTTCAAATTAAATTTTTAAGCAGTTAAGAGCTTTAGAAATAAACCTTGACTTATATTATCAGATGAAAATATACTTAGATGCTTTTAAAATAGTGTGACATCCATAGTTGTTATTAATGTTAGTTCCAACACCCCACCATCAATTGATTTACAGCTAGCTCAGTAAAAGCAAAATTTTGGCATCCATTAAATCTTTAAAGGAAAAATTAACACACTAAAGTAAATTTAATAATGAACAATGATTTTAATTTACACTAATAAAATTAGGCTAATATTAGCTCTTAATAAAGAAAGTATTTGATATTAATACATAAGGAACAATTTTTTTAAAAAAAAAATAATGCAGTGTTTTATAAATATTATAATTATAGTAATAAGCCAAAATATAAAACATTTATATAAACAAAACATTAATAAAAAATTCTTCAAAAACATAACAGTTCCATATTTACAACTTCGCAGAGTGCCAATACAAACATCGCAATTATAATTTAAATAAAATTCAAAAATAATAAAGTAACTCCAGAATATTATCCATATAAAAATTTGATTAATTGTAAGATATTGCTGTATATCTAAAATGTGTTAATAATGATGAGTTTTGATCCTAATACTTAATTTGTGGTATGGATGTTTTTAATTGTCTTAATTATTTCCCCCCATTTTTTGGGAACATATTAATTTGATAAAAACAATTTTAAAAAAAATCAAAAAAATGTATATTATCTTTAAATTGTTTGATTTGGAAATATAATTTTGCAAACTAAACAGGTTTTTTTTTTCTTTCACAAATATATTTATTTGAAGTGTTCTTTAAATGAAGTGTATTATAATGTTATACTAAAGTGTAGCACTCAAATGTGTTTGATGATTTCTCAGCATTGACAAAATTAAATATGGCATATTGACAGAAAAAAATACTCAAACTATTAGCATGGTCTTTGATATCCTTTAAGAATTCATCTTGAAATTTCCATACATGTTCCTGATATACATATATATACACCTTCTAACAGTTACTTATAGAATTACATTTTACAATAATTTATTCTCTTAATCAACATAGATTTATAATATCTTAAGACTTTCCAATAAAATCAAATGTCATTAAAATTATTGAAATAGCAGTTCAATAGTTAAATATAACCTTAAGACATATTTTTTACAAGTAAAAGCATACTTTGTTTTTCACAACAGAATAGAAAAACTTAAAATTATAACAAAAATAGATATATCTGGTTCATAATTTCTTTTAATATAATGATAAGTAACCATATTAATGCAATAATTTCTGCATTATTTAATAACTGAATATTCAAAAAAAATTCTTTGTCAAAAAATATGAAAATATTAAATAAAAATTATTGCTTATGTATTGTAATTCTGATAATGAATATTATTCTTAAAGCTGTCACAATTTGAAATTCATAAATTACAATTTAATTAAATTTGTTCACATTAATAACGTATAGTTATGTCTATAGTTACAATACAAAAAATTACACACAATTAGAATCATGATTTTAATTTTTTCTTAATTTCTAAATTATTTTTATTTTAAAAATTAATCTGAAAGAAATTCTTTAATAATTGTTTTAATTATAAAGCTTAAACATTATTTTACATGCAACACTGTCTACATGCATTCAGTTATCATAATTAAAATTTTTGTATGTTAATATTCTGTTGATGAGACAATTATTTAAAAAAAAAAAAAAAATCTGATCACCAAGAGCTGCCTTCTTAAATTTTAATTTCGAAATTAAAATAATGCTCAAATTAAATTTCATTAAATATTTTTTTGTTTTTGCATTGCAACACAATAATATTAAACCAAACTTAAATCCCTGAAAAACTGATGATCCACAATTGCATTATAATCACCTGTCTATAAAAACTGCAAAACAACATAGTAGAAAATGATCACAAGATAAAAATTTTAGAACAATGATATCTACAACAACAAAGCATGACTCACCTCCATTCAGATCAGCTACAGCATACACGTCAAGAACCTGACAGACAGTTTGCACACAAAACAACCACCTCCATAGGCTATGCATGTTGTTGCATTAAAGGGCCGCCTCACTATTCAGTGACGCCGGCTTCTCTTTTATGAATCAGAATTCCGAAGAACACATTCATGACCCCCAACCATACGTCAAAAACATCATTCGACTTTCAATTCGCCGCTTTGCATTCTACTGACGAGGATGCAAATATTGAGGGGCCCGAAGCACGTGTAAGAGTTTGGTTGTTGTTTGCGATTATTGTGCCTAACTTGTGCAGCTACTGCTACTACTACTTCTAATACCACACGTCACAGTTACGGAAGTCTTTGGTCTCCACTAGCCCATCAGATCATTCTACTTTCTCCCACAGACGCTTCGATACGGTAATATTATTGCTTCGCTTGCGGGTGGCTAGTGCGGCTGCGCCGAGTATCGCATCGATTCAACACGGCCCGCCATCTGTCGAAGCAGGCATTGGTTTGACCCTGGCGGTGCGTTTTAGAACTAAAAATATATCAATATTCGTAAGATTTATGATGTTGAAGACGGTATTTATTATTGTTCATATTCCTGGAACTGAAAAACTTTTAAATGGTATAAATAAATTGTTCTTGAAAAAGTGTAGATTTCTGAAAGGAGATTTCTGGAAAATTTTTCACTCCCATTGATTTTTTTCCCCTCTTTTATTTTTTTTTCCGTACTGTTCTCGTTTCTGAGAAGAGCTCACGTATATTTTCAAAAAATCTATTATTATAAGTTTTAGGAAATTTAACTTGGAAAGTAAAAGATTAGAAGTAATTTTTCTACCGAAAGATATGCTTGAGTTCAATTTCAAATTTGGATTTTAAAAGGTGGAAGTAAAATACTAGTTTATGAATACGATAAAATAATTTTGAAAGAAGTTTGAGACATATTTTTAAAATGTAAATAATGATTATTTTAAATATATATATATATATTTTTCTACAAAATCTGATTTTTTAAAATGTATCCTTGTTTTGCTTTAATTTACTTGCATTTTTCTCAATTTCTTTCATTTTCCACTTCGAATTTTGTAAGCTCAACTAAATTTTTACAAGCCATAATTAATTTGTTTGAGAATTTGATGTATAAACAAGAGGGTTATTTAAAGACGAAATAAAATTTTGAAAAAAAAAATATGCTTTAAATTTCAAATTAAATCCAAAAATACTTTTGGGATGAATGTGATAAAAAATTATGATAAATAAAGGCTTCAGGAAACGAGAAACATTTTAAAAATTATAAACATACCACATTAAAAATAGCATATTTTGTGAAATGTGGATTATCTCAAATCGTTTTTTTTAGACAAATGTTTTTCTCTCGTCATTTTTTCCTCAGAAAATTTAAAATAGTTTATATACATCAACTCACTTATAAAATTAAATATATGAGTTGTAATTATATTAAGGGAAAAACTCCTACAGAATTTTTTTTTAATTTTCAAAGCCCATTTTTTTTAAAAAAAAATTAATCTTTCAAAAATTCAAATTTTAAAAGTTGAGGGGGAAATGAAAGAAAATATATGTAAATATTTTCTTTGTTTATAATTAACTAAAATAATTCTCATGTTTGGTGAATGCAACAAACGATACAAGTTAATACCAAAATGAAAACTTTTGAACATATGCCAAAATTGCTAATATTTTAGTAGAGGAACGTTTATAAATTTTAACATGTTTTTACACTGTTATTGCCATGAAAAGTTTTAGAATAATGTCTAATTTGTGTTTATTTATATGATTTAGAATAAATATGTGTGTGTGTAATATAAAATTTCATAGCAGTTAACGTAAAACATTAAGAATAATTATTAATAATCCTCGGAATTATTAATAAATTATTAAAAAAAAATTTTAAAAATATTTGAAAAAATTTAAATTTGTATTAGTTGAATGGTCTCTAAATATTCTCATAGAAAATAAGTCGTATGAAGAGCTAACACTTTAAAATCAATTATTATTACGTTATTAATACTTGGAAATCAAATATTTTATTTTTATTTTAAAGCACTTTAATTTCATTTATTACGAACAGGTCAATTGAAAAGTCCCCGGCCTGACTCATAGATGGCGCTACTAGAATTAAATCCGTACGTTTTTAATTAGCCCTAACCCTAAAAAGATGCGTGTATAAATTTGACAGCTGTCGGATCATTAGTTTGTGAATTATAGCATTTTGAGTGAAGCAACTTTTGTTATTGTGAAAAAAAATGGATAAAAAGGAATTTCGCGTGTCGATAAAATATTGCTTTTTGAAGGGAAAAAATACAGTTGAAGCAAAAACTTGGCTTGATGCCGAGTTTCCGGACACTGCCCCAGGAAAATCAACCATCAAGGATTGGTATGCTAAGTTTAGACGTGGTGAAATGAGCACCGAAGACGGTGGACGCCCAAAAGAGGCTGTTACCGACGAAAACATTAAAAAAATCCACAAAATGATTTTGAATGACCGTAAATTGAAATTGAATGAAATAGCAGACACTCTAAAGATATCAACTGAACGTGTACATCATATCATTCACAAATATTTGGGTATGAGAAAGCTCAGTGCAAAGTGGGTGCCGCGCGAGCTCACTTCTGACCAAAAACAACGACGAGTTGATGATTCGGAGCAGTGTTTGAAGATGATCAAGCGTATTAAACCCGAGTTTTTGCTTCGATATGTGACGACACATGGCTCCATCATTTCACTCCGAAGTCCAATCGACAGTCATCCGAGTGGACTGCACACGATGAACCCGCTCCAAAGCGTGGGAAAATGCAACAATCGGCTGGCAAGGTTATGGCGTCTGTATTTTGGGATGCACATGGAATAATTTTCATTGACTACCTTGAAAAAGGAAGGACCATCAACAGCGACTATTACATAGCGTTATTGGACCGTTTGAAGGACAAAATCGCCGAAAAACGGCCGCATTTGAAGAAAAAGAAAGTGCTGCTTCACCAAGACAATGCACCGTGTCACAAGTCAGTGAAAACGATGGCAAAAATCCATGAATGGGGCTTCGAATTGCTTCCTCATCCACCGTATTCTCCAGATCTGCCCTCAGAGACTATTTCCTGTTCTCAGATCTCAAAAGAATGCTCACTGAGAAGAAATTTTCGTCGAATGAAGAGTTGATCGCCGAAACTGAGGCCTATTTTGAAGCAAAGGACAAATCGTACTACAAAAATGGTATCGAAAAGTTGGAGGGTCGCTATAATCAGTGTATCACCCTTGAAGGGAATTATGTTGAATAAAAAAAACTAATTTTGCCAAAAAAAATTGTTTTACTATGGTAGGCCGGGGACTTTTCAATTGACCTGTTACGTTATTCTTACTTTAAAATCAAGTATTTTTGATTTCTTACTTTCGATTTTTTCTTTAAATTAACTTATAATGAAAAAAAAAACCTTGCATTTTAAATAAATGAAAATTCTTTTTGTTTCTTAAAAAAATAACTGCATTACTTTAATGTAGTCCAAACAATTACATAATTTTAAGAATCGACTAGTAAAAATTTTCTCGATAGCCTTTTTTGTATTATAGTCGAATT
Organism: Nephila pilipes; assembly: GCA_019974015.1. Lineage (NCBI taxonomy): Eukaryota > Metazoa > Arthropoda > Arachnida > Araneae > Nephilidae > Nephila > Nephila pilipes. Next base: position 465,529 of record BMAW01056564.1, read on the forward strand.
TTAAATGTCTGTCTGTTTTTTCCAGGTCAAAAATCCGGTTAACTAAGTTGCAGTTATTCGTCAATATATGTTGAACATAACGTAGTCTTAAAAGAATTGACTCTAACGTGGTATAGAAAAAAAAGCATAAACTTTTTTTATCGCGGTTCAAAATCTTTCAATGCAATTATATATATTAAGTAAGCTAAGTACCTAACTAGTGTTAATTAAACATATTTTTATGTTGAGAACTAAATACACAGCCCCAGAAATATTAATATGTAAATTGATATTTTATCACAATTGGGAAATAAAATTTTTCCCAATTGCTTTAAAATTAATTTTATTTCAAACTATAGTGAGATATTTTCAAACTTTTGTGAGGTATATAAATTCAATAAAAAGAGGCTAAAAACGTATGTCTGACTTTACGATAAATAATATATTTTTAAAAATATATGTTGCTACTGCATGTGTCCCTTAATAATTAAGGCTTTTCAAACTTTTCAAATTTGTAGAATATTCATTCAGTTTACGGGCTTTACATTGATTTCTCGGTTTATGAGTCAAAATAATAAAAATTCTATTGTAATTAAACATATATAGGATTTTCATAAATCATTTCGTCTATTTCCTGGAACTTTTTCATTGCACTACTCTTTCAGTGATTTCGAAGTTTATGGCATGTACATAAATCACCTACTCGTTAACTCGGTCATAAATCAAATCATTCGAACTTTTCAATTTTCTCTTACAGAGGTTTTTTTCAAATTTCTCTCATTCACTATTGTTGTTATCAAACAACTATTTCAAAAACACCAAAACAAAAAATGAAATGCTTGAGGAATGGTTCATTCCTTTATTTTGTGAATTTGTATTAGTGTTTTGGTCAATATGTTTTCATCCATTCCCTTCGTTCAAATATTACAATTCAAAACGAAAAAAAAAATATTAATAACGGCTTTTTGATATTTATAAAAACTACTACGAAAATTCTATTCGATTTATCAAAATATTTACATTAAGTATATTTTGGGGAAAGAGTTTTTAAGATTTCTTTTCACCTAATTTTAAAGAATAGAGCTCAGGCTAGGGGGAAAAAAATTCCCAAATAGAAAACCTTTCGCACATTTATATATCTTCCGATTTCTTAGGAGCAAAATATTTAAAATATTATTCATATCAATTTAAGCCAGCTCATCCGTCATATAGCATGTTTCATTGTTTGTCAAATATATTCTTGCATTAAAAGTCAAAAAACTAATTTATGTTTGGGTAAAAATTTGTTCCATTATTGAATATTTCTAAATTTGGAGAAATCGTTGTTAATCCATAAATTTTTATCATGCAACCTGTTAATATATGTGAATATTTTTCTGTATAAAGAACATTTTCGTTTGCGTCCTATTAATGTAATTGCACACATATGGAAATTTTTTTTTGGAATTAACATAAATTTTGCCTACAAACGCATATTTTATGACCTTATGGGGTTTAAAAATTAGATAAACACCCAAAAAAGTTTTGTTTGTGCAAATGTTTACTGTCAAAAGGGTATTTTATATAAATATCAGCAAAAATTAAGGCTTTCCGTAAGACTAGGTAACTCAAAGGAAAATAAATATATTGACATTTTGTGAATTAAATAATACAGAATATAACCTTATCTAAGGAATAGATTATTATTTTGACCAAATATTGTATATTGAAGGAGTACTGTTGCATTTCTTATTAAAAATTTGCTGAAAGAAAATAGAAAAACTCTATCTGAAAATAAAATTTTTAAAAAATAAGCATTAAGAGCTGTTTCTGTTAAAATCTATAAATCTATTAAAGTCCAGAAGGACGAACGTTACACTTTTTCGGCTAGAAAATAAGGAAAATTTTCATTAAGATCCAAGTTAGCAGAATTATTTTATATGAATTCAAAGTTTTATCGCTGAACACTACCAACATTATTATTTTTCTATTCAAATTGCAATCATTTAATATACTCAATTTTTCATGAAAATGGTCTACTTGCGTGTGGGTGTACAAATGAACTAAAAAGATTCTGTCAAGAGTAAAATACGTATAAAAATTTTTTTTAAAATTCAATGGAAACGAAATATGTGTATTCCAGTTTTCATTGCATTGTTTTTTGTTTTTTTTTATGACGATATCGATATTTACATTCCAGATGATTGAAAACTCTGATCTTAGTTTTTAGAAAACAATATGAATTTATGTTGTTTAAATTTGTGGAATAAAAGCTCTTTTTTTCTTTCCGGCATTCTGAATATATTGATTAAAATAAATATGAAGAAGTTGTATTGCATTATTTTTAGCAAATATACAACAAATGTATATTCGTAAGATAAAAAAAATTATGCTAATACTTTAAACACAGGTTCCTTGATAACCTGGTGACTTAGGTCATGAACTGTTGTGGTTGCAGACGCAACCACTGTTCATGACCTAAGCCAACAGTTTCCCGGCGCATTGTGGTTGCAGGCGCTCGAATTGAGTTATTGTTTCTAGTCCCATTTCCACCAAAGACCATCCGTTCGATTTCTGCACATGAAATCGAAATGCTGCACATGAATCGTCTCATGATTTGAACTAATTATTAAAATTTTTAATTATTGCAAAACAGAAATACGTATTTTAAAACATAAAACAACAACACTGAAAACTATTTCGGCAATTAAAAAAAAATATTCTGCTTATGAATTAGCTTCCTACTGCATACCGAGACCAATGGTTTCTACGATAACATAAATGATCAATTTATATAACTAAACGTAGATATAAATATTAAATTAAATAACTACTGCATTGTGAAGCAATGAGACGGTTTGAAAATATCGAAACACATGCAAAACAAGTATTTTTTTTTATCTGAATTAGGAAGAAGTTTTCCCCGAACTAATGGTCTTTGGGTTTAATAGAAATTTTTAAATTTGAAAAATGTTGAGATGCTTTGTAAGATAAGTGCACGCTAAACTACAGGTACTCTTATAAACACTTCCTCGTGCTTTCCTGATCTGATCCTCATACTTTTTCTTGAAGCATAATATTAGCTAATTAAAAATATTTTTAATTACTGAAATTTTAATATCTTAAGCCTGACGACAGAGTATTTTATTTTATTTTAATTCAACAAGAATCTCATAAGCAAAGACCCTGCTTAAGTACTCTTCGTGTTAAAAATGTCTAATTAAAACATTTACTTAACCTTTAAACATCGGCGGTACATATGTCGTACCAAAAAAATTTTTGTCTCTCGCTTCGGCTCTGGTACGACGTCTGTACCAAGCTATCTATAGACAGTTCTTTCCCCCTTTTTTTCCAGCCGATCCTTTTACAACTTTCCCCTGCCCTTTTTACGACTTTGCTTCTATTGTCCGTAATTGGGTGGGGATATTTTTCACCAACGTTATCAGTTGTGTGCGAATTCCTTATCATTGGCGACCTTTAGAAACAACCAAATTCGAAAAAAATACTCAATTAGGTGACTTTATGCAGTCTATGATAGATAAAATTTTCTTTTCTCTTGTTCTTTCTTCGAATTTTTTAAATGAATCTGAAATTGCTCGCAGAAATAGAAATTGAGAATTTGAGGAAAGATTTAGATGAAGAAAATTTTGTTGATAAACACCCAAAAAAATCTTATGTTGACTTTGCTGAATGAGAAAAAGAAAAATTAACCACTTTGATGCAAAAAATTGTGGCAGATTACCACAAACACGTGGAATATGTTGATTTAGGAGACCGCAGGGCATCCACCTATACTTTTGGTAAGCAAACTAGGAAATTGACAAAAAATTATTCTTTAGCCTCATCGATATTGTTGTGTTTCTGATATTCAAGTCGTGCCAAACTAAGTTAAAAACTCTGTTTAAAAGATTTTAGAATGAATTTAATAACATCTCTGATATGAAAATGAAATCATAAAATTGCAGAGCCTTCAGTAATAAAAAAATGCAGACAAATGATAGTAAATTTTCTTTTAGGCCAATTGACGAAAAGAAAAGAAGAAATTTCACATATTGTGCGGAAAAGAATATACAAGAAAAAAGAACTACTATTATCTATAAGGCATGCAATGTGGCTCTTTGTATTTACCAAACTGTTTCGAAGAATAACATACAATTTAATTAAAAATCTCTTATCAAATAAACCAATGAAAAACAAAAGACTAGAATAAAAAAGATTAAAACTGATACATTTTTAATAAAAAGAAAATTAAAAAAAAATAAACAAAAAAGGTTCTTTTAAGAGCCAAAAATTTTAAAAATTTTAATTCACTTTACATTTTTAAAACAGACATTTCAAAAGCATTGTTACAAGAACTTTTCAATTTAAGATATCAGTTTCATTTAAAAACAAAAAAATAATAATATTTTTTTTCTTTTTTAAGATTAAAGATTCATAGAAATATTTGATATAAAAAAGTGTTTCATAATATTTTCAATAGAATGCATGAATTATCTGAAGGTTTTGCCTTAATTTGACGTACTTAAGATTTACTCAGCAGCTTTGAAACGTGTTCAATTAAGTTAAAAATTATTTCTTAAATCTCACTTTTGATAATATTTAATCACAAAAGGGCCACGGTAGCTGACGAGTGAGGTCGCAAACTCGTAGCCGGGATTGAGTTGTGAGTTCGAATCTTGTTCAATCGAAACGGGCTGTTAAGCCTGTCTAGTTTCTAAATCCTGATGTTGGTGTGGTGTGGAAGTTTGGTGAGTGGATGCTGCCCTCATTGCTTGACCCTCGTTAAAATTTATGAAGTCCGTCACCAGTAACCTTCCTATTGTTTCAAAATGAGATGTTATTAAAATGTCAAATCAAAATATTTGGAGTATATTGAATAATTGTGCATTAAAAGGATGTTAATTTAAAAAATAAAATGTTTAATAATAATGTTCAAAGTATTGTTCTTAACTTTTTCCTTCTTTTTTATATTTCGTCGAATAATTTTGAAAACATGAGGCATTACTTTAATTACATGGGTTCAATATTGCAATTAAGTACGTAAGTTGCAATATGACCACAGATAAAGTCTGCACACTAAGCGATGTGATTACACACCTATATGTATATATTGTATATATATATAAGCAAGCACCGAATAAATTATTCCAGAAAATATCTTAGTAATATGGTATAGCTGTCGCTTTCTTTGTTATTTGTTTTGTTTGAAAATGTTAATTTACCAATACACGACTGTAAGTTATGATAAATATGCATTTGAAAGTTTGTAAGTCACTCAATTAATAATGGGAACCAGGAATTCAGAAAAAATTATTATGATATGATACGGCGCCAAATATTAGGATCTTTCTTTCTCGTCAATGATTACTGACTAAAAATCAGTAACCCTTACTATCTCCCCTTTGTAACTAGAAAACTAACCTTACCACATGTCGTGAACTCGAACTTAACAGTGGGGGAAAGAAAAATTTTCCTCATTCTTAAAAGCGCCGACTGTAAAGGATATTTTGACTTAGAATCGGCCGAGTTCTAAAGGTTAACATATCAAGAGTGGAGATAAAATTGCTCTTTCAGTTCAGTGGTGTAGCCGTAAAAAAAAGTTGTTCTGAACGATTTTGACAGTAATTTATGTGTGTTGTTGTCCTTTATATATATATATATATTTTTTTTCAGTAACCTTATAAATGAATTTCTTTTATTTCACTCACAATAATTAGAATTAAAAAATTGAAATTTTTTACTATAATGGTTCAGAACTAGATACTTGTCTTCGTACTACGTGACTTCCGCCAGATGACGCTGTTGATTGGAGTGAGCAGCGCCAAAACAAAACGAATTTTTATCAGAATTCCTTTTCCTCTCCTATTTGTCTGTGTTATTGTGTCTTATAGTGTGATGTGTAACTTAATGTTGTATTTAAATTAATGTTAATACATTACTTTATGTACAAGAGAAGGCTGATTTTCGGTGTGGCTGATTATTTTAATTGAACAGTTTTGTTGCAGATAAAAGGAAAAGTGTAATGCACCAGCTCCCCGGAACGATAAAAAGGTACGTCAATTTTTTGATATTCTTAATGAATAATTACATAAATAATTCTGAATTTTTTTTAAAAAAAAGAAATCTTTGTTTCTTGACAAAAATAGAAAAAAAAAATGTAATTTTCTTCAACTCGAAAGAAATAAAATCGTTTAAAATACAGATTTGGAAAGTATTTTTTAAAATAATAATATTTCTTGGTAAAAAATCTAAAGTTATTGATTCGATTAAAATACTTATAGTTTCAATTTCCTTTCCTTTTCAAATTTGAGCAAGTAACAAAACAAAACTGTTTAAGGGTTAAATTGCAATATATATATACTCAGTGAAACTGAATTAAATATATAAAAACATGGAAAATAAAATTCAAAATATGATTAAAGGTATTATAATTGCACATCATACTATATCATATCATAACTTTTAATCGTATATTCGATCAATTACATTTCACTTAACGAGACATCTCACAGAAATTAATTTATTATTTAAAGACATTTTGTACTTCAAATAGCATAATTTTTTTTTTTTTTTTAAATTAAAGTATCTTTGTGTAGAGCTCAGTGGAGGAAGAAGGAATAATTATAGCAATTCCAAATCTGCATTGTATTTTTCTTTTAATGTATGAAGTAACGAGTAGTAAAATAATAATTCTGTTGACCGTTAGCTGAAAATATGACTAGCAGTATTTGATGATTAATCAGCGTATCAACTTATAATTAATCATTTCATAGCTTCTTTGTTCGACCTGACAAAACAGAAACCAGCAATAACACAAGTGAGTTGAAGCCTTTGTAACGGCTATTATTGCAAACAGTAATCAGAATGAGATAAGAATTTATTAGTTCAAAAACTTATCTGGAAAAAGATCTTATATTACCGTGAGTTACAAAATACTGCCTGAAGTATAAATAAAACGCTTGCATTAATTCTCTCTACACATATTCTATTAGTCACGACTGGAGGCGCTTCTAACACTCACCTATATATATATATATTATATATACACACACCCTTATGCAAATTAATTGAAACGTAGTGAATTATTTAACGAAGTACCTAGCCCTGTCGGTCTTTCAACTTCTCTCAGAGCAGGTATTTATCTCAGAGTTTTTATCCGTGTACCCAGTGCAGCAACAATTATAGTGGTAGATTAAAAATCCTAGTGAAGAGAGAAAGAACTTGGAATAGTGAAGTTAGTATCAGCGAAAATTTTCCTTGCGTTGGGGTAGGAGAGTAGGGAGAAATGCTGAGTTCCAATTGGTCGTTCCCACTAGAATTTGAGTATTTTCTGGACTTTGAGTCTTTTCAGTGTTGTATTTACTTGCGTAAGAGATATTTTCTTGAACAAAATTTGGGTTTATTATTTTGTTTCTTTTGAAGACTTCTTGGGTGATCTGACCTTTTTTGGGAGTAGGATATTTAGAACATCCAGCCCAAGAGGCAATGTGTCCAGAGATTTTGCAATTTATGCATGTGGGGGTTGTCATCTTTTTTTTAATGTGGCTTTCGCGAGTGATTATCATCGCACTTTAGGCATCTTGGCTTCGCGTGACAATTTTTTGACGAGTGATTGAAAAAGTTACACCTGTAACATTGCGAGGTGTTTCTTTTCATCTTGTATTGGTCAATTTGAATTGTTATCAGGAGGCATTTTTTAAGATCGTATATTTTTTCCACATTCTTTAGTTTTAGTTATTTCTAAAAGAAATATTAGTAAGGGTCTTTTTGTTTTGAATTTTCTTAGTTGTAATACTTTTTCTATTTTAAAGTTTAATTCTTCTAGTTCAGTCTCGATATCTTCGGTATCAGTAATAATTGGTAAGCTTTTTAAAATAACTTTTAATGGCTTCTGATTTATTTTCAGGACCACGGGAAAGTTGATATTTGCTTCTCTTAAGTATTTTGTGGCTTGTCTGTGGCTGTCACTGCAAGCAGTGAAAATTTTAATGTACTCTCCTGCGAGTTCTACATCAGAATTTGGGACTTGTTTACTTATTTCCTTGAGTATTAAGTTGTAATTTGGACATGTTCTCATCACATAATCGGCGGCTTGCCTACAAAGTCCAAAACATTCTTCTTGTAAATAGATGTCATTTTTGAGTTTCTGGCGCTGGACGAAACGTCGAGGGTTGTTATTCTACCCCGAGCGCTGTGGAGGGGAAGAGAGTTGTGGGTGACCTTGATGCGGCATCGTTGTTTCGAGCCCTGGTCCAGTGGGTCCAAAGGAAAGTTGATCAGTCGTTTTTCGCTGTGCCTCTACCAACAAGGTTCTCATTAATTTTAAAATCATTCCTATTATTCTTCAACAATCATACTAAAATATGTTAAGATATGGGTGGGATGAATAAATCATTTGCCTAGCAGCAAGTCCCACAAATCAGAGTGAAGTGCATGTGCAGCAACTTCCGTAGATAAAAGTTCCATCTATGATCATATCAGTTGAGAGTTCACTGTCTCAGAGACAGATGTGACTCCGTGAAAGCGTACAAAGATTGTTACTCTTTCCAAACATATGCCAAAGACTTATAGAGAGATTTCGAAGATAGTTAACGTTAGTATTGGAACTGTGAGTCGTGTCATAAAACAAAATTTAAAAACAAAAATCAGGATCCATATCTCCATAGCAGAGTGGAAAATAGGGTTGAAAAAAGGAAAACATCACCAAAAGATGGCACTTTTCTACTTAAAAGTTACGGAAACTACTCTCGAAAGACTACTGCTGAACTTAATATAGATTTAAAAGAGCATGGAATAAATGCTATCTCTTCTAATGTTTTGAGGCGTTTTCTTGCAGCCGGTCGACCAGCCTATTTCCCTTTGAAGAAATAGCTTCCGACCCGACCAATAAAGAAAAAGTGCTATTTGTGGGCATTGAAATATAATTGGACAGTCAAAAATTGAAGGAAAGTGCTATTTAGAGACGAAAGCCATTTTTTCGTCCCAGGCCAGCGAACTCAACACATGCGGAGATTGCCAAGCGAAAGTACTCGGGTTTGCCCCATTAACCAATTTGTTAAACACCCTCAAAATATGTTTTGGGATTGTTTCGGTTACAATGGGGTTAGTTCTTTGCAGCTTGTTGACGGTCTGATGCGTTCTCATAAATATATTACTATTCTGGATGAAAAGGTTGTTTCTGAGTTGAAGAAACAATACGCTGATGAAACGGGGTTTTTTCTATAGGAATTAGCCTCGTGCCATAAGTCCAAAATGGTCAAGAAATTCGTGTCTGAGAACCAAATTGATGCACTGGAAAGGCTTGAAAACTCTCATGATATAAACCATATAGAGAATCTATGGACAAGAATCGCGAGCAATCTATATGCAAGAATCGTGTATTAAATATGGATCGTACAACTATGGAGAAGGTAATCACTGCGCTAATTCATGGGTGGTATAAGGACATAAATAGTATAAATGACTGTAAAAATTTGGTGAAATCCATGCCGAATCGTGTTCGAATGTTAATAAAAAGTCGTAGGGATCATATAACGTACTAAAAGTTTTTGCTTTTGTATAAATTTAAGTAAAATAGCATTTCTTCTTAGTTTTCTCAATTTTGAAGTTTATTTCAATTAATTTGCTCAATGGTATAAGGGTATGGCCAAATTGAACCAAATTGTAACCAAATATGCAATACAGAGATAATCAAAGTCGAAATTTAAAATTGATTAACTATAAAACAAATTTTGAAAGTATAGAAAAAAATCAAAAAAAAAAAAAAAAAATATTAATTAATAAATGTAAAAAGGAGGCTTATTTTAAATTTAAAAAAAATACAATGTAATTAATATTAATAAAGCCTGTATGGAAAAAATAGTAAAAGACAAAAGAAAAAAAAATACTTTAAATGTGAACAAAAGGGAAATAAACCTATGAAATACTACAGCTAGATTAGGACAGTGGTAATCTACTTAAACATGTTTTAATGATCAAAACCTTTACAATCAGTAATAGTGCTATTACACAAGTACAGCTTAACGTAACCAAGCAAGCATGAGAGAGAGAGAGAAAACGCGCGAAAACATTGAAAAAGTAACAGAAAACCTCTAAGTTAAATTGAAATTTAAAGAAAACTAAATCGACAAATATAGCAAGCTCCATAGTGTCACCATTTTAGGCCTAATATAAAGCTTGCCACCAAAATATCAACCTCATTAAATCAAACAATAGTATCGCCCTCTATGAATCAGATTAAAAGAATTAATTTTTTAAAAGAATATTTAAGAAAATTTTAGTTTGAAAAAACAACTAAAGTTTAAAAGCATAAAACAACTATAGGAGAAAATTACCTAATTTTATGATTTTAAAAATAATATTTTTTATTATTTTCATACTTGAATTTAATTTTTATGAAATTAATTGCGTAATCAGCTATAACACAAGTATGAAAGAATTCCTTTAAATTATTTTGAAAATTTAAAGGCAAATTAACTAATTCAATACTATTCATAAAATAATTAAATGACATATATCTAAAAATAATTAATTTTAAATTGCTCGAGAAGAAAGATATTTCAGTAACAGAAAAAAAATAGTTATCCCACTTGTCAAAAAAAAGTGCTATCAATCCTATTTTCTACATCTTTTAAATTGTTATTTAAATAATATGCTTGATATGAGGTGTTATTAATTTAAATCAGATTTAAGTTAGAAAGATAAAATGATAACAATCCTGTTTAAAATATAGATTGAATTGACTTTGAAACATTTTTAGGTTATCTATATGTCAGTCTATAATCCCTGTTGTCAATAAAAAGTAAATATTAATTGGACTATTACTATTTGGTCCACCTTGTGGTATTCCTTTAATTTGTTTACATTTTTATCATATATGAAATAAAAATATTATTTAAATTATAAAAAATGTAATTTTTTTTTTAAACAAGATTTCAAGATTTACTGGAAATTTAAATTTCTCATAAGATATACTTGTAGGCCTATTATTAAGGCCCATTATATTCTTTTTCTTTTTAATTAACAATAATATTAATTAAATCCTTTATATTCTGTTCATTCCTTTTGATGAGTGAGAGGCCATTTTACATACATTTTTCGATCATCAGCGTAGCTATGGCCTTCATGGCTAGAACGAAAGAGAGATGATTTTACCTTATTTGGTATTTATACGGAGAGATTTTTTTAGGTCATGTGGAAAGTTCAATTATTTTTTAGTGGAATCATTACATCCATATATCTTTATATAATTTTTTTAATTTCTTTTTTTTATTTGTCAACTTTCATTAGCATAGAATGCTATTCGATAAGCCGTATAGCTTTACACTGCTCTCGCCTCACCCTCTAAATATATAACAACTTTAAAATCCGCATGGGACCAATACAGCTATTTCCCTCAATTTCCAAGCAGCAAATGAAGTAATTTTTTTTGCAACACCCGTTTACTTCTTGAACACCTCTAGAGATCATTCAAATTCAGTCCTTCTATCAAAGGGAATGAAGAATATTCTTCTTCTTCAGGAATTTCATAACAGAAAGTTCAAAAATTACCTTTCATCAGGCCGCAATCATACTTTAATGAGATTCCAACTTGAGGGCCGTTATGCAGTCGAGACATTGAAGCAACATATTGTAAATGAGAAGGATAAAAGGCTGTGTGAACAAAATAACATTTATGAAGGAGGACAGGCCCAAATACTTTAAGATTGAAACTACAGTAAAATAACTTTGTGCTCTCTCAATTAGAATGAGTTATTCTGTTTTGTGTTATCAAGAAATTATTCAATTATTAAAAGTCTGATTTCGTAAGAGAACACGGAATACATGCTTTTAAACAGAGATTTGCAGTCAACACAAAAATTAGTTGAATTGCGATACGATCACAAATAAGCATGCATTTAAATTACTGATCATGGAATATTTTGTGATGTGTGTGTATAATTATCCCGTTTCTCTATAACTCGACGATAGATAATCCTAATCCTCATAAACTGCTATAAATTCATGACATTCAAAACTAAATTTGAATGGTGTCTACATCAACACCTTTGATATTACTCCCTTCCCGTTTTTTATTTACTTTATTCATTTATTTTCATTTATTATTTTCTTATTTTTTGTTATTTGTTTACATTTATTTATTTATTTGTCGGTTTGCTTATTTCATAATTTTTGAAGAAACATAAAATTAATGTTTAAGAAAATTTTGACTATTGAGGAGGGATTTAAGCCTATATTTATATCTTTGTTCAACAACTCTAAGATAAGAGGCTAAAATGTCTGTGATTAGATTTAAAAGAATGATTGCTATAACTAGCATTTTACAAACGATCAAGTCATCAATTTCACATTCGTATTGTCAGAAAAGACCAATTAGTTGATCATTGGATATCATCCCTTACGATTTTTAATATCATGATTGCCTGAAGCACATAATTTATTGGAAAGAAATTCGTATTTTTGGCTGATCTGAAAGATAGACTCTAGAAACATCGAAACCGATCAATCACACAACTGCAGTAATGAAATCGATCAGTTGTAGAGCATGTTGTCACATGATATTAGTTGTCATTTCTTCAGTGTGTCATTGTATGTATAACATAGTGCACCATAGTCGTAATGTGTGAATCTCTTAGTTTTTTTAGAATCTTCATCCTTGTTTTAACAATATTTGTGCTCATTTGCAAAATTTAAAATGCATTGATAAAATTTGTAATTTAGTATTCTTTAATATGATCAGAATCCTTTGTCTTTTAAACCACTAAATACGTAAAACTGAGAATATACATTTTGAAATCATTTCTTTGAATGCTTCACTTGCCCTTTTGACTATATTTGGAAATACATTCACACTTGGATAATGCGAAGCTGCAGGGACCAGAAGAAATCGAATTGCATGTTTTTCTGAAAAAAAAAAAAAGGTAAATTATAAGAAAGTTAACACCATAATCAAAGATTTAACACACGAGATTTACTCTAAGAAGGGCATGTATATTTCTATACATACAATTAGTATATTCTTCAATTTAATCAAATATTTTTGCTACGTATTTTGGCAAATCACAAAGTTTTTCAAAAAAATCATGTATTTTACTGGCCTCTTCGAGTGTAATCTTTGAGTTATTGTAACTGGTTCTAACCTATCAAGTAATGAGAAAATCGAATTTTGTCCGAATGGCTGACCTTCAAAAGTCTGTTGAAGTTCATGCATATCATCATAGCTTCTGATGTGCTATGTAGGGGATTTTCCTGGACTTCCTGATCTTCTTCATCCCAACATACACCATCCTCAGCAGGGATGCACTTCGTCACTTTAGCAATGTTCTCCGAGCAAGTTACCTAATTGCACACATTCACATCTCGGTCCATGTTGACATAGTCTTCATTCGAGATAACTGGATCAGAAGTTTCCAGCAATCAAAAACAGGCTCAGGTTCAGTTTATCTAAGTTTTCTCCTACATTTACTCTTTCAGTTTCCTCTTTTATTTATCATTTATTTCAAAGTTATCCTAATGAAAACATTTCATGAGGATAATCCTTGCTTCCATATACGTGAAACATTTATAATGTTGATATTCTAACTCCCGAAATCTCTAGTGATGATGTTTTAACCAACAAACGCATGGAGAAATGTTAAAGGTTTTTGACAATGTCGTGGTCCATTGCTTGAATAATAGATGTATGTTTGCAAGGAATGAACGACCTTCACACTTTCCATTTGAAGAATGTTATTGTGAGCCCTACAGTTGTCAATAAAAAGGAAAATTTTGTCTTTTTTTATTCTCTCTCCAAATTTCTTGTTCAAATTCAAAAGAGAGAACAGAGAATTCATCGATCATTCATGCCTTTTTGTTCGATTCGCAGACCACACGCTTATATTTTGCATTTTTCAAATAGCATGCACTGGTTGATTTGCTGTTCATTAATAAAGTCTGTTTTTCGGTTCCATCTATATTAGCTCCAACAAGCAACGTTATTCGATTTTTACTGAGTATTTTCTTCCACTGCATGCCTGTCCTTAGAAAGCAAAGAGTTTTTCTGGCTTATAATCAAATAGTCTCGTTTCATTCTCATTGAAAATACTATTTAATTCACTGTATTGAATAATATTTTTAAATATGTTTTCCAGCTATAAGCTACATGAAGAATCACAGTGCCATTCTTTCCACGCCTTGATTTGAAAGAAATATTCGTATTGTTCCTACCTTTGAAACCATCAGTCTATGTTGACTTTAAAATTTTATTACCTAATAAAGCTGTAAACTTTTCATCTTTAGCTCTCATAATAGGGCTACTAATTTGAATATTTTCCACCGTACTTGTTGAAATCAAATAAGAAAACAACCATTGACATCTGAGTCGTCAGATCCTCACGCTCCTTTTCTATTATTTCCACTCTCGCTTTCGCTTCTCGAAATCATTGTTGTTTTTCTTCAAATAAATCGATAAAGTGTAAGTTGGAATTACGAATTCCTTGGCAAAATTTCCAAATTCTTTTTTCTTTTTTCCATTTCCCTAATCACCGCTACCTTTTAAGCTAATGTTAACGACTTGTAAGAAGTTTTACTATTTGACGATGTTATAATAAGATGCCTCAGACTACTTAGACAACACTTAAAACCCATCGCAACTGAAAATGTATTACCATGTAAAACTAACAGGAAGAAACGAAAACTCATTTTTGACTGAAGTAGAGACAAGTATTTGATGATTTAAAATGCAGACAATGCAGTAAGGCGAGGGAAGAAAAGTCAGTGCATGACATAAGGTAATGAAAGGTGGTCATCGACCTCAACCGAGGTCGTTTAGAAAGATAAAGGTCGTTCAAGATGGCCTTGCCTCAACCTCTGGAAAATAGAATATGACATTTCAACGTACTTCGCTTCCTAGTCTCGTAAACTATTTTTACTGTAACAATTAAATTATTTTTACTGTAGAAGGAATCATAGGAAAATTTCTTATTATCCAAAATAAAATTCAAATTATCCACTTTTTTATTGTTGTTTTACTGCAGAATTCAGTGGGTTCGAGCAAAAAAATTCGAATTATCGAAAATTTCGAATTATAAAAGTTCGACTGTATAGTTTTAGCGTTTCGGGACTGATAGAGATGTTGAACGCAAGATACATAATTGGCTCAAGCAACCATCCTAAGACTTTTATGTTGTAGGTATTGGGAAAATCCTAAAGGGATGCGATAAATGTATCAAAGTAAATGGCGATTATGTAAATATCTTGGTTTCTCTTGGCTGACTTTGTAAACTATCCACTTACTTGTAAATTAAGAATAGTTTCACGTTAAATTGGTCAGATCTCATTTAGAGTTATGAAAATAAGTTACCGACCCAAATGTCGTTCACGCCCGTTCACTTATGAATGATGACTTATGAATTCCAGAAATACAAAACATTAGAGAATTATACAATAGTCTTTGTGTGTGTTTCTCTAGAGCGACTAAATAGCCTCTTCCCCTCAACCCCCCTTACCATAGTAAACTGATTGTTTAACCGAGCTCAAACCATCGTCGAGCTCTAGTTACCTCTGTGCTATTTCTGCGTTCTACTGCGATTGTGTAAAATCCGTTTATGTTCAAGTTAATTATTTATGTTGTGAAAATATCATTATTCTCCCAAAACCACTTTTCTTTACATCTATAGATAGAATAAAAATGTATCATTTACAGCTTCTTCTGTTTTTGGTATTCAAAAAAAAAAAAAAAAATTATGAATTAAAACATTTAAAAGAGCAATTAGCCAAGTGAGAACGAGGAGGGAAAAAGTAATCCATTAATATTTAAAATGTTCATGGTAATTTATTTTTGAGAGAAAGAGCAAGAGAGAGAAGAGCAACTAATTAGCCATTTAATTCCAATCTTTTTTATTTATTTATTATTGCGTGAAATTGTAAGTTTTCTGTCTCATTTATTTAACTAAAAAGCTGTAAGAAAATGTCTCAAAGAAATTTGACAGACGTAACTGGATTATCACACAAGTCATTTTATTAAAGATAGCGTAAGTAATTTGAAAGGATCTTAAATTTGTCAAAAGAAATTACACTCCTACTTATCCATGTATTCATTAACAAGCTTCAGCATAATTTAGAAACAGATATAATACTAGAAATAAAATTATTTTATTAATTGCTCTTTTATACTTGAGAGCATTTCTTAAATTTTTTCTAGTAATGTTTTTTATTCTCAGTTCTTTTTATTTAAATCCATTTTTATAATAATCAAAGAATCTCAAGTCGCGCTCTTTTTTTTCCCTTTTTGTGCTTACTTTTTTAATCTTATGGTCATTAAGAATGTATTAATTACTTGTGCCGAAACAAGAAAGAATTCAAAAATTAAATTAAGATATATATTTTCTTTATCTCTAATTTAAAATGTCAAATGTTAACTTTTTTTTTTTCACAATAAAGCTTATCTTGTATCGTTTTCTTTTTGTAACAAAAGAATAATAGTTTTATAAAAATGTATCTTTTAATTATTATACATTTTGATTATTTTGTTCCTTCAATAACAATGAGGAAAAAGACAAAGAGTTAATAATTTTTTTATTTTTTTATTCTTGAATTTCTCATAATTTTTCTAACATTAATTGAAAAAGTTTGCTATACTTTAATGGTCATGTATTTCAAAAACTACTAAGTAACTGGAATGAAAAGTCTCAAATATTATTTTTTAAAAAGAATGTTTTTTGTGAGTCAGTCTAAAGAACTCGTTTCTAACGAAATACTATAATAATAACAACAACAGCCCCTTATTATATTGAATTACACTATCTCCATTGTTATATTATTAAACATTCGCTCATCGAAAGTATTCAAGTAAATGCATCGGCCAAAATTGTTACATTAGCAATATATCACACCAACTTATCATACTTTTGGAATGAACCAATTATCATGCAAACTCTGATCGCGTCATCTTTCAGTCGTTGTCACTCAGGCTCAAAATAGAGAACACTGAGTTCCTTTGGATTGATTTGAGATTGATTCTGTCAGTCTTTACGTGTGCCTCGTGTGTATTACCCACTTTTGAGTTTATCTCGATTCTGCGTATGTGTTTACATGTGTAAAGTGTCAACAGTAGAAAAAAATATGCAAATTTGCAAAAATCATTGAGCTGCATCTCAACTCCAAAGTACCATTCGTCATGAATACTACTTTCCAAAATTGAGCGTCTATGTTTCATTAAGCTTGTAGAATGCTATATTTAAATCTGTATTATGTTAAAATTTTTACTCTTAATGCCACTCTTTTCACGTTTAAAACTACTTTAACTTTCACTTCAGAGTCGCTCAACTTTTGTTTTGCCAGTTAGCTTCCTGGTAATTAAATGGTAATTAGAAAACCCTCCTTTTTTGTGACATATAAAAGCTTCGGACAGCCGTTCATCGTTTCATATTACAATAACGAAAATAGAAGCAATAATTCTACAAGAGGAGTTCATCTAAAGTTTTATGCAAATAATAATGATCTAGTTATAGCTTATTCCCCAGCTCCTACTAGATTTGGACACAACTGAGCCAACACCATTAACTTTTTACTAATTAATTATCCTTTTTCAAATGAACGCTTTACCAAAACTCCTACCTGATTAGAATTTACTTTTAATGCTACTCATGAAGTCAAGACTAAAGCAGTTAATATCTGTTGACAAACATTTCAGAAGGCTATTTATGAAAATATCAAATTTTGTAATTATGCACATATAAGCATCTTAAGCGTGCTTAAAATGAAAAGTATTGAACTTTCGTAATTCATCACTTCAGCTCATGAGAGAGACACCACTCCTATTTAAAAAAAAAAAAAAGTAAGATATTTATCCCTCTAATATATCAAAATATTAAATAAAATTTAAAAAAAAAAATACTAAGTATTCTTAGATCCAGCAATTAAAACTGAAGATAAAAAAGCCCAAAGTAAGGTAAAAAATGAGTTTAAAAAATTTACCCAAGATAGATTAAAAGCTTTAAACACCTAAGATAATTTCTTTTGGCAACAAAACGAAATTGTTAAAATAAGAATTGTAATATACCCTTCTAAATAATCCTGCAGGCAAAGCAATTGCTGACACTCAAGCATCTGAATTAGTGGCAGACGCACTACAGAAATGTTTTTAAAAGAATGATCGGACAGTGTAAATTCATCAAATTAAATATTTTAATTACCTAAATAATTTTTTATCAGCACTCAAAACACAATTTCATTAAACCAATGATGTATGAGAAAATTCAAATTTACATTTAAAAGACGAAAATGTATCTGACGAAGACGGCATTACTAAATCAAAAAAATTCTCCAACAAAATTATCTTTATTCTAATGCTCTTAATAAGATCTGGTCTCAACAACACACATTCTTTCTCAGTGGAAAACTGCTACAATTTTTCCACTTATTTAACCGGGAAGAAACTCTTACCTACCTGACAGCTGTAGAACAATTTCCGTACTATCTTCCATTAACAAATTCACCGAATGTGCCATTCTTAAGAGACTTGAAAACGGTATCTAATGTAACAACTTCCTTTCTACAAATCAATATGACTTTATTAAAAAAAATTTCACAGTATCCACTCCTGAAACTAACTGAATTAATAATTTTTGATATTAAAAAAGCTTTTGAGAGTATTTGGATAAACTTCCTTACTTACAAGTTCATTACAACTCCTTTCCATTTTCTCTTATTCACAACCTTTGCTTATCTCACTGGGAGAACTTTTCACGTTACTGTTAACAATACAATTATCTTCCTTCCCCCGAGGCACTTTGACGAGTATTACCCAGGAATCACACATAAAAAATATTTTAATATATTTTTGTAAATGATATTCTTCAATACAAACTTACCATAATTAATATGTACGACGATGATACACTTGTGTTTGGAATATTTAGAAATTTCAAGAGAGTCACTTTTGCATTGAACACACACATGTAACTCCTGTAAAAAAATTTCGACCAATGAAAATCAATACAAATATTAAACAAAACCCGCTGTGGTTGTTATTACGAGAAAAAGAGCGATTGACCTATTTTAAGCAACACATCTTGCAATACTAGAATTCCATCAAATGATCAGAAAAACAAAATATTAAATTGGAAAACTCACATCACTGCAACGTGCAAGAAATCGCGAAAAATAAACGCATACAATTTATCCACTAATTTGAACAAACTCAAAAATGAGAAAAACAAAATGTTTTTGAATACTTCAGTTATGTGACCAGTAATTTTATATGCTTTTTATTTTGTGTGGCGCTGTGCAGCAAAAATCAAGCATTAGTTTTCTCGAAAGATCATAAAATTCTTTTCTAAGAATGATTGCAATAGCTGGATGTTATTCCAGAAATACTGAAGTTTGAAAACTTTTAAAGTTCCAATCTTTCATATATTTGTTCAAAAATTTTCCTTGAATTCTATGGCCTCGATAGCCGAAGGATCATGATCGCGAGCTCAAGGCCGGTGTTGTTTCCATCTAGTCGAGAATTGGAGTCCCGATATTACTGAAAACCCAACGTATAGCAGAGTTAATGTACATTAAATCAGTTGAGACTCCAAGTCCTCTCGCGAATGAGTTGTGGAAGTTTGATGACGGATGGGTCCAAGTGTCGTCCACTTCACTTGACCGAGTTGAAAAAAGATCTATTTCCAATAATCCTCGTGTTACTTCTAAGTGCGACGTCAATAAATAATCAAAACAAACTTCGAGGCATTCTTTAACTCTCTTCTTGATACAGAAAACTTTAATATGCTTAATTTTGAAGAATACCAAACTGATCCCAACGGTTAAGACAAATTTTTCATGTCTCTTATGAGTCAGTAAAAGAGTATTGATTATTGAAATTTCTCTCTTACTTTTAGATTATTTTCTTATAAATTTCTAAAATATTTTTTCCTTCTTTTCCATGTATCAAAACAAAAAATTCTCTCACTTTCAATCTTGTTTTGCACCTCAACTGATATACAACAGCCGTGTAGCTTCGAATTGCATTTGCCCCTCCCATTATATAACAGTTCCCATTATGTAACGGTTTTAAAACCTAAATATGCAGCTAATAGAGCCACTCCCCTCCATTTGCAGATACCCAATACAATAGCATCCTTCCGCAGCAACAACTTTGTCTTCTGAAAACCTCTGAAAAAACTCCTGTGTCTTTGCCTCTCAGTCCATGCAAGCAATGGGAAACAAGCATCGCTTTATCCTCACTGGAGCTTCGCTGTAAAACGTGGAAAATCAACTACACCAGACTAACTTCTCAGTTTAACAATATTCGTACTTGAGGGCCACTGCGTGGCCCGTGTGCTCTTTAAAACATCCTATTGTCTCCCTCTCCTTTTTTTCGTCCTTTTTGTCAAATGTTACTTGAAACATGAGTTGTATCTGTTTTGTCTGCTTTGCTTTTATGCTTCTTTGTGTGATAATGGGTAATGACAATAATAAATGCTTAACTTACTAAATATACCGAGTCTTGTTAATTCTATTTCGATAAATTCCATGAATATATCTTTTTTCAATTCGAAAGGAATATATAACTTTTTTTCTTAAGTCGGCATGATATTCTGATCTCGCCACACTCTGCCAAAAATACCAATAGAACCTGCACACGCCACTAGATGGGGCTTTCGTGAGTTGAAAGAGTTTCATGTTTTTTATTTGTATCAGAGAGAGAGAGAGAGAGAACACTGTAATGAGGAGTAGGACGAAACGCCGTCCGCTAATAAAGTGTTTGAGAGAAAAGGTTATTTCGTTCTATATAAATACTTTCAAGTCTACATGCTTGTACAGAACCCATCATGTCTACATGGATATAGCTCGATTGTATTACAATTCCATCGATTTCCTTCCGTTTTCCTGTTTTATTTCAAACATTCTATCATGCTTTTTCCATAATACTGGTTTTAATTTGAATATCAATACTTCAGACATTTTGGGTGCATTTTGATTCTGAATCCCTTCACTAAATGAATTACTAGACGTTTTTGCAATTGTCTTTAATTCATTAGAAAAAATTGTGAATACTCAATACAATACTGATAACTTGGATTTGCTTGTTTTCAGAAGACTTGTTATCTGACTTGAAATCTAATTACGAAAAAGAACATGATGTAAACAGCATCAGAAATGTAAAGTTTCTCACTCAGTGGAGAAAGAAGACGATGTCCGAGAAAGAAAAACAGCGATCACAATCCATCCATAAACTTTTTGAAAAAATCATATACTTTGAAAGATAATAATATCTTTAAAAAATAGATTTCACTTATATATTTCATATTTCTGCGAAAGTAAACTTTTGATTAAGGTAAATAACGTTGTTGTGTGTGAATTGAACTCTTTTTAAAATGCTAAAGATACTGAAAATTTTATTAAATATATAATGCATGTGTATTTAATAATGCATGTTCATTCATATTTTCTTCAATTTACAATAGTTTATTATATCTTTAATAATTAAGCAAAATAATTCAGTTATGTATTTTTTAAAACAGTATTGAATTTCACTTATTTCACTTATTGAATTGAGGTATTAATACTTGCGATGTGTGAGAATATATAAAATTTTATTATAAATAAAATATATATATATATAAGAACTGTTTACATATTCAAATCAAATATATCTCTATATGAAAATTTAATTTGAGAAATTAGTTTATGAATGTGAAAATTCTGAAATTACAGATATTACAGTGTGTGTTTATTGCTTTCTTCTGTGTACTGTGTTCCAAACTTTAAATTTAACCTATTTTAAATATTTACTCGTATAACATGGTATTCAAACTTGAAGTATCAATTGTGCTGATTATTTCTTGATATTTTATTAAAATTTCTCTAAAATAGTACTGATTTGATGTTTAAATTTGTGAAAATTTAAAAAGTGTTTTTGATAATATTTTATTTTAAAGGAAAACTTGTATTTTATAAACGTTTATTATTTACAACATTGGATTGTGAAGCTTAAAATGCTCCTGTTAATACTTTGTAAGAAATTTATATTTGTAAGCAAAATTATCACAAAAATGAAACTGTAGCATACAACACCGGCAGGCAAGACACAACCAGGTTCACATCGTTTTATCTGATGCATTGGTGGGAAATTGAGACGACAATCGACACTCCGTTCCCGATTCACATTGAAGAAAATGAAAGTAATTACAGTACTAGATTAGTATCAAGAGCTTCAGAGAAGTTGCTTAAGAGATACTTCGGCCCTTATCAAGTCCTATGACGATGTCCTATGATGACTTCTTATGTTACGAACGTAACATATGAAGTTCAAGACTTAGATCCCATCTCGAGACATCTAAGGACATTGTGGTTCACGTGCTTCAAATGAAGCCCTACTATGATCTCGATGCATAGATCCAGTTTCCAGATAATTATACTCCTTCAGACGAACTCAGTCGAATAGGAAATTTGTCTGAGCCAGGAAAGCCGCCCTCCTATCAAGTTCATGCAAGATCCATGACATGTTCGCGGACAAGAGTTCTACCGCAGAATTCCTAAACAAGGAGAGAGCAATATCACGAAGATCACAAGCACCGATGGAGTCGAGGTACGACACTCGTCTCCATATCAAGATTTCTGGGGTTCGAAGTCCAATGACGGCAGTGTCGAAAGTTTATGTAAAGGGTCTGTAACTTGTTCATTGTGTTTCAGTATAATTTCTTAAAACTTCCAGAATATTCTTTACATGTCCTGAATAATGTTTGGGAATATTCCACTGCGATAAAAATAAAGGCATGTATTATCAGTCTATGGGTGTTCTTCACCAAGTATAACTTTTCTCAGTATGTTAATAAACCACGTTTTTCGGATATCTATTGTGTCTTCAATTAAATCTGCTCCAACATCTACGCGACATTATTAAATCAATGAATGCTAATATTTTTAGTAATATACTGAAAACATTTTACAACTTTTTAATGTAAAAATTAAACAACAAAATATATTATTTAGTATATTAAATATTTCACTAAATTAAAATTGCATTCAACTGTGTCGAAATGGGATATATTTTCATATCTTACGTATTTAAAAATTAAACTAAAATTTTACCAACATCTCTTTAATTTGCAACTAAATAAAATGAAGAATTACTACTTATAATATTTACATTTATACTTTCAATGTGACAAGATCATTACCACTGAATTGAAAATTACAAATAATTTTAATAAAATCAATATTTAATGCCGTTATATAAATATTTTTTTATCAATTATTTCATAAGCAATTTATATATATAATTATGTTCAAGCATGAGTCTGTTTAAAGAACCGGAAATATTTCCTAGTATAATCTAGTTGACTCATGAAACACATCTGGACAAACCGAAGAGCTTTATCAAGTATCTCATATTTAAAACGTTATAAAAATTACTTACTAGCTCTGTTTGACAAGGCTTTCATAACATTAATACATTTCATAGTTTTAATAAATATTTAAAAGATCAGATTCGCAAAATTTCTTTTTAAACCAAAATTAAGTTTTTATGGAGACCTACTGGATAACACGAGTAGCGATTAGCTGTAATTTTATACTCGAGTACAAAAAATTTAATTTTTGAACTAATAATTCTTTCTTACTAAGGCAGACTGAAACTAAATTAATATCAAAATTCAAAAGAATTTTCACTCAATTATTAAGGTATTACTTTAATTTGCTCATAAAAAGGAAGCCAAAAAGGACTTAAAACATATTACAATGAAATGTATTACGTTTCCTGCCATATTTTTCTCTCGTAGTTTTCCAATCATTAGACTTAATGTATAACTAATCAAAACATATTTATTCTCAGAATGTACTTTTGTTATTTATTCACGTCGCATTTCGGAGCAATTTGAGAGTTATTGGTAGCGGACGTCGTTATTTCGAACTTCATTTAAGTGACGAGGACAACACCTGAATTAAAAATGCCTTCTCCAAATTTTCACTCCACTCTATGGGAGGATTTGGTCTCTCGACAAATTTAACGTGCGTCAGCCCTGATATATGGCGGGTCTTTCGTGGCATCAGGTTCACGAACCCACGCGAGTTTGTGACCATGACCAATAGGCTACCGTGACCACTTCTCAGAATGTAAATGTGCTTATATTGCACATGGTCACTCATTTCGAAAAAAGCTAATGTTTCATTAAAAAAAAAAAGTATCTTACGATATTTTTTACAGTGAAGTTTCATTTCAGTACTTCGAAACCTATTTTAAAAATTCTGTTCAACATGCCATGCAAAAAAATTTTCCACTGCTTCCACGAAAAAAGTATTGAAGTATTTTCTGAAACCAGAATAAGTATTAAGTTTAAGAGGGACTTGCTGTCTAAACTTAAAATTTTTTCCACAAAAAAAAAAAAAAAAAAAAAAAAAAGAGTGAATCATATTAAAGATTGGACAATTTTAAGGAGTGACACAAAGGTACAATTTGAATTAAAATTGAAAAGTATTAACTCTTTTAATTTGGAAAGGAATTAATTTCAATTGGTAAATCGCTGTAGAAGCTATTCCAACTAAAGCAAGTTTACAATTTCAGATTTTGTTACAATTCTTTGCATGATCCTTACTATCATTAATTTAGTTAAAAAAAAAAAAAGAATAAAGTTTCGAGGATAAAAAGTATTGTAAATAAAAAACATAGTAATTTTATTTAAATAATTATAAAAAAAAAAAAAAAAAAAAAACAGTAAGAATTAATTTTCATTTCAACAAAGATAAATGCAAGGAAGGAATTTTAAGATGATTTTTTCCTTCCTTATTTTGAGAAATGATACTAAAAATTATTTAATGAAAAATGCAATACCCTGTTATAATTTCCTACTTTTTCGTGTTATATTTTTATTCGTGAAACCAAATTCTATCTAAGTGTAAAAAAAAAATCCAAGCGTAGAAAGTGTCTCATTACGTATGGTTAGCAAAATATCTTCACTTGAAAAAAATAATTTTTCTTCGAATTTAAAAGCTAACCCAATAAATTCCGTGGTACTGAGTCCGAGAATGATCTTGAGGAGTTTTATTTAATTTCGGAGTAACAATAGATGCTTGTCAACTCAACAGATGGAGCTACTAGTCGAAGTGAAAGTCCTTAAAAATGCTGAAAAGATTTACTTAAGAAATTGCCGTTAGATGGCGCATCTTGCTCCAATAACTAAATTATGTGATACAATGCAACAGTATCAAACCCTTTTATTTGTTCTTCATTGTTGCAGTACCCCAACAGTTAAAAACTGAAAAGTTTGTGGAAAGAGATTACTTTCCTCCCCTCTCTTTCAAGAACTCTAATAATTAATTAATTAATTACACAACCCAAGTTTACTCGAAATTAACACTCATACTATGCATTCTAAGGATGCACACACCACACAAAAGGTGTAATTCTCTTCTAGATAACCTGTTTAAAGAACATTAGATGTCTGCAGGAAGTACGAGTTACATGAATATCTACAATCAGGAACACACCTTCTAATTTTTTTTTGTTCCCAATTATATATATATATATATGTGTGTGTGTGTGTGTGTATATGTATTTCATATCCCTTTTAGATTATTTACTATATCTCAACTTCTGATTTAACAAATAAGATGCATATACTTGATGAAAATTGAATAATTATCAAAATAAATTATTTTTAGAAAAGTTTTAAAAAATTAACGCTTATTATCAGCCACCCAAGTGGCTAATGTTTTCGATAAGCTATAAATTGGTGTACCAGATCACTTTTCAATTTTTTAATATGTAAATTAGACTTTTTATAACCATCTTGCATTTCTTGATTTCATGGTTCTATCCATGGACTTAACGTTAATTATTTTTTTTTAATATTCTTTCAAATTATACTTGATGGTTTTGACTCTAATATTAAATATAAAAACTTGGTAATTTTAACTATTTACTAGGATATTATTCAAATATCTTAATTTTTCGATTCTATCTATAGACTTAATGTTAAATTTTTCTATACTCTTTTATATTCAATTTTTAATTTAACTTTTACTTTCATTTTAAGTACATTTAGCTTCAAAAATATTCAGTTTAATAATTAACCGTTTCCATCAATTTTAGTTATCTTTAGCTTAAAATATATATAATTTAACAATTTATCGTTTGCTTAAATTGTAATTTACATGTAGCTTGTGTTATATTGAATTATATGTAATTTTAATGGCATGTAACTTATATTATATTCAATTATATATATTTTTTGTTACATATAGCTTGAAATATAATATTTAGTTAAATAATTTACCATTTTTTTAAAATTTTAATTACATTTAACTTAAAACATATTCAGTTTAATAATTTATCGTTTGTTTTCATTTTAATTACAATTAACTTAAATTTATTCTGCTTAGTAATTTATTGTATGCCTTAATTTTAATATCGGAAAAAGTATACTATTTTCCATTGCAATATTTCATCATTTACTTTAATTCTAATATTTAACAGAATAAATTAATAATCACAGGGGTGTGTGTGTGTCTCAAGAGTAAGTTAAATAAAAAAAGTTAAAAAGTTATCACCTTGGGTGACTAAATCCGTTCTTTGTAAAACTTTGCATAGTACATTTTTTTGAGCGTTTTGTTTAAATCATCTATTTGCTGACAATATCTCTACGAGTAGAGCTTTACGTCAGGTTTCAAAAGCTGGTAATTTTATGTCTCACTTCAAACACAGCATTCTCTTATTGAAATTTGATTTTATTGCACATTTCTGCCTGCTATCGAAACTGTTATGCAAATTAATATCAGAACTAGGTATTTCCTATCAACTTAAATAAGCAGTGGAAAAATGTCTATCACTAAACGACTTTAAAAACTCTACATTTATATTGGTTTCACGTGATATTATACTTTGTGTGAAAGGAGTTAATATTACATATATTTGTACTAAATACATTAAATGTAAAAAAAATCCCATAAAACGTGGTTCAGTATAATATTAAATTCTATAAATCAAAATAGATGTGTACATGTGCTTCTCTGTGACACATTTATTTGATCCAATTTCAAAGTTCGAACTAAGTTCTTGTTTTTTCAGTTATGTATAAATATGTGTGTGTGTTTATATATGGGGGTGGTGTGGGTGGGTATGCACTCACGCATTTCCAAATACAGATATTCTAAATTAACGTTAATTCTTAGAAATGTTTTTCCACTTTACTGTATCTTCTTAGTAATTTTGAAATATTTGTAGTTTAAAATATTTCAAATAATAATTTTTTTAAAATTTTAATTTTGGTATTTATTAGATATGATTTGTAATTCATGTACGTGTTAAAAAGTATGTTTAATTAACACTCTTACTATTAACTCATCAATTCTAATTTAGGATCAATTAATAAACTCTTAGCTTACTAATTCCCTTGTACTACTAAGTAATGTAACCTAACATATTAGTTCCAGTTTGGTAATAGCATCCGATATCTGTTAAATTTGTAACATATTCCATGAACCAATTTCGTTTGTAATATATTCCTCGACCTTATTACGTTTATAACATATTTTCGACTCTATTATGTTTAAAACATATTATATGACACTGTTACTTTTACGATATATTCCATAATTTTGTTATAGCCAGAATATATTCCTCACCACTACTTTAGTTTTGCCAAATATTATTCTATAGTTTATTTATCTCTCTTTCTTTGGCATATGTTCAGTTCTCACCTACAGTTTTTAAATAGATCAATTTTCGTATTAGTTTTGAAATTGTTTTCATATTAAGAAAATATTAATTGAAATATCTATATTTTTCAAAACAAATATTATTTTTAGTGTAAAAAGAACATTCCACTTTCTCAGTCTCTATTTAAAATGCATAATTTGCACCATCATTTATAAATGAAATTGAAAGTCGAGTGCCGCAAATTGCATATGTTTAGCTCTTTTCGATTAATTTACTCCTTTAATTTTGAAACGCATAATTTATATAATTTAAAAATTAAAAATAACATATCGATTAACTATTACTTGTAATTAGTGGAAATATTAGAATTCACCGACTTAAAAATACTTTAGAAACTCAAAAATGTTATTTTACTAGGAAATTTTTTCAGAATATTCCTAATGCGAACATTTCGATGGATTACTATAAAGTTTAATACAACTATCACATCAATACAAATTATTATTAATAGTTTGAAAAACTTAACATTTATATTTACTTGGAAGTTTAAGAAGTAATTAAAAGAGATTTATATCTAATTAGGTGACAAATAATTTCGAATTAAAATTCAAATTTTGTTATAAATTTGAGTTAGCTTTGGAAAAATAAATAGAGATTGCAAAAACAGTTTTGTTCATTCTCGTAAAGAAAAACAGAGGTTCATGAAAAATGACTTACAAAAATTAAAAATTAATTTTCTTAAAAAACTGTTTGAATGCTAGTGTAACCCCTCCCGGAGTTACACTAGCATTCAAACGCCACCTAGCGGCCACCTAGCGGCCTCCGGAGGAGTGAAGACAACTGGAACGCGAATTCCCAGCAGTCCAATGAGGAGGAGCTAACAAGAAAACGTAGTGTTCCACCCCGAGACATATGTAAATCCCTATTATTATATTCACCCCTTATTGTTTATTGTTTGTCCTTAAATTTGTTATGTTTTTAAGTGTGATGTCTAATTGAACGTAATTAAATGTAATAATGTATTTGTTATCTGGATAGTGTTCCCTTATTGAATCTGCTAATTCTAATAGAGAGTACAACATGGCGCCCATAGTTTATACTAGGTATATAAGTTATTGTACTCTATTGATAGAATTATCATTTGTGGTTGTTGTTGCTTCCCTTCCTTAGCAACTGAAAAATTTAAAATATAAGTGTTTTTAAAACTGGAATCATAGAAGAAAGCTTCCAACGTTCAGTACATAAATTTATTGATGAATTATATGAAATTTAATAATTAACTTTAATTCTTTGAACTGCATTTTGATATAATATTTTTTCAGTACATTTTACAGCATAATAACAATAAATCAATATTTCCAACATAGCTCATTTAAGTTATTTCAAATTTTTTTTTTGTTCCTTATCACTTCTAATGTAAAAGAACCACAAAGCTATATATATATATATATATATATATATATATATATATATATTCAAGTTCATGCCTATTTTAATACTTGATATTACTAAATCATATAGGGTTTTGTAGGAAACGGGACAATATCAAATATTTCTGTTACGCCGTTGGCAACAGTTGCAAACAGTTAGTTATGTCTTGAGAAGAATAAAGTAATGTATTGATATTTTCAGTCTAATTTAATACCGACGAGTCCATAACATTTTGGTGCCGAAAAAATACTCGGGGAAGTCATACTAAACTTGTTTGCTTAAACTTCCGATACGAACCCGAATTATAATGTCAATCGTTAAAGAGAAACTTGATTTACTTAAATTCAAACGATCAACAATTCGTGCTGCAATTACGAAACTGACAACGAAAATGAATGATCCAACTACTGAAAAAACAGATTTAGAATATAGAGTTAAGCGCTTACAAGACAAACTAAAAAGCTAACCTTAGCAGAAGATAAAATCCACGAACTTCTAAACGATGAATATAATGAAGACATAATAGATTGCGAAAAATACACAGAAAATGCTCATTTAGCGATGTTTACTTACAAAAAGAATGCGAATACGAACACGAATTTTTCTTCGCTAAGATCGCCAATTCCAGTCAGCATAAATAACTCGTTACCGCCATTAGCGGACGGTATAAATTACGTATCTACGGCTTCAAACATCACAATTAACCTATCTACAATAAAAATAACTACGTTTTATGGTGAAATTGCACAGTTTTTGGAAGCGTTTTGAAAACTGCATCGATTAAAATGAACGTTTATCGTTTATTGACAAACACATTTTTTTTCGAGGATATGTAGATGAAGAAGCAAAACGACTAGTTAATGGAATAAATATAACTGCAGATACATATACAATAACAAAGGATATTTTAAAATTGAAATATGACAATAAGGATAAAATAATTCAAACTCATCTCGATTATTTAGAAAACTAACACGTATTAAAAATCCATCTCCGTCAGCCTTAAATGAGTTATATATGATAGTAATAGACTATTAAGAGCATTGGATGCCTTAGGCGAAAACACACAATTATACGGAAGAATTTTGGGTCCAAAAATACTCCGAGCTTTTCCACATGATAAATGTCGTTATTGGTTGTATGCGCCAAACGTGAAAACTTGACTGAAGGTGACATTGCAAAATTGATGAAATTTTTAGCCGAGGAAGTTGAGGGAGCAATGGCAGCAAATAATATTAATGCCTTACTAGTTCACATCCCAAGATGGATTGGTCCTTCAAATGCCATTACCATACATGTGTTTTGCGACGCTTCTGTCCGTGCATATGATGCTTGTTTGTACGCTCGTCACACAGTTGACAATTCTACAGAGTAGTCATACTCATTTGTATTCTTACACAGACATGTATTCTTACACAGTCATAGTATGGAGTGATTCTACTGTAGCTCCAAGCTGGATAAAGAGGGATCCCAACCGTTGGAAAACGTTCGTTTTTAATAGAACAACGGAAATTCTTCAATACACTACTCCAGCCCAATGGCGCCTCTGCTCTGGTACAGACAACCCTGCGGATCATTTAACCCGTGGTACTTTCCCATCACATTTATCGGCCTTGGTGGCACTGTCCAAAATGGCTGACACAGAAATCAGAAATTTGGCCTACCAATGATTTGTCATCACATACACAGCCGTTAGTCGAAGTGGAATTACGAAAAATGGAGTTTCAGTTTTTCTATGTTGCAACTTTAGAACTCATTGTAGATATATCTCGGTATAGTTCTTACACAAACCTTCTTCGTGTGGTTGCCTGTATTCTACGTTTTGTACGAAACTGCATGTCTCAGCCACATATTATTCATGAATTGAATTGTAATGAAATAGAAAAAGCTAAGGAATATTGTTTCCAAACTGCGTAGTATCAATGCTTCCCGGCTGAAATAGATGCCTTAAAAGGTGGACTCCCCTTGTCAACAAAATCAAAAATTTCCTGTTTCAATCCCTTCCTCAAAGATGGCTACTTGCACCTTGGAGGAAGACTTCAATTTTCTGACATTCCTTCTGATAACACCCTTTATTACTGGATGGAAACCACCCCTTTGTCCATTTTTTGATCCACATACGTCTCCATCATTTAGGTGTGCGTATAGTACTCTCGGATTTACGCTCAACTGTTTGGATACTAAAAGGAAGTCAAGCTATAAAGCAGGTTCTTCACAAATGCCTACCTTGCAGGCTGTCCAAGGCGAAATGTGGAAAACAAATTGAAGCTCCTCTGCCTTCTGATAGAGTTGTGCCCTCTGCTCCATTTACTACCACAGTAATTGATTTTGCTGGACCTGTGTATATCCGCTGTTAAATCAGGAGAGAACGGTGGTTAGTCCATTCGAGTGATATCTTCATTTTCCAGGAGCTGCTAAACATCAGCAGTCCGGTGTGGCCATGCAGTGTCATCCATGAAAACGAAGTCTGGTCCAATAGCACCTCGGAACAGACGCACATGGGGAAGGATTACCTCCTTACAAGAACGATCTCTAGTTACAGAACCTCTGTCGGAAACGTGAAGCTCAGGCCGCCCATTCAGTACAATGCCTTCCCAGACGATAATTCCAGGACCACCATATTCACGACCAATTCATTCCACGACCAATTTCAGGACCACACTGTTGCTAAGCAATGGGGCTTGCTGACTGGTATCGGACTCTTTTCACCAGGTCAGGACGATATATCGGTCATCCACTACAGTTATTTTCCTAGGGAGGCCACCACCAACCTTTCTAACAACTGTACCTATGATTTGGAAGGCTTTCCAAGCCACGAAACGACACTTTTGTCGATTCCGAACTATTCATCTACATTGGTCAAACTACCTCATCCTCCAACT
The DNA here is from genome assembly GCA_019974015.1 of Nephila pilipes. Lineage (NCBI taxonomy): Eukaryota > Metazoa > Arthropoda > Arachnida > Araneae > Nephilidae > Nephila > Nephila pilipes. The sequence goes on from BMAW01056564.1 coordinate 497,425, forward strand.
TTCCGATCATTCTTCCAAGTGGGAAGTCGTCCAGGTGATTTCTTCTAGCCATATTTCACGAAAGAGCTCACTTGCACTTACAGCGAATGTCTTTAATCATGCCTCCGTTCTTTCTTTTATTGTAGCCTTGAGCCGCACGCGTTTTACGTACACTTGAGTAGCTTATGACATTTTGTTCCTGACATTTGCATACACATCACCTTTCTACTGAATCGTGTGTCCATTGTACTTATCACAATAACCTCTTTTCTGCAATTTCATGCCTATCTGCTTAAAATTTACATTGTTGCTTAAATTTTGCACACCAGGGCAGAAATAGTTAAATTTAAAAATACATAATCATGTACTTATGTATTATTTATTTCTAGATGGATCTTAAATATATTCTGCTACATAGAACAGACAGTTCACGAGACATCTTTATAAATAACACAAGGTCATAAACATGCAGCATTTATATTTTAGTTAAAAAAAACTAAAATAGATGTAAGAGTATATGTTTTAAGGAAACTTAGAGCAGGATAAAATGATCTTAATTCCAGGTCGTAATAAAAATAAGAAAATTATTTTCATGATTTTTTTTTGTTTTGAACAATAAATTACGTTAATAATAGAGGAAACGAATAGTTAATTACAATTACTTTTTCTCTACAGGAGTAATAAAAATATGTATTACTTTCAAAATACACTTAAGGAAACGGATACGGTCTTCGACAAGGAAAAAATGAGCTTATTTATGCCATGTAAATAGTTCTCACTTTTTAAAATTAAAAGCAATAGATATCACATTTCAATACTTAGATATCTGTATACTTATATTTATCCTTTTACTTAAAGAACATTTCATTTATATACGTAAATTATTATGTATGAGCAAATAGTGGTCAGTAACTTTTTTTACATTTGTAAATTGCAAATTTATCCCAATGTACATCTTGCATAAAATACACCTCCTTTAAAACTTTGAAATTTATATAATTATTATAAACGCAACATTATATATAATGAACTCAATCACAATTCAGAAAATTAGGCTTTATAAACTTCCAAATTCTTAAATTTTTATGATTCAAATTTTCCTTACTTTTTTTCATTAATATTGTGATATACTTAAAATTTGTGAGCATTCATTCGACAAAAAAATATTTTCTGCATAAAAATGAACTTTATTTAATATTGTGGAATATATCAGCGTAATATTTTTAAGGAAAGTGTGCCAAACGTTTGAGAAAAACGGAAATAGATATTTTTCTCTGTGATACATAATACGTTTGTTTGCAATTTTTAATTTTAATTTACTAGAGTTCTATCAATCAAATTTTCATAAATAATGCATCCATAGAATCAGTGAAGCCCTTCTAATTTTTAATAGCAAAATTAAACCTAAAGTTTGAAAGAATTTAAGGTCTTAGTTACCTTAATATTTGTATTTAAATTATATTTCCCATCTTTCGACCTGATTTTAAAATAACTTCATGCAGAATTACAAAGAATTTTACTCATCAGTTTGTTTGCATTTTCTTATGAAAAATATGTTTGTCTTTCTTTTTCACACTCTCACACAACTCAAATACCTGATTTTTGTTTTCAAGCATTTTAGAAAAATCAAAGTAACTGCAAACAACAGAAATTCAGAAAAAAATTATGTGAATATTATATTAAGTTCTAGTTATATTAATTATATTAAGTTCTAGTTTTTGAATAGTAAATATTTTTTAAAATTATAAATATAATTTAAAAATTATGTAATATTAAAACACAGCGGGATTTGTTTCTTTTTGACGCAGTTTCACACGTTTTACATTTTACAGCATAAACAATAGAACTCTATAATAACAGAAAAGAACGAAACATTTTAAAGAATTTACGTCCAGAAATATTAAATACATTTTTAAGTTAAAATAAATTTCTGAAGATTATCTAGAAAATGAAATAGTACAAAAACTATTTTTTCAACTAAGCAATTTTAAAATTTTTTTCTTTGATCAAATACTCTCCTACGTAATTTTATTATACTCATACCTTATATTATTGTTCACAAACTTATTAATAAATGAAAGGTATTAGAAACTGAAGGGGAAACATAACGACCAAATAGGACTAGCCCTGGGAGAGAGGAGTAAAAGCTCAGATATCGTTCTCGTCATTTGACCATGGTTCTTACTTATAGTGCTCCTTTCCTTCGTGTTGCTTTAAATGCGAAATAATAAAACTAAATCAATATTCTTTCAAAAGTAGATTTCAAAAATTGACAACTTTTCACTTATTTAGCAAATGTGATGGTAATTCTAAGAAAAAGTTTGGGTGATTTTTCACTTTTGATTATTATGAAACTTTGGAGAACTTCTTTTAAGGTATACTTGACATTGCATAATTCAGTTTTTATATTTTGTAAAGTGTAATAGGTAAAATTTGGTATATGAGCTCAAAAGGTTTTGTAGTGAATCGTGCGTAACAGTATTTTATTCTGTTTACCAATAGGTAATAAACGGCCTCTATATAGCAATGATGCCTATTTTAAGGGAAGGAAAATCATACTTTCACTCGTTTCCTTTGACAAGAATTATTGTTTTTTTTAGTCTGGTTCATGTACAGTGTTTCAAAGCTTCCAATATCAAAATCAGAAGTTATTAAATCAAAAAGTTTCAATTCTCCTCTTACGTATCACACAATAATTCTGTGCAACAGACAAGATTTGCTCTTTTATCAAAAGCAACTTATCCAAAAGTAGTAGTAACTATCTCTTGGGCCTATTTCATAAACGCCAAACTAAATATTACATTATTTCACATTACATTCTCAAAAGTTCTCGTTATATCTATGGGACAATCACTTACATTCGACGTCGCCGCAAAGAAACGAATCACAAAAAGCACATAGCAGCACTTGAAATGGAGAGTGCAAATGAAGATTACCTGAAGAAGTGGAAAACATTGCAGTCGTTAGAGTAATGCTAGTGCAGAAAAGGAAAGATTTATCTTATGTCCTAAAGGCTACAATCATTGGTTACTGAGCAAGGGTGGAAGTCTTTTCGAAACGGCTCATTTTGTGAATTATTCGTGGCAAAAATTTACCGACATGGCAACTTGATACTATCGAGAATCAGTGAAGGTACACCAATGGACTTAGATGACAAGGTTGATGCCTTCGGGTCAATAGACGTACAACCGTAGAACAACTGATCACCCAGATGAATCGAGAGTTTAACCAAAATTGTATTCTCAACGATAGTTCAGTCAATATTGCTGCACATGGAACTCTGAAGGAAATGGTTGGTTAATGCATCTATGCTGATGGTTTCTTGTGCTGCGAAGGCTATAATTTGAAGGCAGGATTGCAACAGATTGTCCACTGAGAGGCGACAAGTAGCTTTTCCCGATGAACTACGTTTTATACTTCATACGACAAATGGATGCTATACGATGAGGAACGTTAAAAAAAAACCCACCTCTACAACAATTATCAGATGATTTCAAGTTGGAGCAGACACAGCTTTGGTCAGGAGAATGTTCTTGTGGCGTACCCTGAATGCACTTATAATTGTGAAAGGCACGATTGATCAGATGCACCTGTTCCTTGCTAACTATATCTACCCTTGCTTAGATGGATTATTTTCCTTGTCACGAAGGGTGGCCATGGTAGTCGAGAGGTTACGGTTGAGAACTCGAGGTCGAGGTCATTTCCATCGAGCCTTGATCGAGTCTTAATGACACAAAAGATTTCCGTATAGGGGAGCTGATGCATGTTCGAGGCTCTAAGTCTTACCGTAGGCGTAACGTAGAAATTTGGAAGGGAGATACTAGCTCAAATGTCTTTGTCATTTGATCGAGGCTCAAAAATGAGAGGTTCATCACCATTAGCCCTCACGGTGCTTCTAAGCTCAATGTTAAAAAATCAGCCTGATGGCATCTTCCAGCAGGATAATGCAACATGTCATACTACTCGTGCATTGTTCGAAGAGCATCAGGAGGACTTAACCATTCCCTTATGACGTCCAAACTCTTCTGACTTACGCCCAACCGAGAATTTATGCAATCACCTTTACCAGGTTGTTCATATTGAAGGTGAATTTGGAGCACCTAACCTGAATTGGGTCTTTATCTCCCATCTGAGCTGAAGCTGATTACCATTAAGCAACCTAAGTCAACTCGCCACGAAACTAAAGCAGGTATGGCTCCACATCCTTCCAAAATCTCATTGATTTTTTCCCTCTCTGTTTCGTAGTATTCCGTGCTGTGAAAAGTGGTTATTCTTATTTTTGATTTGTGGTCACATTCGGTGTACTAATAATTAGATGTATACTTTAGTACAAGTTAATTTAAATTTTATATTTAATGAAAAATCCTGAATCAGAGAAAAAGCACAAAAATACAGTTTTATTAAAATATAAAGCAATACTTTGGGAGTGTAAATATGCGAAAATAAAAGTTTTAATTTTGTGTTATTGTTCTTGTACAATATAACAACGACATTTTAACATTTTAGAATCAGTTAAAAAGAATATAATAAATATCAAGATATACTGTTTTGAAAATATCGCATTGTTGCATTGGAAATAAAATGCCGTATTGTTGAGGTAACTGAGACATCAAAAAAAATTCAAAATTTTGATTTTGTTGTTGAAAATTAGAGGGTAATTTGCTGATTCAATGCACATATTATTTATGAAAATTCGATAATTAAATAGCGAGAAAATTGAATTCTGAAATATAATAACTTACCTATGGAAAAAAAGCAGCATTTGCGATTTTCTCAAAATGTGGTTTTTTCAGGATTCTGATACTCTCTTCTTAAAATCTAAATTTGATACTTTCGATATTATAAAATGCGGTAATTTTTTGTACAGTGAACGTAATTTTTTTTCTAATAAACACTCACATGTATCACAGTATTTCTATAAAAATTATGAGTTGTTTTAATTCTTAAACTTAAAACTTTTAAAATTTCATTAAATTTAAATCTTTAAATTATTATTATATTAAATGAAAAACATATGAGAATTTTCAAATTTAAAAAAGCTGTGGATTTTATACGAGGTATGTCTGGAGGTGTACACGATTTAAAAATGTAAAACAACTTTTGATTATTAATTGTTCATATATAATTATTTATGTGTATAAACGTGATTTTCTTAACATTAACAGATACATAAGTATACCAATATCCCAGTGTTAAAATATTACTTCCATTGCCTTTAATTTAAAAAGTTAGGATTTCTTAAATTTTTTACAAAATAAGCTTATTCCTTTTTGTCAAAGATGTCTGTTTTACTTTAAAGACTATCTGATGTACTGTTATAAAGACTTTGTAAATACGGGAAACAATTGCAAAAAAATATCTTTTTGTTGTTGTTGAAAGAACACTTAGAATTGGTCTTTTTTTTTTTTTATCTGAACTATTGTCTCTGTATCAAGAACTCTTTAACAAATTTGTCTTTGTAAATTGAAAAGTAATATATAACCTTATCAACCAAAAAATATTATTACAAAATGGGAACTAAGTTTAGTGATTCACATCAGCAAAGTGAAAAAAAGAACATGATTATATCAAGATAATTGCAAGTAAACAAACAATTACTTGAGAAGAATCTAAGGATCTCAATAAAAAGAATTACGTTGATGGTATTTTGATCGTTAAATTACGTGATTATTTTCATTCTTCAAAAACTAATATTTTCTATTTGATGACAGTTAAATTAAAATTCGTTACGTAGCAAAAAATTTAACGTAGATTAGTACTTAGATTATTTTTTAAATAAATAATCAAATTTATTTGCTAAAAATATAAATATTTTAACTAATTTAATTTTTCGCTTCAGTAAATTTTATCATCAGAGTTAGAGTTACAAATTAAATAATTAATAAAACAATTTGAAATTTGTTTTAGTATTTCTTTTTCTAATATTCTGAAAAGAACGGAGCAATGTATGGATATATTCACATTCAGTAAATTAACATTCTATACTTGTTTTTATCTTTCATATATGGATTTCATAATGTGTGATATATTTATAATACACTGATAGCCCGATTTTGAAAGAAACAAAACAAAGAACCAGCTATTATTCTTTAAAAAGGTCCATATTAAACAAAATAATTTTTTTTTATCAAAAACGAATCATGCTGCTTAAGAAATTCCAATTTGAAAAATTATTAATGATTACATTATTTTTTATAACATTTTGGAATGTATGTGATACAACATATAAATAAATAAGTTAAATTTCCAGTAAAAAATTTTGGGCATAGCAATTATAATTACGTTAATTCATTTTTGAATATATCTTATAGTTGTGTTGATTCTTGAGTCAACAAAACTAAGACTTTTGTTACAATTGTTATTTCATCCGTCGAAAAAATTATTTCTAATGAAAAAGATACAAACAAGCAAATACAAGCTTGAAGAGAATCATAAATCTTTAATCTTAATCACATGAAACTCTTTGTAGTTTTGTTCATTTAAGTTCCCTAAATGTACGAACAGGTGCGCTAAAGTAATGATGAAAGAGAAATATATTTGGTTTAAGTTCAATTTATGAGTAGGGACTCATAAAAGAGAGTTATAGCATCAATTATTAATTCATTTAAAATTTATCTTTATTAGTAACAGTATTTGTGTACAAGGCGCCCCTTAACTCCTTGGTCAAACTTTAAGAGAAGGTAAAATACACATAACATTAAGGAAGTAGTTTTTTGAGAGCGAGCGATATGAAGTCGCAGATATGAAAAGTTTGGCAGAAAAATGAGAAATGCTGGGAAAATAAAGAAGAAAAAAAAAGTATTTTATTTTCTTTAATAATTACAGTAAGTGTTCAAATGTGCCTCCACCAACATAGATACAAGTCTAATAGTGTCTAGCAAGTAATTAGCGTACCTTTTCGAAGATGACAGGTGTTTCACAAACAGTTGCAGCAGTGAGTGAAAGTTTTGCAATGAGATTCTCTTGTGACTCGATTGGAGTCTCGCAAATGAGTGCTTTGGTACATCCCCATAAGAAAAATTGATAGTTTATAAATTGGATGAATGTGCTGGCCAAACGACTGGTCTACTTCGTAGTGGCATTCGTGCCAAGATTCAATACCGCGGATGGCTTCGGACATCGGTATCATTGAGTTAATTACGCACATTGATGTCGAAATGGGATGGAGCCCCATCGTGCTGAAACCACATGGCATTATGAATGATAGTAGATAAAGTTCCAACTTTATCAAGTAATCTTCGTAATATCGATTCCAAAAAATTGGGGATACATAATACCTTTGAGTCTAAGTGGTAGTCTAATCCATTCAGGATATCATTCAAAATACCCGCTGTGACATATTCAATTTTTAAAAACAAACGATTTAATCTTAATGTGATACTTTTTTAAGATATTATCTGTCCAACTTATAAAGGCAGACGATTTAATTTAATGTGATATTTTTTTAAAAATATTATCTGTTCGACTTTTAAAGGCAGACGATTTAATCTAATGTGATACTTTATTTAAGATATTATCTATTCTACTTTTAAAAGCAGACGATATAAACTTAAAGTGATACCTTTTTCAATATTCTTTATTAAGATATATTTTTTTGGCAACACCAGATCATAGTTTTGATTTTAGATAATTTACTGGCAACGGATATGAAATTTAGTATTGAGTTTGGTTCCAAGAGGTTGAGACGATCGTTGTAAAAGTGGTGCTTGTGTAAAATTGTGTCTTGAATTTATGTTTGAAAAGATGTGCGCAAATAAATGTGATGCCCTGAAAACAAGTCAATTTTATTAATAGTCTTCAATACAGTACACCCCCTTCACAACGTGCGTAAATCATTGCATCGGTTAATCTAGGGTTTTCTTTGACACTTTCTTTATCGGTGTTCAGCTGACTTAACATTTAATTGTACTAAGTCATTCTTAGCAAGTCTTATACGCTGATTTAAATAAAAGCTTTTTTTTATTGCCTCAGCATTTCTTAATTCTTCGGCAACTCTTTTCACTTTTGACCTCCTAGTGGTATACAAAAAAAAAATTTCTTTTATGTGTATGTATTGTATCTTTTTTTCAGATTTTGCCTATGAATTCAAGGATACAGTTTATAATATTGTATTATGGTATTAACATTATATTTGACAACAACCTTTTAAGTTGTAAAATAATTGATATTGATGTATTTGGGATTTTAATAGAAGAAAAGATGCATTGATAAAGATTTTACTATAATTTAATTCAGTATTTTTTGTTATTGTAATTGGAATAACAGTTAGGAGAGCAAGATTTTCTTAAAAATTAACTTCATTCCCTTATTTATGCGTCATTCGTTGATTGCCTGATTTTCTAATACCATACTTTAGGAAGCTCATAGAACATAAATGATTAATACGAAGCTATTCTTACCATCCAAGTTTTTCACTAAATTTGATGCTTAAAATTACTTGAAATTTATACTTTTTGTTTATATTTCACTAAGCTAGAAAGCTCTTTTTGTAGTTTTTCAAATTTTGAATTAAAACTGTAAGACTCCAAATTTTTAGTAATTGAAAATAGTTATATTTTTCTTATTAAAAATACACTACAAATTGTGAATTATACTATTAGGGCCTCATAAAATTAAAAGAATTTGTAGAAAAAAATTTCCTTGAACAACTGTTTATCTAAAAGTATAAGAAAAGAGAGAAAATAAAATAATGTATGTTTTTTTCCCCACCCTTTTTGTAATTGAATGTTTTAATTTTGTTCTGTCTTTAATTTAATGTCCATGAATAAAAATTATAACCCAAGCCATTGTTAACTGTACACGTGAATTACAAAACTATAATTTTGAGAGGAAATGATAACACAGCCTTCGAATGGATCACTACCTTATTATTCTTAAATGTGCTTATGTCTTCCTTTCTCTTAATATTTGATAAGTGAATGACCTTTTATTACTGATACTTCTTCAAAAATTGATGTGGAGTTTTAATTTTCAGTTCTTAATCTTTTCACAATAATAATTCATCTGAGCAAGTAATTATGAGTCGCTTCTGTTCTTCGCAAATTTTAAGTTATACATTACTGAAAATAAGAAAAGTAAAAAAAAAAAAAAAAAAAAAAAAAAAAAGAAAAAAAGAAAGAAAGTATATAAAAAAAAAAACAAAGAAAGTAAAAAAAAAGGGAGAATTTATAAATAACTGAATAAAAACAATGAGCAATTGAGTGCACATTATCCTTTTCTTCGCAGAGATGTTTGATTTATGATTTGAATTTCGATTATTTCTCTGGTTCGTTGTTAATCGATAAACTGTTTACTGAAAATGTTTTCTGGTTATTACGGAAAGAATACATATTTCAAGTAACATGTGTCAATCTATTTCTACATGTCTTGAACTTACTGAATATGAACAAATATTTGCTATCAAATAGCGCAAAGTTTGATAAAGGAATCAACTAATAGGAAAACATTTGAAAAAATGTAAAGTGTTTTATAATATGTATTTTTGAATGCCACTTATCCTTCGTAATGAAATAAAACGAGATATATTATCATAAAATGCGTTTTGAAATCCTTAAAGAACTTAATATATAGATATTAAGGAAAATTTTGATTTAATCCGACATTTCAGTACCAAATATATATTTTTTTTCTTCAAGCAGTATTGAAATTTTATCTATAACCTTCATCATTCAAGAGGAAATAGAAATTTGACACGGGGTACGCTTTGGAGTACATTTATGAATTAATATTGACTTGTCCTTGAGAACATAACAAATTAGAAAAATAATGCGATAAAGATATTTCCTTGTTATTATCACTTAATCAATAAAATTTTCCAGATTGAAATTCGATATCGATTTTCATTATCTTATTAATAGCAATATTTCAAAAAGCTCATTGTGAATGTCGTGTTCGAAAAACTTTGCGAATAATTCGTTCCTTTGGGTTAATTGAAATTGAGAAAAAATGACGAATGAATAAATGCACATTTGAAGTATTGGTATTAATACGATAAAGATGGAATGCTTCGCATCAAAATATTCCAAAAAGTCAAATTCTACGTTTTGTGTCTCTAAATGAATACAAAAACAATTTCGAAACAAAAACCTTTACAATAATAATTTACCTAATTTAAAAGCGTATAAAGATTCAAGTTTAATTTTCAGTTAATCCATTGGAGTTATATTAATATATTCATTAATAAATTAATACTGATTTATTCATTTCTTACTATTTTGCAATTAATATATACTTCTTAACAATTATTTAAGTTAGAATTCTATATTCCAATGGAATATGTTTTGCATATGGTTAAAATAATGCAAAAGTAATTGAGATTATGTGGTAGGCTTAAAAAATTGAGGATTAACTTTTTTCCAACACATTTGGGAAGGAAAAAAACAAAAACAAAAAAAAAACAAAAAAAATGTCGATATTTATAAATTACTTCAATAGAATAGTAATCTCCTTACATTAATTAATATTGTAAATTTCAATTAAAATTGAAATAATCATGGTTGAAACACACACGCACGCACGCACACATGCACATACACTGATAACAAACTGAAAAACAATTCATTAAGGAAAATAAAAGAATGTTACCCCAATTTTGTAAGATAAAGAACAATTCACAATTTATGAAATTCTTAAAATGAATAAAATTAAAAAATAACTGAATAAAATTAAAATTAAATGAATGAATAAAATTAAAATTAAAAGAAAAGTTAGAGAGGAAGATATAGCAAGAAATAATGCATGAATAAAAAAGATATTAAGAAAAAAATAATGATTGGAATTTTTTATAAATTTGAAGCAGATTTTAATATTCAAATCATTAAATACTTTCCCTTTAATATTAAAAGAAGAGAAATTAGTATATTTAGAGATTTTCTGATTAATGAAAATAAAATAGAAAGTACTTGTACCACTATTAACAAAGGTACATATATTTTTTTTTGTTTAATATATATGATATTAGAGATTGTAAAGTTGCCATCTAAAAAAAATAGAATATTATGCTACTAAATATATGAAAATTTTCTCATGATAAGATTAATATTAATAATATTCTTAATGAAAAGAAAAATAATTCATTCTAAATATATAACAGTTAAGCGTATAAATTTAAAGAAAACGTATAATTTAAAAAGAAAAATAGGTAGTATCCTTTTTAATTATAATAATGCAATACCTTTAAAAGATAATGTTATTTGTATATGCAAAGATTGCAAAGAATTTATTAATGAAGAATATATGTTGTTACTGCAAATTTAAATATTATTTAGGATAAAAAGTAAACAAATATCATTAATAAAGGTACTGGTTATAGATTTAACATTTTAACAATAGTCATTACAGTAAAAAACAAATAAAAATCGATTATTTTTCTACTAAATTAGCTATTAAATATGATTCTTCTATTGAAGCTTTTAATGAATATAAATTTTAGTGTCAATAAAAATTCGTTTTTTTTCCAAAAAAGAAATAGGTATGAATAATAATAGTAGTATCTATCATAAAGAGTTAAAAATTCTATTAATAATCCATAGGATAATTCTGTTATAGGTTATTTTGACAAAGTATCAAGCAATTATGCTATTATTTGTAAAAATTTCTTCATTTTTTGACTAATAAACATCCAGTTAATGATACATTTTTTAGTGTAGTAAGGAGAATGATAGATAAATTTCTAACAGAATTACTGTTATGTATAACAAAATAGGCTGTAATATAAATTTTATAAAATGTCCTCATATTTTTAACACCCAAATTTCATAACACTCTTATAAAATTTTGAATTATAAATAATAGCTCTAACATTTATATCTATCATTTAAACTTGTAAAATTTTTACAAAAATTATTTCAAAAGACTATAATTAATTTCAACAAAATGGAAATGATTAAAAGTAGTACTGATATTGCAAATTATGTCAAAAATAAAGAATTTTTTTTCTATCTGTAGTTATGATTTTGAAACTATATTTAGTTCTACAGATGTTGAAGATCCTCTTAAAGTTCTTAAGGATAATTTTAAAACAATTTAATAATAATAGAGCCAGCTCAGTTGTCGTCCTCCTTACTTGACCGCGGTTCAAAGTTACGAGGTTCGTAGCCAATAGCCCTCGTGTTGCTTCTAGTGCGACGTTAATAAAAACTAAACTAAACACCTTTGCGAAAGGACACCTATGTATTAGGAAGATCTCTCTCTCTTTTTCTGAGAATTTTTATATGATACTCCTTTAAATTTTATTCAAGTATAGCCTTAAACGTATGTTTTTGTTATTAATAAAAGTTATTTAAAGCCAATACAGTTTACTACTTAACTATCCATCTGAGCTCCACAACAAAATTACTAAACTAAGTTTTATACCTTTTAGTCCATTTTTAAATAAAAGCTTGATTTTAATTTTTTTTACTTACATTTATTTTTAATAAATCGCTGATTGCATAGTTTGGCCATTAATTCTAGAATAATCCACTAAGCAGTCTGTAGTCTGTTATAGAATTAATTACTTTTTATTCCATTCTTATACATATCTTCCAATTTTTTTCCATTTTAATTTTTCATCTTCAATTCATTAACTTTCATTTTTTAATTCTTTTAAATTTATACGTTTTTTCAAAATTTATCTATAATGTATAGTTTTTCTCCTGTAGTTAACACGATATTTTTTCATTCCTTTTTTCATTTTTTGTATTGCTTTTACAAGTACAATTAAAAAAAAAAAAGCCCGGTTTACATGATAATTTTACTTAATACTTTACTAATGATTCTTTACTATATTATTATTTTATATTTTTTTCTGAAATTATTTCTGCATATTTTTACTATGTAATATTTTTTAAATGATCAATATCGTGGATGCGGTAAACTTTTAGTTCTTTTGGTATCTTTTTGAACTAATTATGTAATTTTTATTAATGATTTTTGTATCCATTTACTCCTTATTTGTTTTATTATATTTTTGGTTTATATATATCTCTATATATAAATATATATAATATTTCAGCAGATTTGACGTCCTTCAGATAAGACGAGGTATAAATTTTTGCCAATGATTTACAGTTTTAGCATATATCTGTTTTATAAGAAGACCCCGAAACTATCAGTATTCTATGAATTTAGTTTAGATCAATTTTTTTTTGCATCTTGCAGCTCTGCCTATAGAAGCATGTGCCGAATCACTAACTAACATATATATTTAACAAGTTAAAAAATTTTTCTTAATGATGGGCCTAAAAATAGAACCAACAAGAGGAAGGAAATGCGAAGCAAGCTTCCAGTTAAAAAATTATAAAACAAGCTAAAGAATCTTACAACTGTGTTGCAACAAGGGCTTTCGATATAACAGAAAAGATGGAAAGAGATTGGAGAAACAATAAATATGCTATTAAAAATTGCCAATGAAAAGATGTTCTATGAGAAAAGGAATAGCTTACTGGCCATATTTAGAAAATATAACATTGTAGAATGAATACAAGAACACAGGCAGGATTGTTATGCTTTTACAAGTTAAATGATTAGGGCTTTTGCAGTTGTTTCATGAAAAGGAAAAAAAAATCTGATATTTCGACAGATAGCAAAAACTGAGCAAACATTGCCAAAAATTCTTGTCTATATAGTCATGAGTTTTCACAAATCGACTCGCTAAGTACAGAATGGGACCCATGCAATGAGCTTTTAAACAATGAAAGTAAGGATGTACTTGAGGAAATATTTACCTTAGATAATGAATGTAAAAATTTTAAATACACTGGTGAGTGAATTATTTTATTTTATAGTGATTTTAATATATGTATATAAATTTCAACCTAATTTTGTGTTTGTGTACTCTTGTGCAAAATTAATTTCACATTACGTCAAATTTTGAAAAAAATAATGGACAGATTTTAATAAAATTCGATGGGAGTTCACATTCATAGCAGAGAAAGAGATATATCATTCAAAAGTTCTTTTCTGTATGCATGTTTATTTCCGCTACGGTTTCGAATTTTTGTGTGTGTTTATTAGAAGCTATTTTCATGGATGAATTTGCACTTCTAATTTGTCCTCTGCAACTTCATATATATTTCAAGAATATATTATTTCTCCGGAGATATTTCAAAGGATGAAAAAATGTATCCAGTAAGCTGTTTCATAAATATATGTATTGTAAAATAGGGAGTTATGTTGGATTACATACGCTCTATCCAATATAATTAAAAAGTGAAATTATTAGAACTAGAAATTATTGTATTGAAATAAATATCTATTATAAAAGTCTGAAATGATTTTTTAGCCACCCAAAGCGCTACTGTTTTAGTTAACCCAAAACTGTAGTATTTGATCACTTTTCAAAAATTTATCCTGTTTTTGCGTATTTTTTTGATTTCTGCATTCACCAGAAACGAACTTAATTTTCAAAAATACTTCATAATAAATTTCTTCTGAATTTTTCACTGGATTGGAATAATATATACATAATATGTCTGATACCTACTTTCACCACTAATGAACTCAATTTTCAAAAATTTGTAATAAATTCCCCCAATTTTTTTATTGGATTGAAGTGAAACAAATTTAAAAATTAAGCATTTTATTTACTTATCGATTTATGTATTACCTTAAATCATATGTAAACTGGAATTAAGATATGAATGAAAATATATAACATTATTCAGAATCTTAAGACAGCTGTGAGGCAGCCATTCTTTTTTTTTATCCACTCTAGGGTTTTAGATGGATCACTTTTATGTATCAGATCACTTTTCAATTTTTTATAGTTTACTTCAAATTTAATTACATTTATCTTGAATGTATTCAATTTAATGATTTATCATTTGCTTTAATTTTAACTACATGTAGTATTCGATTGAAAAATGTATCGTTCGCTTTAATTTTAGCTATATTTAGCTGATATAGAATTCAATTTAATAAATTATCGTTTTCTTTAGTTTTAATTACATTTAGCTTAAATATATTTAATTTAATAATTTATAGTTTCCTTTAATTTTAATATCGGAAAAGTTTATTATTGTCCATCTCTCGTTATTTCATCGTTTACTTTTATTCTTACAATTAGTTGAGTAATTTAATAATGATAACAAAAAAGCGCACCTTGGGTGCTAAATCTGTTATTTGAAAATTTCCTCTTGGCTTGTTTTTCGACTGCGCCAAAGAAAACTGCAGGCATTAAAATCCCTGAAGAAAATGAAAGGCACTGAAAGAGATGATTGATGAGGTTATTAATGTGCGTGATGTTAATGCGAGCGTTTGGAGGCTGGTATAAAGTATAGATTGTTATTAAAGTTCGGACATGAATTCTGACAGCAACGGCATGAAAGGTGGTTTTAAAATGGAGTTGAGTGACCGGAAAAAAATAGGATATCTACAAACTGACACCCCCATTCTTATTTCAATATTATTATTTCTAAAAATATTGTAATGGTTGACCATTCGTTATGTCATGTAACTGTTAAATAAGTTTCTTGGTGAGCAATTGAAATTGTAATATATTTATTTATGACATCTTTTATAAATCAATAATCTAGTTCTAATATCCTTCATAGCTTCAAAAAATAAAAGAAGCCATGATATAAAGAAGAAAAAAAAGAACGTTAAATAACTTTTTATTTCAGGGATGTTGCAGAAGAATCATCCTCTGTTAATATTTTGACCTCGTTCGATAAGTAAACTTTCAATCTATTGTCAATTTCTTATTTGTCATTTATTATACTCCTTTGATTCTTCAAAAAAGTATTTATTTTTAGTTGGGAATTCTTCCTCACTATAAGCTTAGTTTCTTAGGATTATTTTATTTTTGAGCAACTAGAAGAATTTTAGTCATGGATGGACCTGCATTCCTAAGAGATACATCCACTGATGAGATTTTGCTGTTGATTTGAAGGTTATTCTTAACGGATTGTGTTTTAGTTGAAATTTTTGTTTAATATTTGAAGGTGGAGTTTTATTTGAATGTTAACTGTTGTTCATAGCTGGTGTGGATATTAAAGTCACTGTCTGCAAGTTTGCAAGAAAAAATAATTTCAGTTTCTACGATTATAGTTTGAATGTCATAGTTATTTGATGTTTCAATTTTTGGGGAAAGAGAAACTGTTTGGTTTGTGGTAGGAATTTTCTAAGTGGATGAATATGATCATCTAACTGTGGGGGTTCGATCACTTACAATTTCAGGAGCTTCGGGAAATAATAGATTTTGATTTTTTTTTTACTATTTGAACTTTTTTTCTGTTATCCTTTGAGGTTATTTTCTATTATAGGTAGGGTGGTCGCCTTTGCGATTCGGGCAGATGGACTTCAAATTATATTCCTTGTCTTCTTGTCCGACGACAGAGCATTGATACAGATTTCTTGTCCACAGTAAGACCGAACAGAATGACCAAATAATTTTGCATCTAGCAGCGCTAAGAATTGGGGATATACTGATGTATGGAACAGTTGAGGTAAGCTATATTTTAATATATTTTGGGAGTGTCGATCCATTGAAAGTCAATACAAGATGTTTAGTTGGGATGATTTGGTCAACACAACGGAATGTGATCTGACGGATGGCACAAACATTTCGATTTTGAATCGTTTCTAAGAAGTCATTTTCAGTATCTTGTATTCAGTCTATTTCAGATATTACTTCACACAATTAATTCACCGAATTTATGAGGTTTGACAGTAATTAAATGGCTACTTATATATATGTATGTATAATTTTAAGATAGTTTATGTTTGCTTATCAGATGCTATTTATTTATATATCGCCACTGTTTGTCTTTTTTTATTGATTTTACTTCATCCAACATTTCTGAATTAGTTTTGTGGATTGATTTGGCGTATGTTTTTTAAGATATTTTCATTCTTCTCTACTGTAAAAAACCGAATATTTTTGTTTATATCTTTTTGTCAAATAGATAATACATAGTATTCGTTGAGGGATTAAGACTGACGTTGGCACAAAGATGTACCATTATTATGTTGTTTACCTCTTTTGCATAAGGAAGAACGTTCAGTCTATGAGTGTGTAACTGCGTTTGTAGCCTCTGGAACGAAACTTTTTTCTCCTTTATTTCCGCCTTTTTAGTTTTTAACACGGATTCCTTCCAATTTGTGATCGTCGTACTACCCTTTTCTTTTCTAACATGTCAGGAGTTACCGCCAAAGTTAACTTGCATTGAGCCTCGAGAAGACTCACATAACGTGCATCTGGTGCCCGTTTAGATGCCGAAATAAGGGAGGATTTCTGGATATGGTCGGAAATCCCCATGTAACCAAATACATAACCTGTTCAACAAATAGGGTTCAACCTGTATGACCTTCATGACAGAACATACATCAAAACTGTTAATGCGCGCAACTCCATTATCGTCGATCTTTCCCCTGTCCAAATAGTATTCTTTGCCGGAGAATCTGCAGTGAGGTACTAGAAACTACCTTGTGTAGCCAGAGTTAGGCATGCAGGAAATAGATTTTGATATGCCTCCATCTTGTTAGTTTGTTAGATTAGACAAACTTTTTTTTTTTTTTTTTCATTTTGAATATATAGATTTTTATTTTTTTATTTTTAAACAAATTCCAGCATAGCCAGATGGGAAATAAACCCAAACTTGTTAAGCAACTATGAGTAATCTGCACACTCAAACCATACACAAATCCTCCTCCCCCCGTGAAAAACAAATTACAAGGAAAAAAATGGGGGAGAAGTGGAAAAGATCACTGGTATCTCTCGAGAGTGTAACACTAGTACTCAGTTAAAGGAGATGAGCCCCCTGAGGGGCATTATATATGGAAGTACTAATATTTACAAATAAAAGTTAAGTCTTGAAATAATTTCTATGAATTACTTCTATTGAAACAATCACAGTACAAGTAAAGGGAACTTAATTGCTTCAATTTAAATCAATTTCAATTTTGTCAGATGGATGTGTAAAAATTTTCAATGTTTTAAAAAGTTATTCTTTGTATGTATTAATATTTGGCAGACTTTTATATCATTAATGATAAAACAAGTTGTGTTAAATGATAGTATGATATATATTCATTATAAAGCTTGATAAATACTGTCATTCTCGTGTTGAAGTAATGAATTATTCTAGCTGTTTGGAAATTCCATAATCAAATGCAAATGGTTTTGATATAAATGTTTGTTTTTTCCAGATCAAGCAATAAAATTAAACACACTATTAGGAATTTAAGTCCTTAAATACTCGGTAAGGATTCGGGATTACCGCCAAAGTTATCGTGCATTGATCCTCGAGAACCATAACGTGCATATACCATATATACCTTACCATATACCATACCATAACCATATATATATACCATATATACCATAACGTGCACCAGGTGCACGTTACGGTAGTCTTCTCGAGGTGCACGTTATGACAGTCTTTCGTTCCAAAACTAGTCTAATGATATGATGAAACTGTTACTTTTTTCTATTTATTACAATCTCT
This sequence comes from Nephila pilipes, assembly GCA_019974015.1. NCBI lineage: Eukaryota > Metazoa > Arthropoda > Arachnida > Araneae > Nephilidae > Nephila > Nephila pilipes. Next base: position 515,832 of record BMAW01056564.1, read on the forward strand.
TGAAATTTGTTAATAGTACAAAATTCATGCATTTCTTAAATCATAATCATTTTAAAGAAAAAATGAGAAATAAATTTTAATTTTTTTTTATACCAATTCCAAGAAGGAATTAAATTTCCTATAGCATTTTATTGCAATAAATACAAAACTGATTGTGTGCGTAATTATGTCAATTGTAGAATTCAGAGATATATTTTACCGGAGAAATTATATAAAATGTCCTTATCTTATGTGAGACATTTATATACACATTTTCCATGTCTTGTTGGTGTTTATGTTGTTCTCGAGATGGACCAATACCATATTAATAAAAATATAATTTGGATTCCAAATGTTTCTATTACTTATTTGATCATCTGCACACTCTCAAAGATTTTAATCAACTCGAATTTAAATAAGCTTTCACAATATTCCAGTTTTATCAGATTTTATGGAAATTTAAATTATCGTTTCACTTTTATATGCAATTTTAATTTTATCAATGGACAATTTATTAATATTTATGTAAGCTTTAAGAATTACATTTCTTAAAATTGGATACATGAATGTTTTGAAGGACATTTAATGTTTGTAAAAGTTCCTTTAATCGCAAATGTCTTACTAAGATTTTGTTTTTCTTGTTTTTTCCTGTATAAAGACGATTACTTGGTATTAAGGTCACTTCTGTATTTATTACAGTAGTTTTATTGTTCATACCAAAAATAGCTGATGATAAAACAAAAGATAATCCATGTGGAGGGATAAAAATTTGGTACAGGAGGCGCTTTTATTCCAGAACTTTTTGCTGATTATTATACAACAATTATCTATAATTATTTACTGTTATAACTTCAAAATGCTTTACATTTACGTCGCTTAAAAGTTAATCATTTCTGAAATAACAATGTTAGTTCTAAAGATTCGGGAATCATTAAGTAAAACATGAAGCATCCAGGAATATTCGCATTCGGAGCTCTGTTGTTTTTGTTGCCTCTTTTTTCCAAAACTAGTGCGACTGTTTGGGATCTTCCACCAATACCCGAAAATGGGACAGATGCTTTAGAATCATGGATAAAATTAGACAAAAATCTGAAGGGAATGGTTCAATCTACGATAAAATCGTTGATGCCCACGATTTTGGAATCAACAAGCCGACTGAACATCTCATCCCAATGCGTAAAAGAAAGTCTTCAATTAATAACGGGATTACGTAACCTAAAGACATGGGCATTCAATTGTAAGTGCCTTGCTTGATTATATTTTTTATAAAAAAATCTTTAATGGATTTATCATTAATTTAATTTCTTAAAATGTCAAAATACTAATCATGTTAAATAATACTCAGTGATCATTATTAATTAATATTGTCATTACATCTTTTTGGACAATTTTTCTTTTTAAAATCAAAAAGCTTACTTTAATTTTTTAAATTAGTTTTAAAATTCAAGAAATTATAATTCATATAAAACTTTTATTTTTGATATTCATCAAATTTTTGACAATTTTAAAACATTTCTCGTATTTAGGTATATCGCATATCTGGTATTAAATAAAGACATGAGAATCACATTCATTATAAATGTCATTATTTAAAATTAATTACTTTAATAAGAAATAAGAAATACCTTTAAACAGAATTGATATTTAGTAAAGAAGCTGAAAAGCATTTTAGAAAATAAGGCTTTACCTTTCATCTCACTCATATTGTGATGAATTTAATAAACATTAGCCTTCAGGATAATTTTACGGTTGCCAACGTAATATTTGAAAAAAAAAATGTATCGTACATCTCGTCTCATGAATGTTAAAAGCATCCAATATTTAATTAAAATTGTGCGTTTAACTCTTATAACGCACTTAATATCTGGTTGCAACGTTCCTAAAAATGTTGAGTTACTCGAATCCATATTATACAAAACGAAGAACTAGTTCCACAAGTTAGAAAAACACATTATTTAAATTTTATAAATAAGAGAAATACAATTGTCATAGCAATTTTTATTAAAATTATTACACGCTGATATGTCATAAATATTCTTTTCTTCTTTATCACCATTAAGCACCATTAACGAGAGCGTTTTCGATTTTAACAAGATATTCTTTATTCTCTGACTTTTTTCATGATTATCTTGAATTCTGTGTTCTATATTTTACACACACACACACACACACACACACACACACACACACACACACAC
>BMAW01056566.1:0-40276 GCA_019974015.1 Nephila pilipes
TATATATATATATATATATATATATATATATATATATATATATATATTAATTTGGAGCCTCATCCAAATGATGGATACATTATCTGAGAAGGTATCTCAGTATGTCAAACTGACCAGCATTCCTCGATCTGTGGTTAAATAAGGTATTTGAAAACATATGTTGATTTGATTCATGCTTCCTTGATGCTCTCTATTTGAATAATTAGGTTAATATGTCATTTTCTGTTACACAGTTTAAGTTCAGAACAAATAAAATTTCTATTACATTACGAAATACTGGGAGTAGTATCCTTCTTGGGTTAGATTAATGGACTCCTAACTGATGTGTAAATTTCCGAATCTCCTATTCTTAAAATTCGTCTTTTAATAGCGTGGTTACTCGTTAAATCTGTCGTGGCTCGGTGTTCTTTAATTGTTATGAGGCGGAAATTACGGAAGTGGAGTGTCAGCTCAGATGTCATTATTTAATAACTGTAAAGCCTTTGTGTCTTTTTAGGTAAACATTAAAATACTTCTATAAAAATAAACAAATATAGCAATAATTTTGAAATTACTTTGCACTTAATGATACAATTATAATAAGTTTTAAGCAAATGCAAATAACTATATTGTAATAGAATACATCTACATGCTTTAAATCTATTTATTTTGTTACCACGGTTGCCGAGAATTATAGTGGAGAGCTCATGTTCGACGTTATTTTCATCTTGTCGTTAGCTCGACTAAAGAACCATCATTAAATATAATGCTACAAAAGAGCCATAACATGTCGGGCTGATGTAATTTAAACCCATCAATATTCAATGTCTTCACGTTGGGACTGTGTGGAAGTATGAAGAAAGGAATTCAGACTTAGGTGTCGTCCTCGTCACTTAATCGGAGTTGAAAATTATGATATTATTTGGAATGATATTACAATACTATCTGCTAAACTTACGATATTATATTATGTTACTTCTCAATGTGTCGTGTACTGTATTGAAGACTATTAATAAAAATGACTTGTTTTCAGGACATCACATTTATTTGTGCACATCTTTTCAAACATAAATCAAATACACAATTTTACACAAGCACCATTTATCAACGTTCGTCTTTACCTCTTGGAACCAAACTAAATTCTATTTTTCATATCCATTGCCAGTAAATTATCTAAAATCAAAACTATGATCTGGTGATGCCAAAAAAATATATCTTAATAAAGAATATTAAAAAGGTATCACTTTAAATTTAAATCGTCTGATTTTAAAAATTGAATAAGTAATATCTTAAATAAAGTATCACATTAGATTAAATCGTTTGCCTTTATAAGTTGAACAGATAATATTTTAAAAAAAAAGTATCACATTAAGATTAAATCGCTTGTTTTTTTAAAAAAATTGAATATGTCACAGTCGTTAATAAACAAGTTAAACACTCAGTCAGATTAATTATTTACGATATGTCTGTAGTGAACGAATAGCTTAACAACCAAATGAAAGTGTTTTAATGGAGTTCAGTCTTCATGTCTTGTTTAAAATAAAAGCTCATTTTGTACAGAGGGATGATGCACGTTACATACTTACTGGCTTAAAGGTATAATATTGGTCTATCTTGGATGCCACCTGAAATATAGATATTTTCATATGACTATAAGATAGAATTACAAGTCGCATACGTTTTGATTTAGAATTGTCTTGAAACAGGCAGAAATATACTGACGGAAAGCATGCAATATACAAACAATCACTTACGACTCACTTATACATACTTTGGAGTAAGTATATTTTTAACTTTTTCAGTTCAATGTGTAATATTTGAAACTGAAATTTAAAAACATGCTTTCTACATTTTATGTACAACTACAATAAAATTATTGACTTACAATTTTTAGCTTATGTTTCTGGTTAATAAATATTGAAAATTTAAACTCCACAATAGATAAGAACCATGCTGAGTTAATAATTTTAAAGTTATTTAAGAATAATGATTCAAAAATAGGATATTTTTTTCTTTTTTACTCCATAAATAAATTAATTTAATATGTTATGAATTTTATCTTAACAGCTATGTTCATTGAAGCGAATGACACTTGACTTTTCGAAGCACAACAAGAAAAATAATTCTTTTATAAGAAAAGTTACGAGTAGTTAAGAAATGCCGATAAGTTTTTGGAATATCGCGTTCAATGCGTTTAGCTGATAAAAATGTCACGCATGAAAGAACCCTTATTTTTATGTCTTTTTTTTTAAATTTTATTTTATTAAGAAACAAATTATTAGCAAATAGAATGTCAAGCAGATACAATTAAAAAAAACTATTTTGGAAATTGGGCAAAATTATCCGATATTGTTCTTGACCTTATGCACAGATAAGCAACCCGTGAAATTACGATTACAAAACTCAATAGGAATATCGATTAAAATGATAGATGCTTATGAAATTACAGTTTTTATTAGCTGAAATCTACGCATGTGATTAGCAAATATCTACCATAAAAAAATTACGGATTTTAATGTTAAAGAGCAATAATTAAAAAAAAAAGGCGTTGAATCAAGAAAATAAATGTTTACGTTTTCTGTATTGAAAGATGACATTAGAATTTGACAGAAAATACATTACTCATTCTAGCGTATTTAAGTGCAAAATAGCGCATTAAAGAATAAAAACCTTGACGCTTGGTGTCTTCTGAAAGATTTTTTTCCCCTGCAGCTCCGTTGGGAAAGTGGTATTTTTTACAAAAGATTTTCATTTGAATATGAGTAAATGAATGAACGAGAACTTAAGCTTTTTTCCCTAGACTGTTTGATGTTAATTTACTTGAAAGATCATCATATGCATATTTACTTTGGTATAAGCATTTCTTTCAGCTGTTTGGGGATTATGTAAAGTCACATTAAATATTCTCTAAACTCCATAAAAGCAGAAACTAGGGTGGAATTTTAATAAGGTGATTAAATGGTATTTCCTAGTACTTTAATAACGCTATTATTAAGCCCAAAATAATATTCCATTATTTAAAATTTTTATTCTTCGCTTTATAGTGTTTTGAATAGAGATCAAAATAAATCAATGATAATGAAATATTTTGAAGTTTGATGATACCCATTTTTCATGAAATCAATTGAGTAAATTACGTGAATAGATTTAATTGTGAACTTTTTTAAAAATTTATAGTTTTATTTAATTTAAAATGCAAATAATTTTAAAGATAATTTTTTTTATTGGAGATTGTTTATTAACGTGGCACTAGATGCAACACAATTGTTTATTTCAACGTAACTCGTAAATTTTATCCTCGGTCAAGTGTTGAGATGACACCTGAATTGGTTGTCTCCTTTCTTAACCTTCAAATCCCGCCAACGGGAGCCTTGTCAGATTTAATATGCATAACTCCACTGTAAGGCGGTTCTGACTCGACATAAGAATTCGAAACCATGACTTGACGGAAGCAATGATGGTAGATCATGACCGCTCGGCTGTAGCGGCCATTTTCAAAAACCTCACTATTTAGATACTTATTTTCTACGCTTTATGAATAATGTTATTGTTTGCTTAAAATTATTCATCATTGAATTATTTCCTTCAATCTATTTGAAAGTGAAATTGAAAATAGTTGAAGATTGTAAAAATTTTTAATGATAAGTTATCCAATTTCATATCTATTAACCGAATCAAATATGTGAAGATGAATAATTTTGCATTTTATGATTAATTAGGTGCAGTTTTATTTTATTTATAATTTGTTGCCAGTTAGAAACATTACAGGTTTCAGAAAATAAAATTATCAATAAAATAATAAACAAATAATACAAAAAATATTTCCTTTGTGCTTTGTTTATTTATTATTATTTTTATTTATATCTGTTCTTTAAATATTTCTTTTTTTTAAAAAAAAAAAATCGCTGTTTAGTAAAATATTTCTGCATCATAAGACTACCAGATTCAAAAATCCGTTAATCTTAGTGAATACGTCGTTGTTTGAAACACCGTCTTATGACACGGCAAACACCTCAGCTTGAGCCCTTGTCTTCCCTCCGGCACAACGTCTTATGCCATATTGACGGGCTCCAACAAATATGACGCGCGTCTGTACACCACCACACGACAGCCTTTGTTTTAAATTAATGGGAAATATCTGAATTTGGATTCCTTTTATACAGTAGTTTCTTTTACTTCCAAATTACATTATACCGCGTAAAATATTTTCAACAACTTAATTTTCGCCTTAGAATAATGCTTTATACATTTGCATTACGTTATTAAACCTTATCCATGCATATATCTTTATATTATTCGTTTAATAGGATTTTTTTAATTGAAATAAGTTTTTAAAAAAGCTTATAGGCTAATAAAACTTTGCTAACAAAATAAAAGTATTCAACATACAGTTTACCTTCAAATTACAAATCTTGCCTTAAACATCATTCAAAAATATGTATATTTTAATTGTAATGACCAGAAAAGTTACTTTTTTCAGCTATTTGTATCTTTAATATCATTTAATTTATTCGGTACTTTTCCATTTCGTCGACGCAAATATCGCCAAACAGGTTTATTGGCGACAACACACAGTATGCACATTCCGTTTTGTGTAGATGTAATCAGTTTTGGTAACTTTATCGGTTGCACCGGCGAAATGGAAAGTACCATTTATTCTTTTTATAAATGTTACTTAGGATAGTTTAACTCAGAAACACCTTTTGCATTATAGAAAATAAATTAACATATTGTTTGGATAGAGCAATTAGTTACCCATATCTTGACTTAAGCCCAACTTTTACTTCAAATATTTAAACTGAGTTTTTTCTGATTCTCTCGTCTTCTTTTTAAATTGAAATTTTCTTTCAAACAAGTGTATTTCAAACGAGCATGTATTTAAAATGAAAAAACGAGTGTATGTAAACAAGTGTATTTCAAACGAAACCTGTTCTCAGAAAGAAGGGAATAAAATATTGGTAAATATTTTTTTTCTTTGGTGCTCTCCTTTGAAAAACTGTTCACTTGTTAATAATATTTAAATACTTATTTTTGTCTTCAGAAACAAGTAATATCTTTTGAAAAGCTTATGTGGAGCTTTTGTTGAGAAAGTTGTCAACACAGTAAACAAATATTTACAATTCCCTACTTTTATTTTCAAGTAATGTATTGTTCTTATTTTACTTCAAAAATGACTTTTGATGCGTCTCAACATAATATTTTGTAACTTCTTACATGAGTTGAATGATAATAAATAAATATTTATAAATCAATTTACTTGAAGGTATACGGCATATTTTTAATAAAATTTTGAAATTTTTTATTTCCTTCAGAATTACAGAGAAAAAATCACACTTTAAGATTTTTCAACAGCATAATTTATTAGTGGTTACTCCGAAATGTTTTGTTTTAATGTAACAAAAATCTACAAAATTGATAATTCCAATTATATTTCTTTAACAGTCTTTATAGATGTTATAGTAATTGGGATAAGCAATCACCCCTGAGATTTCTTGACAATTTCTGCTGAGACATATTTGAGTCTAATATTGGGAAAAAATTATACAATTATCAAAATGGATATAATCGGATGTATTTTACTTACTTCTGAGCCCTTGAATTCACAGAAAGTGGTTTCTATAAATAATAACACTTCTTTAAAAATATCCATCAAATTCAACTGATCCAATTTTCATCGCATAGCAACCGATGAACGGAAAATACCAAGTGCAAAGTTTTAATGGTAAAATTAAAAATATATCTCACATTTACAGTGCTATCAATCTTTTAAATCAGAGAACACGAGTCAAGTAGGCACTAAAATATTTTATTTCTTAAGAACTAGTATATTCTTCTAAGTATAGATATTAATTGCTTATTCATTATTGTTTCTTTTAAGTACAAGTCAAAATGGAGTTTCAAACAGTTAGTGAATGTCATTACAATAGAATTACTTGTCTTGTTTAATGGCAGAAAACAAATAATTTTTTTTAAAAAAAAAAGTCTAACAGACATTGATTGAAGAACTAGAAATAAATACCAGCACAGTAAAAGTGCTGTACATATCTATATTCTTTATTATCTACAATGGTATAAATGTCACTTATTAAAAACAACATAAGCCAAAAAGTATGCTCTTTTAAGCAGTCTTGAAATTGTTCATTTTTGAAGGGCATATTCGAATCCTTAAGTTTCAAGTGTGATCTCTTTGAATGTTGTTGCATGTATCACATACATTTTATTTGAGATCTCCATTGCATTTTCGAGCCCATATTATAATACTTCTCCCATTTATCTCTTAAGGTGATTTTAAAATATTCCATGATTCCAGTTTGGAGATTATTTTAAATATCATGTTTGCTATGTGTAACAAAAGCGTAACTTTTGGAACGCAAATTAAGTTAATATATAGACCATATCATGTGCTTGGAATATTTTCCCTTCTAGCGTATCAGTTACTTTAACTGATCCGCTTAAACTCTACAACCACGAAGCGATCATTTTTTCGCCATTAGGCTACTTTGAGGAAAGATTGTTCTTAAAGTAGTTTTATGTCGACTTCCTTAAATTTCGCAACTTTCATTATATTTTTGAGTTTTTTAATACATTATAAAGTTTTTTCCAACAATTTATAATAAGCTTACTAAATAATCTTCTACGTGGACCAACCGAAGCGATCAAAAAGACAACAACAGAGTTTTGAACCATTTGCTAGAGATGTCCTCTTTTCTCCCCTCGATCCACCACCAATTTAAATCGAATTCATGGGACCTTTACTTGGATTATTTTCTTCCACTAGTTTAAGAAAAGAAGAAATTATTTGTTTTTCTTTAGACCTTAACAGGTCAAACCAGTGGGTTCCTATAGTATTAAGTGAAACTTTGTTGCGAAACCAATTTTAAGAATTCTGTTGTTCCTGTGATTTGATTAGAAATCGAATCGTCCTTTTTGTCGAAAATTCTCATTTTTGTTTTATAATGATTAAATCTCTAATAATCGACAGACAGTAATTGATGAGTAAAAAACGTTGCTAATATATACTGTGCATGACAAACAAACTTGATAAATGTTGATCAAAATTCTGTATAGTAGTGGATGCTGAGATCAGATCTTTTTTGAAAGGTTTTATAAATATCGATAAGGATAAATTAAAAAAAACATATGTCCGTTTGCAGGGAGCAGGGCCGTTCTTAACCTCCTGTAAAATATTAGGAATGACAGTCAGGCTAGAGATAACTATTTAATTTTATTTTATTTTGCAGCTAAACATGCGCCATGCTTCACACTAGATCTTCGTTCTTTCACCCTTCTTCGTCTAGTCTCGCTCTTTTTAGGTACGCACACATCTTAGCCTCTGAGTATGATTGGATAACTTCGTCCCTGACGAAATCAACTGGTTTGTACCGTGACGTTCGCTACACTCCCTAGTACCCTAAGCACTTCAAATTGTTACGCTTCCTCCAATATTTCGAAAGCCTCCCCCTCCTTCAGTTCTTACCTTGGCATTTTTGGTTCGGGAGGGATTTTAGCTAAACACTCTTACTCTTATCTCTTGTAGCCGTGGTTACCAGTGATTATGTTTTCGGACTCGTGGCTAGCGTTTTTCTTTGAGCCGCGGGTTCGAGCCATGGCCACTAAGGACTAAGGGTTGATGTATGTTAAATCTGTCGGGGCCCAACGTCCTTCCGTTGGCTTGGTATGGAAGTTATGAGTGGGGTTGGGAGTTCAGGTGTCATCCTCGTCACTTGAACAATGTTCAAAATTACGAGGTCCGTCGCCAATTGCCTTCGTGTTGCTTCTAGTGCAACGTTAATACAAACAAAACTAAGCAACTCTTAGCTATTTCTTTATCTGTGCTCCTTTGAGAATTTTTTCAATACCTACCACCTTTAGACCCACTTGTCCCCGGCTGGTAACCGACAACCGTAAGGAAAGGATAGTGCGATGGTTTGGCCACTCTTATTCATTTTTTACCTTATGACTTCACGGACCACTCACCCACCCTTTTGTAAATTAGTACAGTAAGTTAATGAAATTGTTTGAAATTTTATAGTATATATTATTATAAAAACTGTTTTCATTTAATTAATTATCATCTTTTTCATCCCTTATCGCTTTAATATTTTTTACTTTTACACACCATTATTCTTTGTTAAGTAACTGTTATTGTACTTGTACAACAAAGAGTTTTTTAGAGATTTGATTAATGCGAAATCATTGATGACATCATTTTAATTAATTTCCGTTGTAATATCATCTTGAGCGCCTAGCAACATCGAATTTGTTAAGCTTTTTATTTTCCGTAGAAGATCTCATTTCAGTGTTTGCTCTCTTAATGGCAGAAAAGACTCTCTCTCTGCTGTACAGTGTCAACATGACGAGTCAAGTAAATTCTCATTAGGACTTCTAAATTTGGGAACGTACTTTCCAACTTGTTTTTCTTGATGCAGGAAGAGATTCCTCTTGTTGTTATTATTTTTCTACCTATATATACATTTTGAAATGTTCACACTCTTGCACAAACTGTTCTTCATCGATGTACTTAGGGTATCTTTGAGCCAAGTATTTCGTCTATGTTTTCACATCTTCTTGTGTTTTCACATCTTTCATGAAAAATTCTGAATATCTGGAATCTTATGTTAAACATTTCATCGCAACCCCTCTTTTTGTTTAATTGCGGCAAGAAACCTCCAGCTCGAAATTTCCCTCTTGGAGTCATTTTCTCGAAATCTGGGTCTCTAACTCATATGAAAAAAAATTCAATTTTCTGATTTTTTCATAGCTGGACTCAAAACTCTAGCTAGTTGTAATGTTCTTGCCTCATAATCATCAGAGTTGGATCTCTTTTCAGATAAAAATAAATATAACTTACGTAACTCCTTAGCAGCAGCACGGAAATAAAGCTCTGCGTTCTGTAGTATCTCACTGATTTTGTCCACCATTTGTAAAATTTCATCTCAAATCGTCATTGACAAAGTAGTCTGAAAACTTTCAAATGTTTTGCGGAATCCTTCAGCTTTGACTCACGTGTCAGGCATCTGAGTATTGTCTTCAATTAAATCTTCAAGCTCGTTCTTGATTTAATTACGACTTGTAACTTGAGCTCTGAGAACATCAGCTTTTACAGACGTTCTAGATTCTCTCAACGATTTCAACATAAGAAATCTTTGTTCAGTTTTCAGCTTTTGTTTATTGCTTCTTTGCACATAATTTCTTAATACATTCTATTTATAAGTAGATGACGAAAAAAACTGTGAAGTCTTGTTGTACAAAAATGAAAAGAATATATTAGCTTAAGTGCAGACATTTTCCGCAGCAAAACAACCAGCTCCATTTAAGGAAAACTGCACATAATACAAACTCACTAAGAAAATTTTTTTCTTGTATTCTTGACAGAAGACTTGAGTACACTGCCGACTTGTTTGAAGCATTGTCGTAACTTTGGCCCCAACTGTTTTTTGAAATCTAGTTCAAGTTCTTCAAGTAAGTTGAGAGCTGCTGCTTCCATACCTTGAGCATCGTGAGAGACACTTGATACTACTCGTACAAGACATTCATAGGCTCAAACGTTTCTGACAGAAACGTATCGAAGTGCAATAGCCAACTGGTCGATGTATAAAGTATCGGGTGTAGAATCAATAATGAGAGATAAGTAATGTGCGAGTTTGACCTCTTTTAAGATTTCTTACGGGACCCTTTTGCCCAATGCATTTATAAGCTCACTACAAATGTCAGACGACAGATAAGATGTACTCCATTTTCCTTTGTTGCCATATTTTGTCAGATGTTGGATAAGAAACGGATCAAACTTACTTGATGTAGATCCAAGTTTTTGTTGTGGGCTCTGAATGGAAGGCCTCTTGCAGGCAAAAATTTTACAAAAGAGACAATTCAATAAAGATGTATTGCATATATTTCACCTCTTGATCATATTGAATTTAGGCTGCATTGTCTATTGTCGCTAAAGGATGTCTCTTTTCTTAACATAAAAGTCAATCCATTTGCCCAATGGTCGTCTGACCTCTCATGCTGCTAAGCAAGCGCGAAAGAGTTCTTTCAATCGTTACAACCAGTTGCTAAAGTCCCCCGTTTTCTCTCAGAATAGAAGGGAAGGCAATAAAAACAAAATACCTGGCCTTCCGATTTTAAATAAATAAGCCAGTCCTTATACTTCTTCCCAAAGCTGACCAAAAAATAATTTTGTTGAAATTTTGCGTTTAATTTTGACGCCTCCATAACAAAGTTAAGAATTAGAAAAATCTCCTTCTAAGTCTTGATTTAAATTTGAGTTAAGTATTTTGAATACCAGTACATTGTCTTTTATATTATATTACAAGTCCTCGGTCCTCCAGCATGGAGCCACAGTCAAGAAGAGTATAGAATGCTACAGGCTTAGTGTCAGAGTTGGTGACAGATTGAATCTGAGATGTTGATGGTTGCCCTTGATTATTATTTTCGTTCCAGTTTTCACTTCCGTTGAACAACAAGTTTGGGAATATGAGGGTTCAGTTTTAGTAGACACCGATTTGGGAAAAAAACCTTTTATCTTGGGCACTTTTTTAAGTTCACTTTCTTCTTCTTCTTTTTTTCCTTTTTATTTTTATTTTCAGCTGCTCTGTTGCGATACTCTGCTCCACTGAGTTTTTTCTTTAAGACTCATTTTGTCTTAGAAACATACTGTAATGTGTATAATTATAGTCATAAAATTTAAAAAAAAAAGGGTGTCAGTAAAATATAATTCGTTTACTGTGTGTGTCAGGAAAACATTGAAATCTGTTTTATTTTTAGTACTATTATTTTACTTTATTACTGCTAGTAAAAACACACTTACAAAACTGTTCTCCAGCATTTATTCCAAATACAGTACGCTTTAGATTAAAAAAAATTATTCTCAAAACTTTGTTCACCACACCTAATTCAAATACAGTATGGCAGTACACTTGAGATCAGAAAAATACTACCCAAAAAACTGTTCATACACACTTAATCCAAATGCATAGTATGCATGTTCGCTTTAGAAAACACTACAACCAACTAACACTTCAGTCAGTGACAAGGTTAACTTTTACAGCTTGCCATTAAGTAAATGAATATACGTAAGAATCAATTACTCAGGCTGGGAATTTTCTAGCGGACTGGAGGGAAGAGAGAGAATCGGTCCAACAGCTGTTAAGCGGGAGGGAGGGGAAAGCAGTATATTGCATGAGTGTCTTGTCTCTGCGCCCGCAAACAATACCATTGACTCATCATCCATCAAGCCCACTGCACTGCCCGCACTCTCATTCTGCTCACCCACACACTTTTAAATACAATACATACATGACTCGTAAGGCGATGGTATGTTCGATGTAATTTTAATTTTTTTCTCTTTTTGCGTTCCCAAATCTTTTGTACTATAGGTACGTGCTTACCGTGCCTAATCGGAAAAGCGGTTCTGGATGGGGGCAGCTTGGTGAATAAGGCGTTATGAAACTAATGCGTCTGTTTCGTGTTTTAAGGAAGTAATATCACAACTGATAATTTTTTTTTACATCTCAGAAAATTACGAACTATATTCGGAAAAAGGAATTTTTATTGAACGTACTATGCGTCTAAAGAACTCTATCACAGAATTTCAAAGATACTGCATTCAAACTATTGTAATTAAAGGAGCTGCATGGGATAAAACTGTTACTATATAGTATTGTGAAGCCGAAAATGTCAGGGCCATGATCATTATGCATTATGCAAGATCCTGATATTGTCATGATAGTTGATAATCTCAAAATGTTCCCAAAAGAGATATTAAATATTACCATTATACCAAGTGTGGCGTAGATGTACTCGATAGATAGATGATTAGATCAGCTACTAGAAGATAGCATGTTTACATATCTAACAATGCTTAAGACAGTGTAGCTATAAATTCTAGGATTTTATTTACAGCCTCAAATTCTTTGAAAATTGCTTAAAGATATTTTACTTTAAATCTCATCAATTAAATAAGTTTATCACGTAGTTTTTCAGGGAAACTATCTACATTCTATCCTGACTCTTTAGACACTATGGATAATAAATTTTGGCAATACTCTTTCAGTTGAAAACAAAACAAACAAGCGTGTTTCTCATGCACAATTTTTGCCCATTCACAAAAGTTATTTTGTAAAAAATGTTATGAATAATATTTTTGTGCGAATCATGTATTTAGAACTAAGTAAAGAAATAAATGTTCAAATATACAATGCTCATTTTTTAAATAAAGGCTTTTAATTCACATAATTCAAAGTCTTACAATTAAAAGTGTGATTTACACTTTTAATTTGCTTAAAATTAATTTGATTGAACTTTGTATATATAATGATATATGCATTAAAAAAACAAACATTTACTCTTAATTTCTCAATGCGTTCAAAATGATTGCTATAAACTGTTCTAAGTAGTTATGAATATCGATCATTCTGTGTTAAGGTGCGATGTGATTCGTGTACAAAATGTCCTTTTGAACTGAACCGTGGAAATGACCGACTTTAACTCAGGAAGTTGTGGTGTAACTTCAAAGATTTGAAGCAATACTTAATAACTTGAATTCACTGTTACTCTTCAAGGACGTTTTGGGAAGATTAATTAGGTAGAACAAACTAATTTCTCGACAGTAGCTCATGACCAGAACTATTCTTGATGACGAATAAGAAATCATCTGCGAACAGAGATCTGCGTTGTAGCGCTTTACTCATCATACATGCTACAGAAACAAAATGAATCATTAACGAATATTTGGGACCTTGTGTAATATGTGGTAAATCCCAGTGCAGATAAATTAACGTAGTGTAATTGTTGAGAAGGTTTTAAAACATAACAGAGTCTATGCTATTTCTGAGAATTGCTATTTTCTTGACAGGAAAATGATTTCTGGGTGTTGATTCTAGGAATACAAACGTATCCTATTGAGGGTGATGGTTATCATTAAATGATCTTACATATTTTTAGAGAACAGTTCCATTTCCCAGACCTTTGGTGGCACGCTATATAATAATTATTGTGAGACTCAGCTAATGATACGGCAGTTTTAGAGACATATAGCACTTCTTTTTAATTACAACTCGATCAAGAGCAAAGACACTCAGATGATGTTTTACAGACTTGCATTACAAAATATCCAAATTTCATAGTAAAAATAAAAATTTAAAGCACTTTTTTCAGAAACTTGCAGCAGAACTCTTCTGAGAAGATACGCGAGGCTTATAACATTAATAAAATCTTATCCCACCAGAATAAACAATACAATTAAATCTGATTCAGTATTAAGAATATAAATGTATGTCTCGGATCTTTGGAAGTGTGTTGCTTGTTCCATGATTTTGAGCATGCTTATAGAAAAAAGTTTGCTTCCATGATCCTTTTTATTCCTTCCGCATGTGACAGTTATTGAGAGATACTCTTATTCTAAAGTAATTTGAGTGACATATAGTTCTGAATCGACATGAAATCTTTTCACCAGGAACGAAGATACTTAAATGAATCTATATTAGTATGCGTTAAAGGTTTTAGCTTTTGTAGTATAAAGAAAAAAATATTCAGAATTAATTCTTGAAATCTACAGCAGGATTTGTTAGTCATAATTTTGCCTGAAATTTGTAATAAATATTTCGAATGTTTTGTAGTTTATATAAGTAGGTAATCTTACCTCCAAACGTCTTTCTCGTTTTCCTTTACTGATTAAATAAAATAACGATTATTTCCAGAAAACCATTTAATAGTAATGGTTGCACAGAATGTATCAAGTTTTACAATAATAATGTTATAAAATTCGGTAGATTTAAAATCTGATTTTATAGTCTAGAACTATAGCATTTCTTATTACTTAGGTAAAAAATCAGGTAAACTTTGAGATTTAGTGCTTTTTTTTCTTCTTTTATCTTTATTTATCGAATGGTATTGCAAGCAAAACGATTATTTTGTAGAAAGTTTCTTTTGATAATTCATATAAAGACACATTCAGATGAAAGTACTGAACTATATCTATGTCTATTTCTTATTAAGGAAGGTAGAAGTGATTAAAAAATAATATTTTAAGAATAGTTGAGTGACCTATTGAAATAAATTCTATAAAAATAATTCAATCCTGACACATAAACTAACTATTAACAAAGAGAAGCAAATATTTTTAAAGTGATTAATCAAGTTTGTCATTCTTTAAGTTCTGCAAAAAAATTATTCTCTCCTTTTCTGTAATAAATTTTCACAAATAAAAACTTTATTTCTTAGATTTGTGAGTAATTTGTGTCTCTCAAAATTATTAAATATTAGATTACGAAAAGGAGGTTCAATTTCAACTGTTGAAATAGAAACGTTAAGTTTTATAACAAAAAGAACGAATGATAAATTTCAATTCTACGATATCAACTTGAATACATAAATAGAAGAAAATATTCTAAATAATTTCAAGTTAGTGAAATAATTTGCTTCTAAAATTACCATTTAAATAAATGATGCATTTAAATTGTTATAATTGTAGCAGAGTCAATATCTTCTTTATTACATTAATAAATATGATAGGTATTCGCATACTTAAAAACATATTCAAAAATGGATTTCATTTTTGTTAAAAAAAATAGTGATAAATTTAAAAGCATTGTGAACCATTTTCGAAACTATTATATCTCGTTAATTTTAATTTATATGTAGTAAATATTTTTCACTACAAAGAAGAGCAATGTTTATTTTTTCTAAAAAATTCTTTCAAAAAATTTACATTGTTGTAATATTTTCTTTTTGTATCGTTAATAATACTCGTAACATTACATTTTACTTGGTTGTAGATTTTCGTCGTACCTGACACATGCATTCTGAGGATCTTTTTTTTTTTTTCTTTCTGCGTCTCCTGTTTCCCTAAAAAGTACAATAAATTCTTATGTTAGATAACAAAGGAATAGTCATCCTCGAATTCACGTACTTCTAGCTCCATATTGTGTTTTTAATTGAAACTCTTTTTCATCTTTGCAAAATTTTTTATTCATTCTTCTTTGAAACAAAGTTTGCTCTAGCAAACACTCTGCATAATTCAAGTGGATGTTTTAGTAGCTGTTAAAAATAAAAAAAAATAAAAAGTTTCTTTTCTTCCTGTGCAATGTACTAAGAACTTTATTTTATTTTTTAAAACTTAAATAATACCAAAATTATTATTTCAAAGAAACATAATTTTTTCACCAAAATTCACTTTAATATATTTTTGAAACAAATTCAGATATTGCTTAAAGATATAAGTAACCATTCATAATATAATCAAATATAATAAATGTCTCAATATGATAAAAGAATAAGAAATCTAAAAATGAATTCTTATTGCAGAATTATACAATTTATAATATCTCTCTGTTTTGTTTTTAAGTTTATTTTCACCTATTCACTAACCATATAAGCGTTTCTTACATTTGATTTCTTAGTTATCTTCACAAAAAAAAAAAAATATTTTGCATTAGTTCAGATATTTATCTTAAAGCATGTGTCTGCTAAACACGTTAGAAGGATAACTCTAAAGTAGTTATGTACATTATAATAAATAAATACTAGTTTCATTTTAATTACTTACGACATAATAAAGGGAAAAAAATAGGCTTGTTTTTTTGTCATTGGAAACATGGTAATGCTTAAGCATCGATTTAACTGTAATAACAAATTAATGGAGAGGACTACAGTTGTATAACAATTGCCAATAAAACAGAAAAAAGCAATTTACTTCTTACCAAAATAATAAAGGCTCTGAATAAAAATATAATACTACAACAATTTACTTTGCATCATAGATATAAGTAGTAACATAATAAAAAATATTTCTTTAAATACTTTTATTTCTCAAAAAGAGATATGTGATAAACTCGATCAATAGATTTTCTAAGGTACTTATGAAATGCCTTCCTCGGCAATATCATTGAAATTGTCTGTTCCTTTTTAGCATTTAAAGCATCTGTAATTGCTAAGATATCTATAATACGATAATACTTTCTCCAAAATCTAAATCTTCAGATGCTGTTTCTAATACTTGTTCTAATTTATTATACATCCCTTTTTTAATAATCAGATTATTTTCTAACTCTCTATACCCATCGAGAAATGGGGCTGATGTACATTAAATCTTTTGAGACTGAAAGTCCTTACGTTGGCGAGACGTCAAAAGTAGGAGAATAGGGGTGTGGTGTAGGTGTTTTTCTAGTCACTAGACCATCAATAAAAATTACTAGGTCTGACATTAATAGTTTTTTGTTAATTCAAGAACAAATTCGTCTGTTTGAATAAGCTAGTTAGGGTTTTCTTAAGAACTTTCAGAAATTTAATGATATCTTATTTAGTTTTTAAAAAATTCGGAAGTACATAAATAATAACTCAGGTGCACTCACATAAACTGGTCATTGCTTTTAAATTATCCTGTTGTTGAAGCAAAACCTATTTGACTGACGTCCGTGTGTGAAAGCCATAGTTTGCACTTCAAGCTTAAATCCTGTATTCTTACAGCTCGTAAAATTACTTAACAAGTTTGATACTTGTTTCAATTTCCGAATTAATTTCTGAATAACTCAATGTTTCCCTTCATGTGCATATCTTGTTAAATAAACAATCCAAAAAGGAAGAAAAAAGAAAAATGGGAAGTATAAGAACTAAGAGTTCACTCTCAATAAACACATTGTAAGATTTTATGTACTTTTCAATTTCGAAATTATGTAACATCTTATATTCTTTGTACCAACATGTTCTGTTATATCTTACCCTTTATTGTTATAAGAAATATCTTTTTGCCTATAAATGCTGAGTGCGGAAGTGATTGTCTCCTTTGCGACTAGTTTGTTGCTCAAGTCTTTGAGTGACCTCGGTTCTCAATGGCATTCTGCCAATAGCTTTCATGTTCCTTTTAAGATCGGAATCTTAATAAATCTATAATTCAACCTAACCTTACTATTTTTAAATGATGTGCCAATTTATGGTTAATATAGAATAAAGTAGATTGGTGATAAATTTAGTGTCTAAAAGTTTATGTTTACGCAAAACATTTCAGTCAAAGTTTTCATGCTTGTACATGTCAGAGCACAAATAAAACAGATCAATCAACAAAAACAGTTCATACAGGTTTCGAACAATTCCTGTAAAAACGTTATTACCGATTAAAAAGAACTAATGCTGGCACAAAAGCAACAACTGTACATGTTTGCGAAAGGAAAAATCATACAGAATGTTCGAACCCAGACAATCACTAACCAAAGTGTCTTGAATACTGAATATGTGATTGTGGATAGGGGATCAAAACGTACAGTAAGAGAAATCCCAAATTTCTATAAACTCAAAATAAATACATTGCCAAGTTTATGACTGGTATCTGACAATAACAAAAAAAAAAAAAAAAAAAAAAAAAAAAAACAGTTGGGCAAAAGAAATGCTTTCATCGTTAATAGCCACTTCAAGAATATGAGTTTTCAGACAAACTGTTTACATTA
This sequence comes from Nephila pilipes, assembly GCA_019974015.1. Lineage (NCBI taxonomy): Eukaryota > Metazoa > Arthropoda > Arachnida > Araneae > Nephilidae > Nephila > Nephila pilipes. Next base: position 17,421 of record BMAW01056566.1, read on the forward strand.
AACTCAATCATGTTATTGTCTATGTCAAACGACCAGCAGTTTCAGTGTATGTTCAAAATATAGGAAAGAGACAAGTGTTTCTTATTATACAGAATACATAATTTTTCTGTGCCTTGTTATTATAAAAGTAATTGAATAGTATTTGTAAGAAAATATTAATCAACACTCATAAATATTTTAACATGCTCCTATATATGACATCTAAATCAACTTAAATTTTAACGTATAACTTGAAAATCAATAAATATAAATCATAAAATAATTTAAACGCAGTTAAGATAAAAAAAAATTAATATGTGTGGATATATTTTATATGAAGAATTAGAAAAATGATTAAAATTATTAAATATGGCATATGATTGCTTAGTATTAAAACTATACAATAGTTATTATACCATGAGTTAAATAGCTCTAAATTAATATTTCAGAAATATTATGAATATATAGAACTTTAAAAAGTATATATACATAATAAATATTCTAGTATTAAAATTATCCATATTTCATAACGTTTGCACATACATAAACTTAAAGAATTTATTCATGTTCCTTTTTGAGGATTAGCTTGTCGTTATTAACTGATTCTGTTAAGAAGTTAATGAAATTCCACAAAATCAAGTAACGAAATATTTCGGATGTTTTAATTTAGATGTCCTTTTATTGTTATTTACAAAATGTTAAAGCCTCAGTAGCAAATACTAAATTATTTGTGAAGCTATAAAAACAGATTTTGTAACAAAATTAATAATAAGAAGTGATCATTCTCAAAAATATAAATCATTATTATAAAAGTAGTAAATATACAATTCCGAGTAAAAGATGAATTTTGAGTAGAAAGAGAGTGTTTGCAACATTTGCGTTTGTAAATTCATATTCACTTTATTGCATTTTTACATCCATTTTATTACATTTATATTATTAATCTAATCATAGTTAACATATAAATTAGAAGAAAGCGGTAACAGTATGTGAAACCATTTTAATTAGTGTTCTAACAGGTTGTGGATATCACACCTATGTCTTACTGAGGTTTAAAAATATAATTTCCATCTATAATGGTTCCAATGCAGATTTTTAACGTCATTAATTTGACTCTGAATCATAGTGATTCTCAATATTCTTTAAGTACGAATTTATGTTAAAAGCGTCTGAAATTCTGTGAAATAATTTGCAATAATAATGGATAAAATTCTGATTATAAAGAAAGAAATATAAAAAAAAAATGTTGATTGCTTAAGAGTTTAATATTTAAAATAAATAAGAAACTATTATAACTTGCAAACTAATTAATTATAATTGTTTTAAAATGAATGAAAAAAGGAAAAAGCAAAAATTACCTGGAAGAAACTCAAAGCTCACAAACAATCCTTATAGTTTAAACTTACAAAATATTTATTTTTAATTCTTTTTTATTAAATGAACTTTACTTAATCTAAATTTACGAACACTAAATTCTAATAACAAATATTGATAATCGATTATGGCATCTTTCATGTTTTCTAAAAGTGTGTTTATGATTAGTAGAATGCCTATATAAATTATAAAATTATCGATTTTAGAAGTGAAAAGGTTATGTTCAAAGAACAATGCAGGGTCACACAAAAACAAAAAGATTCATATTTTCTTTATAGAAGAATGGTCTCAAAGTATGAAAGAAATGACATTAATCATTCTATGCTTTAAAGAGAGTGTCAACGCATTAAAAAGGGAAAATCTTGATAACGGATGTCGCTTCAAGACTTTTTCCATAACTATTCTTTAAGAAAACAGTTTTTGATGAAGAAGTTTGAAAGTGATGAAGGAACTCGTCTGAAAACTACTTCAAACTTTCAATGCTAGTTTATTTCAAAATGCATTATGCATGTTGATGTTGGAAAGTTAGTTTTATTTTCTTAAGAGTTTAGGAAGGAAAACAGTTTACTATTTAAAAATTTTCACAAAAATATATATGTTTTGTTTCTGATTTTTGATAAAAATTATTATTTTGTATACAAACTAATACGAAAGTCGAGTATAATGTTCCTGCTATCTGATAATCTGTGTTAAATTATGAAAAATCTTCAATTTTTTTTCTAAGAAGTATTTAAAATTTTGAAAAATAATTTATCAATATTTATTTCATTTCTTTTGTAAGAAATTTACATTTTAAATGGCATTATATTCACTTCATCAAGAACAAGAGATCTAAACAAAAAATATAATTTTACAGGTATGAAAACATTTTTCCTGGTTGTTTCGTACATTTCTGACCCAAGTTTCACGAAGTAAAGAAATTTTAAGTTATATATTAAATTTCCTCCATTTTGATTAAGTAATATTAAGTTCCAAATATTTAATTTATCTTAATAAAATCCTTAAGTAACCTGGAGCTTCTATGTATAGCTTTGGGTTCATTGAATTCTAAGGTTCTTCCTTATTAAAAAAGATCCTTAAACTCATATTTTGCATCTTTGATGTACATAATTATTTATTCATTGAATACTCAATTCAGATGGTTTTAATTACAAATATTTTGAATACTCTAACTGCTTCTTTTCATATCGAAATACAGTGCATCTAATTCTTCCACAAACTTACCCAAATAACAAAATAGGTTACTGCGTAATTGGTCGATGTAATACAGACCAATTCTGGGACTTAAAATTTTGGAGGTACTATTAGTAAAAAGATTCAGGATTTTTAGAAAAATTAGTGAATCGGAATTTGTGAGTCGATATAACACCACTTAATTTTACTACATTTAACCAACCACTCCATATCTACTGAAATAAGAATCCTAGACAAAATGGGGTGGTCGGTTTTATTAACGTCACTCTAGAATCAACACTAGGGCTATTGACAGCATACCGCGAAATTTTAGACCTCGGTGAAGCGACGAGGATAACAGTTGACCTAGAAAAAGATATTTTTTTATAAAATAAAGAAATAGAAGCTGAAACACTACAGATGATAAACGTTCGTAATTTCTCAGAAATTTGCAGAGTGAGTTAATGAAACGCACTTCCTACAGAAGGAACCATCTGTCTGCTTATTTTTGAGGGAGAAACTCTGAAACACTCATACCTGATGTTATTTTCCAATTTTCTCGTAATCTTTTAACTTTAACTTTAAAATCTTAACTTCAATTTATGTATTTCCGACAGAGAATGTGCTGAAGTTAAATTATAATATAATTTTTTACACTTAATTTTAGAACAAGTTTTTCATACTTAATATGCATGTTCCCGTATTTATTTCCCGCCATGCATAATTCGAGAGACCAACCCCCCGCTCCACACATAGTGCACTAGTTCCCGCCATGCAGCTGGGGCTGATGTATGTTAAATTGGTCAAGGTACAAAGTTCTCTCTTTGGCGTGGTGTAGAATTTAGGATAATGAGGTGCCAGCTCAGATATTTCCTTCATGATTAGAACGAGATTCAAAATTTCCAGGTGTGAGGCGAATATCCCTCGTGTTGCTTCTAGTACAGCGTGAATAAAATCAAACTTAACAAAATTTTTATTTATTTACTCATATATTCGTTTATCTGAGAAATATTTTATCTAGTTTTCTTTTCTTACTTTAAAACAGAAATTAGATATTCAAAATATTAGTTAATTGCAGTGGAATCTGAGTGACTTTTTAAATTAAGTTTTCTAAGAAAAAAGAAAGAATAAATATATTGAAATATGAATAGCATTTGACTTTAAGTTACAGTTTAATTTGTAATTTAATAGATGTGAAGAATAAAGAATATAATATTTAGTTAATAATATTATTTAGATGATAAAAGAGTTGGAGTAAATGAAACGAAAAAAAAAATTAGGCTTCTTTAATAATTATGTAAATCCGTAAGATACAATAAAACATTGCCTATGTCCAATATTCTTCGAATGTGATCAAAAGCTATATTCGAATTGGAATTTTTTGTGGATAGATATTTTTTCGATGTTGGGAAATATAAGAGTTCTAATTTGTGCTGTATACAACCCAATTAAAGTATTTCTGACTACAGACATACTTTTGAATATTTTTCGGTATCTAAACCCATCTTAACTTTTCATTAACTACATCAATTCATTTAATTCAAATGATGTAATTTTATTCATGAAGAAAGAAATCTTTAAAAATACATAAAATGAAATTAAGAAAATTTTAAGACGTTTTCTTGAATTTTAATTTTTTAATAAGTTGAACCAGAACAATTTCAAATAAATGATCTCTAAGCTATCTGTTAAAAAATGTTACTTAGTTATATGATTTTCATGCCTCTATAAAATAAGGAATACAAGCAAGTTAAAATAACACACTTCTTTAATCACATTTGTCTTTAATTATTTTGTCCAAAAAAGAAATCGATAACTGCGTACTATCTGTAAGTTTTTTTTTATATATATTGGTTTGCATTATACTAAGCAAATTTAAACATTCCACTTTAAAATTAAGAATAAAAAGAAGAGACCTATAAAAAAACTTTTTTTATTTTACTACCCACGATATTATTCATGTTCTTCAGATTCAAACTTTTTTCTCGAAGAGTAATCGGTTTGGTGTTTCTGCTGATGCAAAGTTAACTTTTGAACCGTTGCTGTTATTTTATAAGATCAAAGTTAAATAGGATTTCGTTAATTGCAAGTAATTATCCTAAGAAACACATTATTTCATGCAAGTCCTTAATCCTGTTCGAAGAAAACTCATAAAACTTATTTTATGTTTCCCTCGACGGATATGAAATTTTTTTTTTGTTTTACGAAGTACAAGGAAAACAATGATAAAATTTTCCATGTAATCCGCTCGAATCTTAAGCACACCAGAATCTTTATACAAATCAAAGCAATAAATAAAAGAAATTTAACGATAAGGTACGGGATTATTTTTCTCATAGATCAAATGCGATGAAGGATAAAAAACGCAATGTGTGAAAAGATTCGAGTTGTAAAGTGGAACATTAGATATGTTCTTAAATAATGTTAAAATAAGTAATTTATATATTTTTATTCAAAATTAATAAGTAGTGCATGTGAAGAATTCATATGCGAATCATTTTCCAGATTATCTATATGCATTAAGCAATTAATATTAATAAATGCTTCGTATTTTGAGTTTGAGAAGAAATTGAAATAAAATTCCTATATTCATTTAATGATATTCCTCTTAAGAAGTCTTCATCATTACCAAGTTTGTACTATGTTCGGAATGTGAATATCAATAATAAATTATACTCTTGGATATTTAATGGTATATAATTACAGTACCTATATCATACTGACATTGGTAAAAATAAAATTTGCAATAAAATTGTCACGTAGATATTTTGAAACATGTTGAATAGAACACACAATAGGTAAGTGATAAACGAGACTTATTAGAGAACAAAGAACTGATAAACTTGGCTGGAAATTCTAGGGCTTATGTATTACATGAGGATATTCCCGAACACTGTTCTGGAAATGTAAAGGACATCCTTGGGTGTTTTAGAAATTACATAATAAGAAAAGAACAATTAAAAAAACATTAATGTGAATTTCTCAATGTTATTACCACTGGGGTTTGAACCCAGGAACTCTGTTACTGTAGACAAGTGCTTTATCACTGCGCCATCATTGAGCGTCAGCATTGGGGAATTGCTCTCACCTTGAGAAACAGCGTCCCTCTATTTTAAGAATGATGTGGAAAGGCTCTCGTCCTGAGCGTGTCATGGGTCCTGAACAGACTCGAAAGGACTGCTACTTTTTCGGCGGCTGGGTGCGCTTCCTATAGAATTAAGATCATCAGAAGCATTAGAATAATCTAAAGTCTGGTTCATTCAAGGTTCGTAACCTTACCAGTTGTCTAGATTCTTGTTAGTAATGTAGTGGGGTAGTCTCCTTCGGTTTCTTCAGTATGTATCGGGAAGATAGTATCGAGTGTCGTCTCGACTTCAAGCCCATGCATCAGATAAAACAGTGTAAATCCAATTGTGTCCTGTTTCGCGGTGTTTTATACAAAAAAACACATATGCACCACCGAAGGGCAATATTTCATCCCAAAATTTCTGCTCGACTTCATCATACATAGACAACACGTCCGTTAAAGTTTTATTAAAGTACTCTGTTAGCCCATTAATTTTGGGATGGCATGCAGTCGTCATTCGATGGGTAACCTTGCAGAGGTGATTAAGTTCCCCACCTAGTTTCGATTGAAATATTTGCTCTCAGTCTGAAATAATGGATCCTGGAGCTCCAAGTTTTAAGATGATGTCCTCAAGGAAAAACGTGACTACTTCCGGAACTTCAGCAGTAGGTAACGACTTCGAGATGGCATAGCTGGATAAGTAATCAGTACAGATAATAATCCATTTATGACCCCCTCAGTGGCTTTACAAATCGCCCAAGCAAATCTATCTCTATCCGATGGAATGGGGCAATTACGAGAAGGATAGATACTAGATGACCGGCCTGCTGAAGCGAAATGGCTTTTATTCATTGGTATTCACGGTTTTGTGTAACATATCGACGCACAGTTCGTTAGAGACTCGGTGGTTAGAATTGTTTACTCACTCTATCATACATTCTGATAATTCTAAATGGCCTGCTGTTGGTTCGTCAGGAAAATATTGTTGTATGACTTTGCATAAGTTTCTTAGAATGAACGGTAACAACACCTTTATATTTGGAACAAAGTTATTTTTGAAAATATTTCACCAATTAATTCACAAGTGGTTCTTCTTGGCTCTGAGTTTTCTGTTGAAGATATAATATTTTCGAGCTCTTAATCATTCCTCTTTTCGGCTGCTAAGTGCAAGAAAGAGTCAAGGACATTCAGTTCTTCAGAGGAGTCAATATTAACTTACGACAGATTTCGAGAAAGGATATCAGCGTCTTTACGCTTCTTACAACTCTTATATATAATGGACATATCATATTCTTGAAGATGCAAAGTCAATATTGCTAATATTCCCGAAGGGTCTGTAAGGTTAATTAGCCAGCACACAGAATGATGGTTTGACATATTAAATTGTTTCCGGAAAGGATATGGCCGGACATAGCGCTCTGTCCATACGACAAGACATTCCCTTTCATTTCTGGAACGATTATTCTCAGCTTTTCAGTGTCCCTGAGGCACATGCAATCACTTTCTCTTATAAACTTTGTAATTGTAAAAGGACTGATCCGATTCCAGCAAATAGAAAACACAATGAATAAGTGAATAAGGAGGTTTATTTTAGCAGACTAAGAACATCTACGACATGGCAGAGAACTCTCTCAGATAGAGAATACTAGGGCTTATATATTATATGAGAACTGCTCTAGAAACGTAAAGAATATTCTTGATGGTTTTGGAAATTATAGAAGAAAACAGAGAACAATTTAACAAACTTTAACGTGAATTCTTAATGTTATCAGTACTGGATTTTGAAATCGGGAACTCGAGTGGTTTACCTCTGCCATATTGGTGTTCATCAGCTTCGCTTCAATATCATATTTTACAGTATAAACTCTTAAAATGCTACAGGTTTCTATTAGTCCAGAAATTTTAGTTTTAATAATACTTCATGTTGCTTACATCAGAAATGAATTTTAGCTTCAAAATCCATAAATAATCGGAAAAATATGTCTTTGCTGATAATATGTTTTTGAAAAGTATTTAAAAGTTAACACATTTAAGGTGTTTTTCTCATTAAAGTTCCGATAAGAGATTAGTTCTTTTTCTAAAGTATTTTGATAAAAATAGAAATTCAAGCATAGGTAATTACTGCAATACAAAACATATGGATTTTTTAAAATAAATAATATTAAGAGACTCAATACAAAAAAAAAAAAAAATCTAAGATGAATAGAATAAAGTTTAGAACTAATTTGTCTTCAGAATGAAGAACACTTCTCCTAAAGCCCCTTTAGGGAGAAATGTTATTTATTTCGAAGTTGAACAAACCCTAAGACGTGTCCTTCTCAAGACAGTTTACTTCTAAATTTACATTCCCTCTAATCACTTAATTTTAAAAAAAAGATTGCGTGTTTAGATTAAGGTCTCGATTGCTAAGTAGTGTCTTACAAATTAAGATCACTGAATGCTTAAAATACCTGATATACATTCAGAGAGCACTTCTGATGTAAATAATTGGTAACTAGACATACAAATTTAATAAGTATTTTTCTTTAAATAGTGATTTTATTTTTAAAGTCAGGAATGTGTGAGCTCAATTTTCAATTTTATATTGTCTGGTTTGATTTTTATCAGCAGAAAAAAAAGTAATTATGTACTTATGTTTCTAGTTATAAATAGCTATCAATAATTCATTTTATTTGTGAATAATATAAGAACAATCACATCGCGCGAATTCTACAAGAAATCATTAGACTTACTACAGGATTATAGTTTTAAAAATGTCAAATTATATTTTCTACTGAGCTTTTAAAATTACGTAAAATAATAGTGCATGTACCTAATTCTTAGTCGAACAACATGTTACTGAAACACACAAGCAGTAAAACGAAAATAGCTTATAAAAAAAAAACAGCCGAGTTCTTCTTTGCTCGCATCACCATAAAAGTTTGCTATGGGTAAAGGTAATTGGTGTCGCATTTTTGAATCATGTTTCAGTGACAAGGATAGCATATGCTTAATGCGTTTCTATCCTAATTTCCCCACAGCAGAAAATACATTGAGAAATATTAGAAATTAACAATTATTAACTAAAGTTCTTAATAAAAAAAAAGAACTTTTTTAATTTAATTGTTATTTATGTTTTTCATGTCATAAAAGATAGTTTAGTGCTTAACTTTTTTTTTTTTAATTTTCTCCTTATAATAACAAGAAATTACCTTTTGCTTTTGTATAGGGTGTAGGAACTGGTTTTAAACAAAGAAATTATTCTTGTTATTATCCAACTGAAAAATCCGAGAATAAAATGTTCATAAAACGTGTATCTGGCCCCAATGCAGAACCGAATACTTGCTATTCACTCAAAAAAGCAATGAAATAAAAATATATTATAAATGAAGGGTTGGAATATTTTGAATTAAATACACGTTGAAAGTTCGCTGCAGCTATTAAGAACAGACCTGATACTTTTTTTATTTTATTTAATTGACGAGGACACACAAACACATATTGATGCCTCAATTTCCTAACCTTCATGCCTCAGGTAATAAATGATATATTCTCAAAGTAAAGTATGCTATTCTGATTCCTAAAACTTCAGATTAAGAATAATTTCATAATAATTTATAAAATAGGGCTTCAGATGAAGTCATGGAAAGTTTTTAAAATATGTATTAGTAAGTTACAAAAATGTTAAATAAATAGAAAAAAGAGAAATAAAGTCCTATAAGTTAAAAAGAAACATTTTGCTAATTCTCAACAAATCTTGACAAAGTACTTTAATTTAATAATGTCAGAAATTACATATAGCACTAATTGATTATAAATAATCATTTACTTAACTGAGAATATAATTTAACTTCCAACCTTCATTGAAATGGAGAGAGCCAAGAAGGAAGGAGAAAAACTAACTCTTCTTTATTGAAAATAGTGACGAACTACAAACTTTGGAAAACCATTCACTGCAGTGTAAAATGTAATAAAACTTTTAAAATTCAAAAATAGTTGGAAACAAAACATAATAACCATGATTACATTTACATGGACTGCAAATAAATAGTTTAAAAATAAAGTAAAATAAATCAATGTCTAAAACAGTAACGAATAAGCTGTTCTATATATGAAACAAGTTGAAACATTATTTATACTCGTAGTTTAGGGAAAATTCATTGCGACGTTTCGTACCACATACGAAAACAAACTTTGTATTGATGCGATAGTCTTAGTACTTTTTATTACATTCGATAGTTTTTATTTTACACTTAGTTTTATTTTCACACGCCTGTAGATCAGGGTCAATGACCATTTGATCCTGGGTATTTCATTTCAAGGAAGGACGAATATGATCATTTTTGAGACCTTCTAGAAGTTTTGAGGGTATTAATTTGTTCCTTAAAAAAGAACTCACGCTAACACACGGATACCTCTATTACTTTTTTTCCTACATTCATAGTATTACATCATAACATAGTATTACATCATACATAGTATTACATTACATCATTTTCTACAACTTTTCACCTCACCACTAATTTCTCCTCCGTTCAACATTTTACTAGATTCATAGTAAAAATAGTTATTTCTATTAAAGAGTTTTGTATAATCAGAGAGGCCTAACGAAGAGGGCTCATAAATACGACAAATAACTGGCACCACATGTCACTGCATTTCCCTCTCTCGCTTGTACATATCATCCGTTAATTGTCTAATTGTTATAAACTCAATGAAAGTAAATAATGTTTAACATCGGAAATAAATCCCATTCCAGAGCTAGTAGATTTAATAAATAGTTGATCTTATTACAGTTTGATTATTTACAGGATCCCTCTTCATCAATACCACTATAAATTATAATTATTGCTTAACGATAATTATTGATAAGAGACGGAGAAGTATCTGCACGAAAACGAGAAAAAGTACAGAAATTCAAACAAATAAAAATAAATTCTTATCAACTAGTCATAGTTGGTGCTTATTAACATTTCCCATAACTGATAGGTCATTGTTTTAACTTTTTCAGAAGTTGAAAATTCTCGAAATATCATTGCTATTTCTTACTTTTTATTTAATTAATTATTTTGTTCCATTTAAACTATTCAACTTATTCCGATGCCCCTCCCCCATTGTATTATTAAAAATATTTATTAAAGTATACAAAGTAGTTAAGTTAATTATATTTTTTAGTTAACTATATTAAAGTTATTCTTTGAAATACGGGAAAACAGTTATTTTTGAATTACACTATTTCCAAATGAGATTAAACTAGTGATGCACTTTCCTCTTAAGTTGAAAATCTGGAAAATCATTTGTTGAATAAAATTAACTGTTCTTTATTTTCTTTCTTGTATGTTTATAAAAAATCGGGAATTAAAATAGGTATGCCAATTTTATTAGAAAGGTTTGTTAACACTGAATGTCTGAATATACAAATGACTAATGATGGAAATTGCCGCCAATTTATTGTAGGAAAAATATATTGCCAAGAAATAGTAAGAACACTTAAAACTTAAAAATAGTTTTTTAAAAAATCAAAATTCTAGTTCCAAATGAATTAAATACAAAAGTTCACAGATGTTGAGAAAACGATGTCACAATCGTATTTTTAACATTAAAAAAAATAACTGGTAATTATCGATAGTTTTATTATGTATTTAGAAATTTCTGACATAGTTGCAATTACATTTTTAAATAAGGAAGTAAAACTTTAGTCATAAAGATATTTTATATGAATTATATGAACTGCCTGTTGTTGCTTCCTAAAGTACCTCCTCCAGAAAGATTTTTGCCAAAATTTATTCTCATGACTATCATTTTAACACACTGATATCCACTTTTACTTTTAAAATATTAGCATAATTAGATTAAGATAAAATATTATCATAATAGAACTTATGTAAAAAGCACATTTCTTTTTGCAGTGATAGAACAATAATAACGGATTAAGTGTTTACCTTTTTCGATAACAAATAAATCTACTCCAAAAATAAATTTAATAGTTAACATCTAAGTATTTTTGAAAAGAGCCGCAACAAAGCAATATATATATATATATATATATATATTGCGGATGTGATATGAAAAGATTTTAGGACTCGGGAATTAAAATGATAATGTGAATTAATAAGATGCACCAAGTTTAAATGCGCAGAACTGAACAAAAACATACATATTATTAATTAAATAACAAATAGAATTTAGAATAGTATAAATAAATAAGCAGTTTGTAAAGAATTGAAAAAAAGAAGTTGATCAATATGCATTCGGGATTTCTAGAATGGATATTTTATTAATCACTTTAATACAAATTGCTTAGATACATAACGATGTTCACTTCAACTCTCTGCCTATTTCTGTTAGCAATCATTGGAGTTGACAATTATTCATTGGACGTAAAATTGATAAACTGAATATTTGATAGTGCCACAATTACAAGCAAAACGATGAGGTTACAATGAACCTCGAAATTTAAACCTAAGTCAAGTGACATGGACGACACCTAAGTCGTCTCACCCCCCTCTTCAAGCTGTCTTACCCGTCAACAGGAAGACTTGGATCTTCGACAGATTTAATGCGTATCAGATCCTATAAAAAAAGAGTCTTTTGTAGCATCATAATACGAATCCATGATTCGATGCAAACAACGAGGATGGCGAGATTACGACCATGACCGCTAAGCTATCTTGGCCATGCTAAAATTGATAGAGCAGAATAAAATTATACTTAAGAAATGAAATAAGAACTAGAAATTTAAGCTAATTTTTAAATTAAAGTTCTATGAAAATACATGCAAGTTTTGCCAAAACATATTTTTAAATCAAGAATATTACATACAAAACGAAATATTTTTTACAGCTTTAAAATTAAAAATTACATTGTAAGTTAAGAATCTCGTAATTTTAAAATAGGGAGTAATTCATAGTTTTGGCTTAATGAAATTTATAATAATTGCGAAAAATAATGAAGAAAGTGAATTATTGAAGGTAAAAGAATATATTTTGGTTATGAAGAGAAAAAAAAAATGTTATATCACATAAAGAAATAAAAAAAAAAAATTATAAGCATAAAGTTTAACATATGAGCCGATCAATAAATTTGCCATACAATGATATTACAAACGAATATCAGCAATAATAGAAACGCAGTGATACATAGTAGGGCCTTTACATGTATCTCTTGCACGAAACCTTTTGTATTTATTTGTTGCTAGTTGTAACGGAAATGGGAAACATTTATGTCCTAACACATCGATCAATAACTCCCGAGTCTAACATTGAAAACAACATTTTTTTTGCAAAATGTTTTTTTATTCATCAACATAACACCTTTTGTTAATCACGTTTTAGGGTGATACAATCGTTCCAACGCTTTTCCAAATCTTTTTTTTTTCCCTTCCCCCCCAATTTTTTTTTTTTCTTTTTTCGCAAGAAATCTTTTTTGTTGCGAGTAAATAGCGATAAACAGCTTTCTGAATCATCGACTCGTTGCTGTTTTTGTTCCATCGGAAGCAATCGCGGCACCCACTTGGAAAAAACCTTTTTCACTTCACTTCAAAAAACCTTTTTCCTGGTCCGATCGACTTAAAATTTTGACACGTTTCAAGCAAAGGTTAGTACTCTAGAAAGACCTGGTTACTGGTTTACTACGAGCGCCATCTCTGGGTTAGTCTCGGGAGTTATTGATCGATGTGTTATTTATAGGCAACGAATTTTTAAGTTTTTGGTTTCAAATAATGTAAGTATTTATATTTTTTTGAAAGTTTCAATCTTATTTCAAATATTTTTACTTTAACATGAAAATGTCTACAGAACTTCAAACGCAACTCAAGTGATTTACCTGCTACATAGTCAAAAAATAAAATTAAATAGAAAATGAGATAAATAAATGTTTTTAAAATCGAAATTAGGTTTGCTAAATTTTTTTAAACTTTTCCCTGTTAATTTTTCAAAACAGTAGAATTATTCAAAATGAATATTAATTTGCATAAAGTGAGTGTCGTTCGTTCCTTGAAGAAATGAAAATACAAACTTCAAATTCCTAATACTTTTTTGTTTTCAAAAGCAAAACCTAAAGTACAAAACGTTGTTAATGTTTACAGCAAAAGGAATAAAAGCAAATGATCCTGCTATGAAGATCAATTGTTAAATTTATTATTAGAATAAGAGCAAATATTGTATCATTAAAATAGCCAATGATTTTCTGTTCAGATATTAAATTAAAAGTAAGCGATTAAGTATAAAATTAAATGTATCTTATCCATGTAAATATACCTTAAGCAAAATAAATGTAATTATTTTAATCGAAATGAATTATAATGCAAATATTTTGATATATTATTTTTTGCTAACGCAATTTTTGACATAATTTTCTTAAAACAACAGTATGTTAGTATATGCTTAAGGAACATATTTTACTTATTTATTTTTTAATACATCTGATGATGGGAAGAATGCAATAGAGCACTCAATTCCTTTTGTTATGAAATATTTTTTTGCCACAATCAATATTTGAGAGATCCTTCATGGCATGAGAACTCGCTTTTTTCTACCATTTATATAAATACAAATAGTTAAGAATTCTATAATAGTACTAAAATGTCTCATACTTTGATAGTATTGTTATTGATGATTTTCATTAAAAGGATTTTGATACCACTGAAACATTTCTTCAACATTTATGATTGTTTCTTATAGCACAGAAGAAAGAGTTGTATGCAACTGAACAAATTAAATAAAATTTTATAGGTTACATTACAGAACAAAAGTCCAAAATTTAAAATAAACATTAAATTGTATTCCCTTACTTTGATTTAATTGCAATATTTTTTGTGATTTTATATTTATACGTATTTTGCTTAAAATTATTTTTCTCATTTATCATTCATTCTCACTCATCGATTCCTGTATGGAAGTGTAACATTAACACATAAGCCTATATTAACATTACATTCTTCATTATAAACCTTTGAAAAATAACATAAATAAGAACAAATAACTAATAAAACAATAATATTATTTATATATATACTGTAAACACTATCAATGTCATAGTATATATAATAAGTAAACATTTTGGACAAAATTTGAGTATTTCTTATGATTACTTGATTGTTTTGTGAGGGACATAAGACAACTTGTAGCTCTTTATGTCATATTAATTTAAATATTGTGTTGTCTACCTTGAATATTAATGAGTCATATCCTTGTTGGTCATCTCAATAACTGCAACTATGACTTACAACATACATATGTAGGTGCCACTGAATGTAAAAATAATTATCTAGTCACGAGCCCCATGAAATCAAACAACACATATCAATGGGGTCCATGAACATCAAATTAAGAAATGAAAACCAAGCTTATCTAATGACAAGGAATTTGGTTAAAATTAAAAGTAGTCAGTAATTATTAATAGTAAAATTATTTATCACTTCTTTGTCAGAAGGAACGTAATATTAGAATGAATAGTCTTCATGTGTTTTGTGACGTAGGGATATATTGCAGTCTTCTTTTTCACTAACTTAGCGAATTTTTTTCTATTAGCACTGTTTAAAGTGAAATATTATCCGAATAAAATAAGACATGACGTATAGGGATTAAATTGAAGTTAAAGGTACCAAGACATGCCAGGAATTGTGGAATGTCTAAGATTCCTTGCTTCTGAGATATATCTTCTCACATTATCAGTAGAGTTTAGATTTTTTTGTGTGTTCCTATTGATGATATGTTAATAATTCTATAGAATTATAAAAGCTATTTTCTTAACAAAAAGCTATTTTTTTTCTTCCTCAGTTAAATATGACCTTTATTTATGAGATATAATTTCATTTAGGTACCATTATAAAGAAAACTATTAAACAATATGTATACACATTTTTCATGCTTGTATACTCGTAAAAAGTACTTATGCATACACGAAACCAAAAACAATTTTCCCTATGTAATACCTAAATTTTAAGAAATAAATTTTATATAAAAAAGGGGGGGAATAATTATTTTCAAAATTACAATGTTCTATAATTTTTTTAAAAGAAAATATTCAATAATATTATTAAACATTTAGTTTACTCTTTTTGTGCATTGTTTTATGTATGAGGAGTAAAATATTTTGTACATTTATGGAGTATTATTTTTTAAAGTGATACCTAAATGCAAATCCCTCTGAAAAAACAAGCCCATATTCAACTTAAAAAAAAGAAAAACTTTTTGATCAAAAAATTACTATTATAATTCAATAAAATGATTAAAATACCTTTATTTGGCACACAAAAGTATTTAAACTCTACGAATACGAATCTTTCTCTTTGTGACATAAATGTCACAAAGAGAAAGAGTCACCAATTCGGCATTTTTTTTTTTTTTGTCACTGTATATCCTAGAACCCTTAAGAAGTGTAGCAAATATAATTGAAGAAATGTATTTATAAGCGGCGAAGAATTCAATATTGATGTTAGCGCGTAGTATATGATGGATGATTAAGGTAGTTGTTCTCGTATAATAATTAAACATTGGTAGTATAATGACAATGAATACAAATCCTTTTCGGAGTATGTCCATAACGAACAGACTTGAACTTTCCGCCCGAACTCAGTGAACCATAGAGAAAATCCTTGATTGATCCCGAGAGAATTGATGAAAGTGAATTTAAATTATTATTTCAAATTATATTTTACGTGTATTGACGAAAGGCAGATTTAGGTAGAGTAATATTGTAAGAATATTTTTAAAGAGAAAATAATATATTAATTAACTGACTGAGAGAACGTTTATTTTACTTTCTTTTCCTTTGATTGTGAAATTATTGATTATCTACATTAGTTTAATAGTGACACAAAGGAAAAGATTAGAATGCTTCACACTTTTACTAAGATGAATATGAGTCGATTACATGCATTACCAAATTATTGAGCTCAAACACTAGAAAGCACTAGAAACTTATTAGGTCATGATTTATTTCAAGATTGACTCTATTGCAATCCAAGAAACTTAATGTCATTTTTATGTCTTTCCATTTACCCTTTGTCTCAAAAAGTGATTTAAGAAGGGACATTTCTTTCGGTATGCTTTTGAATCCTACTGAAAGTAGAAATGCGAAAGTTTTCTTTAGTCGAGAAGGTATTTGTGATTTTCATCCCGATATTTATGAATAAAGTAAAATTAAAATTGTAGAAGCTTATTTTTCATCAATACATTATTCTACCGTAAGTTAGAAACACATTAGTCTTATATGAAGATTTTTTGATGCATCTTTGCTGCTATTTCTAAAATAATAGCAATACTGCAATTGTTAAGCGATAAATTATATTTGAATAACAAATTAAGTTATATAATTAATAATTAATTCACAATTTATTACAAAACAAAGTGTTAATATGAAAAAACAGCTTTTGAAAACTAATAAAATCAAAAATATACATTAACAACTAGAGCATGAATGGATATTTAATTGCGAATAAATGAATGGAGAAGATAAAGTCATTTCTCAAATATATTTACTGTACTTCGACGCAAAATATTGCTTTAAAGTAGATTGATTTTCGTATTTTCAGTTACATCACCTGTTCAGAGTATTCTAAATTCCTAGCAGTACCTGTATATGTATCTAAAACAGATTTATTTTCCTATATTCAGAATGCTAAGAGGAATATTCGTTAAATGGAAAGTTGATTGTTAAGTGAAATAAATTAGCATTATCGCTCAAATTATTTCAATTAAAATTATGAGTTTTAACTATTTTATCTTGCTTTCATTGTTAATTAACCACTTCTAAATTTTTTTGTGCATTTTGTCCGCGTTGCTGGGTAAGTTAGTTCAGTTATAGAATTAGACCGCAATACACAGGTATCAAAATTATTGATTATTATATTGTGTTGACCCAAATGAATGTCGCTCTAGAAGCCCCACGAAGACGAGTGTGATAGATATCGAAATTTAACCAACGGTCTGGTGACAAATGCGACACCGGAGTTGTTTGATTTTTCTAATTATCCCACCGATTTAAGAAGCGTTGTGAGTCAGAATACCTTTTATGAATGCCATTAGAGCACGAATCAGAGAAATTTCGGAAAACATTATAAGAAAGACGAAAATGTCTAAATATTACAACAAGTTCATTTACTCTATAATATACATCAATTTGTCACATTATATTCCTAAAATTTTAAACATTTTTCAGGAGACTTTCATTTATTTTAGCAGGCTATTATTCAGTAAATTTAATATCTATTTTGACTTGCAATACAGGAAATTAAACATGCAATACAACTTATATGAAAAAAGTATATTGATTTAAACATAAAGGAGGTGTGCATTATAAAATATGTTGCCATTTGTTTTCAATGGGTTGTTGAAATCAAAATGCAATTTTAATGTTGGTGCACTTTGCATTGTGAAAAAATTATGGGAATCATGTTCTATTATTTCTCAATTGGTGAGTATAGTTTAACAACGTACAGTAGCCATTATATCTCCCGAAGTACGTGTTATAAAAATGCAAATTTTATAATCGCTGTCATGACTAATCACTTAATGTAGATACATTGTCCATAAAATGCTCATAGTTTTGAATCCCAGTCATATTAAGATTATACTTGAAATGTAAATTTTTTTAAAAAAAAAAACTTTCACGTACCCTCTCAGGGGCGGTGGTATATTTTTATACCACATATTTCGCGAGTTAAAAATCTTAGTAAAGTACGCTTTTTTCCTACGCTTTTATCATCACATGGTAGCTTATCGTTTTATTTACCTTAATTAGTTTGCAGAACTGTACAGAATAATTATTAAATTATTGCTTTGATTCTAATGAAAGATCCTAACAAGTAGTTGTTTTATGCCTCACAGAAATCTTTCTGAAATTATTTGAAAATATTAAACAAACATGAAACAGACAGATTGCTACCATGAAACATACATGAAATAGATTTGAGATATTAAACAACCATGAGACTTGTTAGTGATCATGAATATAAAGCGTTAGTATGAGATAAAAATAGATGATAAGCTACCGAGAATAGGAACTCATTTCCTCTAGTGGTAGACTTTATCCAAGGGTCTATGTAAACTGATAAATAAATCCTTGACAATTGGTATTTCAAAAGGTACAGTTCAGCAAAAAGATACCCGATTTGTAAGAATAACAGAGTCCTCGGTGTTTGGATGCCAACGTCCTGTAAATAATTCAGAGTAAGGAGGGCTGGACTTTTTTGTTTGTTTGTTTGTTCGACACGTCAGTACATTGCATGTCAGAGGGTATGTTCTGAATAGATTCAATTACGGTGGTCGGTTAGTTTTTGAACTTTCACAGAGACCATACAACGAACAGAATCTTAGGTTTATCTAGAGTTTATTTAATTCACATTTTCATTTAATTCTCGTGACTGTTTCAGATCTCGTATAATAGTGGGCATAATTATTTGAGAAAAACACAAATTTTATTTTAAGTAGTCTTAGATTCTAGTTTTAAATATTTTTTAAATATATATATTCTGAAATATATCTGTAAAAGAATGGCTGTACGGGACTTTCGATTGAGAAAGAACTTGCTTTGTTTGAAGAGCTCCCTTCTGATGGGTCGGAGTTATCTTCAGAAACAAATGGGAAAGAAAATTTCATTTCAGTCTGTGCAGTAAAAAAAAATGCCTTGTTTTTAATAAATTTGTGTATATACTTCAACTAAAATTGTCTTATTAAGTTTATCATATAATTTTAGCATAAAACTATGAAAATTATATAAGTATAAAAAAGCTATATTTAAATTGACATTATTTCACTCAAATTATCAGTCTTAAAAATAAAAATACAACATTATAAGACTCTAATATTTTCAAAAGTATTTTGTGATTCTAATATTTACCAAATTAACTAAAATAATATATAATTTTTTGTGAAAGTATTTATTATTTCTTCGAAGGAATATGAAACTGCGAGTGTACAAATAAAATGTTCTAGAGGTGAGGAGGGTATATTACATATACCATGGTCCTTAAGAATCGAAAAATAAATACAAGTTAATTTTACCGCTTGATATTTTGTCCTTTTAATATTTTTAATGCATATCAGATGAATTGTTTGCAAAGTTTTAATGTTTTTATATACCAACCCTCAAAGTATTAAGGCATCCAAAAACGCATAATAAATCGTATTATATCCAATAATATTTCACACTTGTTCACCGAAACTTATGGACATTACAATATGATTTTGTCATCTTTTTCTTGTAATTTTTTCATGCCAAATCACTATATCTATTTAAAAATTTAGTATAACATGGATTTTCTTCATTTAATATTTCAAATCATGAAATGTTATGTGGAATACTATTATGTTTCGTTAAATTTATTAACTGCTTAAGATATTCGGCGTGTTTCTAAAGTTAATATTCAAAATAATTAAAAATCCTAAATAATATTTAAAGTTTACTTTAAATCAAGACAGTAAATTAAAGTTTAAGTAAGTTATCACATAAGTTTAATACACTATAACATAAAAACAGACGCTTCAAAAAGGAGTTGTCCGTTTCAGACAAAAATGGCGGATAAGAAGATTAGGTACAGAATAGAAAGTGATAAAAATTTCAGAAATATTGTTTTATTGATTTCAGAGTTACATAGTTACAAAGTAACGAGCTCAATAGGGTGTTGACCCACTTCTTCCCTGGATGCAAGCTGCCACACGACGTGAAATAGAGTGATACATCTCCCTGATGGTCTCTTGCGGTATTTCTTGCTAAATTTCCTCCTATTGTCGTGCTAGGTCATCAACATTTCCTGGTAGATGCAGTCGCTTTCCCATCATATCCTAGACATGATCGATTGGAAAGAGATCTGGCTTGTTAAGGAAAAGTCTGACAATCTGTATGACAGTTGATAGCAACAAGTATCGAATGTGGTCTGGCACTAACAAGCTGAAAAATAAGGTCTGGGTACTACAAAAGGAATTGTTGCAAAACAGGTCTCAGAATATCGTAGATGTACCACAGTGCTGTAAGTGTGTGCCTGTAATGACGACCAAGTGGTCTGGATATCAACGGAAATGTCACCCCAGACCATAACCCCTGGTTGGGGTCTTGTGTGATATGCAATAGTGAAAGCAGGATTGGCACGCTGCCCTAGGGGTCTCCAGACACGACTTCGATGATCGTCAGGACACTGTTAGAAGTGGAATTCGTCGCTAAACACTGTACGGTCCCAGTCAGCATCATTCCGATCTGATCGGGCGAAGAACTATTGTAATCTGACTCGATAGTGTGCAGGCGTGAGTAACAGGTGGCGTAGCGGTCGGTACGAGCTAGATTTCACTCTATCATCTATTTGTGAACTGTCATGGTGGACACTTGTGTGCGGCTCGCAAGTCTGGTGGTTGATAACGATGAATCAGGGGCTGTTACAGCTGATCTCATAATCACTCTGTCCTCCCGATCTTATGGGTCCCTAGGGTGACCGCTATCATCACGACACTTAAATCTACTATTACCCACCCATTCTTGCCAGCATCTTGTAATCGTCGCATCGCTTTGACACATATGATGAGAGATTCTCCTATTTGCCCATCCTGTCTTTTTCAATCTAATGATATGATCTCTTTTAATCTCAGACAACTGTTTGTAATTAGTTCGAATCCAACGGCGAGTCATTTTTTCAGTCGTTAAAATGTACCCTAAATCGCAGAGCAACAGAAAATTTGTCAATGTGATTGAGAATCACTTCTTATATAAACCTGCTTAGTGTGGGTGTATATAGTATTTGAATACAAATATATATATAGTTTTATTCAAATAATTCTATAAAAATTATAAAATTAATATTTTGTCAAAAAAAGTTTTTCCTTCTAGTTGAATATGGACATCATTTATGAGATATATTTGCATGAAGTTAACATTATTTTAAGAAAAACTATTATGTAAAAAAATTCTAAAATTTTTGTGATTTGACAAGTGGACTAAAATAGTCCACTTGTCATGTACATGAAGAGTACTAAAAATAATTTTTGTCTCAAAGTAATACCTAAATTTAAGAAATTATTTTTTTTATATGGAAAAAGAAAATTAAAATTTCCAAAATAATAAATTTCTATAACTTTTTTGAAGAAAATAAGCAGCAATATCATTTAAAAAGTTGGTTCGCTGGATTTTTGTATTATTTTACATATGAGGAGCAAAATATTTTGTATACTTATGGAATATTAGTTTTTAAATTGTATCTTATTATAGACATGATTGTACCGGAAAATTCATGTCTATAATCAAGTCAAAGGGAAAGAGAACATTTCTGTGATTCAAATATTAATTTTATAACTCAATAAAATGAACAAAATATTATTAGGCTCACAAAAAAAAACTGAACTATAAGAATAATTTAAAAAAAAATAATTGTCACAAAAAAAGTCTCTTAAATTCGGTATTTTATTTTCCTCGGAATGTTTTGGTACCCTTTGGTACCCTTAATATTAAGGAAATAAATAAGTGACATTATGATCTTATACAACCTTTTAATAATTTTGAATGACATATCAGTAAAATCAGAAAATAAATTGTAAATCCTACTTAATGAAAATCCATCTGTATTATTTTCATAAGTTTCAAATATTTTGTGTTTATTTGTGTTTCTCAGGAATAATCCTTTTACTCTGAGAGGTTTGCACTATTCACCTAAGAATGTCTCATTCAAAAAGAACTTATTTCTCGTTATCTGCCAAATACTTTCAAGGCCTTGCCTTGAAGTATTACGCCTCTCTGAAGAGTTAAATAATCATCACGTTTCCAGGATATGCATCTAGTGAAAGCAGAATAAACTTAGCTTATGCCTCTAAGCGTTAACGTTTACTCACTCATACTAAACCTCGAACTCAAAGTTTCTGCTAATGTAGTGAATCAATATTAGCATTCTCTTTTCTGTAGATCGTTACAGTTGGCAACAAGAGGTTAATTTAAGGATATTGGTTCTAAAAGCAAATTGTATGAAGATGGCGATAGCTAATTATCTCATTTATTTAAGAGGATATGAAATGCATGTGTTGTCGATGATTAAATGTCTAAACTGGATATTTTCGCTTTTCAATATACATTTCAACGATTCAATTTCCGATAAATTTGATTTAGTAACTAATGCACTCTATCTCTTTCTTGATACAAACTGGCAGTTCAAAAGTTGTGAAGAATTTCAAAATCAATTATTGTTAGCATTAAATCGCATTAATTCTGTCATTCACATAGACTTAAAATAACGGTAATTTAATTCGTTTATGTATGATATTTAAACTAGGAACATATTTCGATGAAAAGTATAATGTGCACAGCA